>VZRW01002591.1:226981-662098 GCA_013398125.1 Aegotheles bennettii
GGGGGACGGGCGGGACCCGGGCCGGTTCCCTGCGGGGCTGCCGGGGGGGGTGCGGGGCGCTGGGACCGCGGGTGCCCGACCGCGGAGCTGCCGCCTCCGCTAGCCCTGCCTTTCGACCAAAAACCTCTTTAATTATCCCTACTATTATTATGTTTAATCTCCTTTCCCTTCTCCCCGCACCGCACATGGCCCCGCACCGCGAGCACCGGGCTCAGCCCCGCGGAGGGGCAGCAGGTGCCGGCGGCTCGGGGGAAGCCCGGGGGGTCCCCGCAGCTCAGGTAGCGGCCGCCCCCCCCCATCCTCTGGGCTGGCCCTGCGTGGTTCGGGCTCTCCCCGCTCGGGAGCGGGGCCCGGAGGAGCCGCTGCCCGGGGAAAGTTTGCGGGAGGGGGCAGAGGCAGGGTCGCGGGGGGCTTGGCTGGGGGTGATGCTCTCAGGCTCGTGTTTTGGGTGGGTTCAAGTTTGCAAGTCATGCATCTGTGGCAAACACTTTTCTTCTTGCCTTTATAAGCATTTTGGAAAGCGTTTAAACATTTCCCCCCTAAATAATGACAAATGTCCCCGGTGTGGGGTTTTTCCCTGTGGAAGTGATGCGATCGTGTTGCACTCCGGGGGAGCTGTGAGAATCTCTAAAGCTCTGTGTCCTGTGCTGCGTTACTGATTCGTGTGGTGTGGTCAGCACATCAGTGAGCTCAGCTGGGTTTGGGTTTTCCTAACGCAGGGAGGTTCTGGCTTCTAATGGTCAGACACAGGAAATGCAAAGAGGCTTTGCATCTATCACCTCTAGGACTGACGCTGCTTTGCTGCTTATCTTTGGGTAGAAAGGAGCTAAGATATGGTGTGTTGGATAATACACAGGTCTTCAACCATACCTCAACAGATACAAAGTGAGTAAACTCGCTCCCAGTGCTACCTAGGAATAGTTCTGCTTGTGATGTGTGTTGGAGAATTTCACCAGGGGCTTGGCAGGTGGTGTTTGTGTTTGATGTGACCGAGTTAAATATGTGTTGTGCAGCTCTCCCAAATACCATTCCATAAGCAATACACAATAAATGTGAGCTCAGTTACAAGTCTGAGGAAAGGAGATGAGGAAAAACCTAGACCTTAAAATGAATATGTGATTTTTGTCCTATTTGTGAGCACAGTGTGACATTGCCTTGCTGGACCTGTGCGTGTGATGCTCTGCCCATCGCTTCCCATGATCCTCTGCTCAGCTTTTACTGATGTGTGGTGTCAAAGTGCTCAACTACTGCTGTGCCAACGCTTTTCTGTTGCTTAAAAGTAGTAACTTTTCTTTGTCTTGCAAAAAACACCGACCCAAAACCAAACACTGCCTCCCCAGTGGGTCTTTAGTAAAGCAGAGAACTCTGTTAGCCAGTTTCCATGGTCCTCACTTAGGCTGAGCATCTCCTGCCAGTGGAGTTTGGCTTACAGAAGAACTACAAGGCCAGCCCATGTTGCTATAAAATAAGATGCTTAAGATAAGATACCGAGGTTTGCAGGAGGTAATGGAGTTTCTTCAGGAATATGCACACTGTACCTGAAAGGATCATTAAATATCTGTAGTAAAACCTGTCAACAATCCAAGAGTTGTAGAAGTTTTGCCATATACAACACAGAGCTTTTAAACCAGATCATTCTCTAAACTCTCTTGCAATTTATTATAGATTTTTATCAAAATAGGAATAAAATGAACTCTGAATATGAAGCTGAAATGAAGAGACTACTCCAGCTATATACACTTTAATTACATTGAACTCACTCTCGGTGTGAGTGAATGTAAATATTATGGACATTTAGTATGTGTTACTTCAGTAATTAAACTTAGTGAATGAAAATATAACAGTCCACTTCTTTGTCCCAAGAAACCCAGCAGATAAGCCTTCATTTCAATGAAAGATTACATTATCCACAACATGTGTGTGGACCTCGAGTGGCTTGGATTGGAGCCATCTTCTTTGCCAATAAAAATATATTTTATCACCTATATTTGGAAGGAAAAATGTAAAAATGTTGCTATACGTTACATAAAATGGTGTTGTGGACAGTTGCTTCTGTGAAAAGGCAGGATCTGCTCCTTTCCCCGGTGGGAGAGGACAGGGACTACTTTAAACACTACTAATTAGTTCAGTTTATCTCGCACGCATTACAATGCTGTAGTTAGTTAATTATAGCTTTTCCCATTAGCCGTACGTTAAGAATAATGAATTAACATATCACACAGATCAAAAGAACGTCTACAAAGTTTATCTGGGAGGGAAGAAAGTGTTATTGTGTGGCAGGAAGTCCCTCTGGCTTTCCCAAGGCACAGATTTTCAGGAATTCCTGAGCTGGTGCTTCAGAGCCTGATGAATGACTTGAATTGATCACAAACAAGTGACACTGGAGCTCTTGGTTGCTTAGCAACCTGCCAAGATGCCACAATTTCTTTTGGTGTATTTGTCCAGTAAAAGAGAAATTTTGTTTTCTTAAAGATTTTTTTTTTGTTTTGCTAGCACAAAACCCACCTTATAGTAACCTTGGATTATGTCTAATTAAAATTGATGCTCAGTACAGAGTCTGGGGAGCAGCAGGGTATGAAAAAAGAGCAGGAATCTTGTACATTGTATTCTGGTGGTGATGAGCACAGTGTTTTATAACAAGTTTCAATTGTCCTTTCTCAGTTAGACTTCTGTTCCAAAAGCAGAATCATTAGTGGGACAAGTAAGTCTGGACAAAGACACTCCTCTGCCAAATGTTTTTTGAACTGTTCCTCTCATGCTGTCTTGAGATGTGGGATCCTGCAAGGTCTTATGGAGTTACCCCACATGAGCTCTGTTATGAGTAAATGAAATGCAACATCAAACGTGCGGTTTGATCGGGTTAAGTTGGGGCAGCCTGGCCCATCTATAGCCCACATGGCTGGAGATCTCTGCTAGGTTGTCCTCGCAGAAGACATTGGTTTCTTAACAGATCTATTTCGTGTAAGGAAATAACAGATTTAGTACTCAAAGAGCAGAAGGAAGAGAAATGTTATCGAGGTTATATATACCCAAAGTACTGATATGGGCTTTCAGCAGCTTGTGGCATCCTACGTACATACTGTATTCTGGTTTTGTGTCAATGAACTCCTCGCTGTTACCCTTGGGTCCATTAATGCTGGCATCTCCATTCTGGAGTGTGCCTTGGAAGGGAATCTTGCCATCCCATCCCCACTTGCTGTGCTTTGCTTTGCGTTCCAGGGAGACTGGGCAAACTGAATTAATTTCTGATGAACCTAAGCCAGAAGAGCTCTTTCAGGAGTTTACTTTGTGCATTTTGGCTGCTACTGGGCTTTCCATCTGTGGCTTCCTGACTAGAGCTGGAGTGAAGACTTTGCAATGCCTGTAGGTGGATTTGGGGTTTTCAGCACCCTTTTCCTCTACTTCTCTATGCCCTTTGAGCTGTGCTACTTGCTGATATAGACGTAGCCTTTTCCTTCTAAAATTGCAACTAAGACAAAGCATAATAGGGCTGGGAGAACTGCAGGCTGGCATGGCATTTATTTTACTTAGGTAGCAGTTGGCATTCTGGAAGATTTCTTCCTCCCTCTTGGTGAGAGGAAGGACTCCAGGTCCTAGACAAAGAGCATGGATATTGCAGGATTCACTGGCATGTTGGCCAGTCAATAACTGCTGCCCTAGTTGGGCCACTAAGGATGGACAACCCAATCTCAACTCATTATCTGTGAATATTCCTAGGCCAAGAGTATTCTGGTTCATAACCTGTGTACTTGTAATTGCCTTTCTAGGCTTACACAGATTTAGGTACGTGTGAGCTTGTTTGATTTTGTTGTGTTTTCTGTTGTTGTTGTTTCAATGTCACAAACTCAGTGCTCAAAACTCAAGGTTGTTGAATCTGTTTTGGCTTTTTTCCCAGCCATTGTCCTCGTGTCTGTTTTAGGTGTTGATTTCTGTAAGTACATTTGCTTACCCAAACGCTGTTCAGTGATTGCCATTGTAGTGATTGTCTCTGCATCACAGACAGATGAAGGTACACGGTGATATTTGCTCTCTGGGGTTTCTTCTCCCAGTGGGTCCAGGTGCCCATGCAGAGCATGGAGCTGTGGTGGCCGTTGTGATGTGATGTTTTCTGAAGGTGCAGCGTTCCCCAGCAGATGTTTCCTTCTTCCTTCATTACACCTGAATGTAGAAACCTCCACAAAATGCAGATGGAAACCAGTTTATCATTAAAATTAGTTTATTGTTGCAGCTGAACTGGTGTTGGTTGTTCTGAGTGTAACCTCCAGGTACGGATCTCACTCCACGTAAGAAGGACAAGATTTATGTTGCTTTCTTCATTAGGGCTTTTAAGCCTTTGCAACTTCTTTTGCACCCCGCTAGCCCTCTCTTTCCTTTGTTCACTGAGAAAATTGCCAATTTCTCTTTTAGGTGTTTTTCTCCTTTTGCTGAGGCAGCAACAAGATGGAATTCAATTAAAGGCGTGGTGGGGATATGGCTTGGGTTAGGGAGGGTGAAGGGAGGTTGCGGAGGACAGGGATGAGCCTGCTTGGATTCATCCTCATCTTTGCACCTGTTCTCCTGCACAGAAGAAATAGAGATGTCTGGATCCAGGCCTGAGCAGCTGGGGGAGAAGGAGCCAACGCTCGAGCCTGGGCAGGGTTGTTTCTGTAGGAGTGCAGCTTTCGAGGAGATTTTTAACAGATGGTTCCTGGTCTGGCTGTGGCTGTAATAACCAGTCTGCCAGCCAGGCTGGGCTGCCTCGGGGACAGCCCCGTGCCGAGCTCCTGACAGGTCACCTGCAAACAACCACTTTGCTGTGGCAAGCAAATGGAACTTCATGTGGTGTCCCCGTTTCATCCTCCTCCTGTTTGTGATCCAGGAGGTGAGGAAAGGTGAACCTTGTGCACCTGCTGTGGGCTCTCTTTCCCCTGGGCTGCACCACTGCAGCAGCTTGAGATGTGCACTGAGGCCTTCACATTGCTCTGCTGATGTTCTTGGTCTCCAACCTGGACCACACCTACGATGCTCTCACTGGCTCAATGATGCTTCCTCCTCCACTTCCTCCTCCGTTTCCTCCTCCTCGTGGATCATGGAAGGCAGCACGTGGGTTGTGCATTCCCAAAGCAGGGTTGCTTGTGGCTGCTGGTCTTTTTTTAGAGGTGGACAGGGCTGTAACTTCTAAAGTGGGATGAACCCATGTGAAGAGGTCTGTAGTGGTTGGGATGTCTCGGTGCCCTCATGAGCGGGAGTGAGAAAGTTTGACTATAACCAAGCCAAGCAGTGAAAGCACAGGGCTCCAGTTCCAAAGAAGTGTATCTAAACATTTCAGTGAGCCAAAGCCTTCCTGCCTTTCAGGGTAGTTTAGATATATGAAAAGAAAAAATAATTTCATTTCAAGTGTCTCCATTTTTTGGGAGACCCTAGAGACGACTGTGGAAGGTTGGCAGGCATTATTCAGGACAGCCTCCTGGCTGAAATTAATTAGTTAGGCAGTAATCTCCTAAGAGTAGGGCAAAATACACTGCAGAATTGGGCCCATCCACCTTTCAGTCTGGGTCTCCTTTGGTGACTTTTCGAGTGTGACACAACCCATTCCCTGTCAGCCTTTTCCGCTGGCTGTCACAGGAGAGATGGCTTTGAATGCTGCCTGCTGTGCTTGTGTGACACTTGAAAGGCAGAGGAGAAGGCTGCCGTCGAGGAGTGTATTCCCACAGCTTTAAGGGATGTTTGAAGAATGCATCGTTCCGTTATGTCCTGTGTGTTACAGTATTAAAGCTGATGGGAACCTGGAGCAACGTTTCAGTAAAAAATGGCTGGTGCCATCGCTGTATCCCCAGTGCTTGAAATAAAATTAGTCTTGATAAAAGATTGCTCTGCTTATAGCAGATGTAAAATTATTATTCCAGGGCAGATTTTTTCTGTTGGAAAATACCATAACAAATGGCCTTTTTTAAAAAAAAAAAAAAATAAAAAAAATGTACTTCCAGAATGCATCTTTTTTTTCTTTTTTTTGCAGTTTACTGAAACAGGAGAATTTTTAATACTAAAAGATTGGCTGTAGATTTTGAAGCATCTACAGATTTCTTTGAGAGTGATCTCCTAGCCCAGCGTGGGCTGACACATCCCTGAAGTCCTCCCCTCTGCGGTGCTGGGGAGGTGTGTGCTGGGTGCTGCAGGTCTGTGTGCAGGCTTACACCCATGCCCACTCACCTGGTTTGGTTTGCTTCTTCATAGGTGAAATACTCCCAAACCAGAATATGCTTTCTGATTCCAGTGAATTTGTAACTAAAACTGGGGCTACTGCTCAGCTATTGTACCGGGTAGGGCCCTGTGCTTTATTGTTCACAGGTTATTCTTTCATATCACTCCACCAATGTCTTTGTTCCAGTAAAATTTCATTGTAGGGAATAGAGTTTAGAAGATTTCTGTTTTGACCTGAATATGAGTCGGAGAAGGTCCCACCTGATCTTCTTGGTCATGAGACAGTTTTCCAGCTGAGTAACTTGTAGTTGGTGCTCACTTTGTCTGAGTTCTGCTGATGTGGTGATCAAAAGTGTAGGTATTTTGGTAATAAAAATCCCAAGTCCTTTGATATAAATAGTCCTTTTACTACATTTGAGCAGAAGAAAATAACACAGAAGTGAACTACTAGTATCTGGGGGTACTAATGGAAGATTTAATTTGATTATATTTTTAGGAAAGCAATAAACCTGAAACACTGTGGTGACTTCCAGGCTTAATATTGCAGATGAAAGCCACCGGTGAAGTCATGGTGCCGCTGAAATAGATGCTCAAACTCCCACTGACCTCAGCAGAGTCAGGTTTTTGTCCCAGGAGCAATGAAAATCTAATTTACAGCCTAACCAGTTTGAGAAATAGGCGTAATGGCTCAGGTCCTTGACTGATGCAAATTGCTGTGGTTCAGCTGCGGATGATTGAGTTACACTGACTTACACCATCTGGGCTCCTGGTGAATCCTGTCCATGTCCACATGGCCTTGCCACGAACGGGCATGCCAGGAGCTTTATAATGCTGTCTCCTATCAAGTGGCATGTTCTCATCTCATATTTTGACTGGAAACAAATAACCAGGAAGCAGTAATGAATATTCCTGTTTTCCGAGCCGTACAAATTGCCAGTGTTGTACTGTAAGCTGGGGAGTGATGGGGATTAAAGGACTGTCCCAGCTGTGCAAAGCCAAGGCATACCTACTTCATTAAATTTACAGGGTTACTGCTGAAATCCACAGTAATTGCTCAGGGTTTACTCCCTGCGTGACAAATGTACCCTTCTATTATTGACTGTACGAGGTTTGACTTGGGCTTCTACCTAAATCTGGGATTTTTATTCTCTCTGATTGCCTTGTGGAATTGCAGCATCCCTGCTGCCCGTGTCTGGGCAGCATTCAGCTGGGAATTTTGCCCACCCTGCTTTTCAACTAAGAGATACCCAGGTGGTGCCCACCTGCTGGGAAACACGTGGGCTTGGCTTTGCAGCTTCATGTTACATCCCAGGGAACTGCTGGAAATTGGGAGCTGTTTGAGTTGTATTATGGCACAAAGCTTTATCAAAGGTAAAGTGCAATGAGTGTGGTGGCACCAGAAAGTAATGCAGCTGCTCTGGGTATGCAGCCCCTAAAGAAAAGGCAGTTTCTCCCATTTATTTCCTCGTGTGCAGGATCCTGCCTCTCAGAGCATTGCACCTAATTATCCTGCCAGAGCAGCAAATTTTCCCTGTCAGCCATTCCCCCTGTCAGACAGCACTGTGCACTGAAACCTCACATAATTCCAACTGCACAGCAAGATGGAAATTTCATCTTTGGTGCATCAGAAATACACCTC
The DNA here is from genome assembly GCA_013398125.1 of Aegotheles bennettii. Taxonomy (NCBI): domain Eukaryota; kingdom Metazoa; phylum Chordata; class Aves; order Caprimulgiformes; family Aegothelidae; genus Aegotheles; species Aegotheles bennettii. The sequence goes on from VZRW01002591.1 coordinate 234,801, forward strand.
AATGTGTGTTTTAAAAAAACACCACCGAAAAATCCAACAGGCAGCAAACATCAGGGGCTATTCACAAAGCTTGCCATGTATATCACACAAAAAATATTGGAATAATCTTTGTATTTAGCAGATAAGAAGCATTCTCCATACAAACCTCTTCCAGTGTCATCCTCCAAAATGTATGCTAAGCTTGTCTGTGCACAAAGCTCCTGGTGATGGGTGGTGGTTAGAATAGATTTTTTATCCTTCAATAGGACAGAGTCCAGGCAGGAGAACTATACATTTGCTGTGTTAATTATATAAGAATATATATAGAAGAATAACATACGCAAACTTCCGAAGCTCAGGCAGTGGCAAACCATTTAACCATTTATAGCTTTACGTATTTTCTAATCCCCAAACCCAGATGTCCCCAGAGAGGGAATGCGCCCTTAAAAAATTCCAGGCCTTTAAATTAAGTGAATTTAAATTCACTCATTTGCATACTTCTTTTTTTTCCTTTGTTCTGCCTGAATGAGATATTACTTCAGTAATTGAACTGTAACTTCGCTACAGGTAAATAATGTCAGACAGCTCCTATTCCAAATGCTTGACTGCATCAGGGTTGCACGGTGCTAATCCAGCAATTTGCAGAGCACCTTTGAGAGGAGACGGTGTCCAGTCCACTTAGGATCACCCAGCACTGGGCTGGAGCTTGAGAGTTCAATTAATGCATGGTACTAAATGAGCTTCTTGAGCAGGGACTCAAAAGGATGGGGGGGTGATAAAATGGGCATCCCTGACAAAATCTTCTTACTGAGTTAATATCATGCAATAGGCCAAGGGTGGATTCTCTTAAAAATCAAATTTTACAGCTAAAATGTAGTGCTGAAGTCTCTGAAATGGCTTTCACAAGCAGGCTGTGGCAATGTGCTCTGTGCTCTGGGTTCTCAGCACCTGGATTTGACATCTCTGTACCTGCACGACAGATTAACAGGGGTGGGTGGACAGATGCGGTGGTGGGAGGAGGAGGAGAGACTGATCAGAGGGATAAAATGTCTATTAGAAAACGTCTGTTTTAGCACCTTTGGAAAAGACAGGGTGATAGATCATACAAGGGTGACATAGTGGTTTTGGGTCCATCATCCCATGGTGTGCTGCAGGAATACCGGTGGAGTCCGTGTACAAAGAGAGCAGAAGGAGGTAGGGGTTGATTGTCTGGAGAGCTTGGCACCAATCCCAGAAAAATAATGGAGAAGTTAAGAGAGGACTGAATTAATACTGAGTTAAAGAAAAGAGAGATAATTGAGGCCGATCACCATGGCTTTCTGAAAGGGGTTTTCTGTACGAGGTTACAGGTGTGATCACTAACCATTTTGGCAGGGTTTTCTAGGTGTTAGGTTTGGTATCTCATGAAATCTCAGTTAAAGACAAACAAAGCCCAGCAAAGTCTGTCTGTTGTATCAGTAGCAGTCTTGTTCAATGGGTTGAGATTTAGCTAACAGGGCTGGAATGGTATTTATCTGTGGGGATTCTTTATTGAGAGGTGTGTGGGTTTAACACAACTTCATGAGGATGAGAACTAGTCCTGGAAGGGCTTAACTTCGATAATCTGGACTCAAAAATGAAATGACTGCTGCCAAAGTTGTGGATGAGGCAACCTGGATTGTGTGGAGATAATACTAATAATACTACTAATAATAATGATGATGTTACATGGAGCAGACTGACCAGCTGGCAAGATGTTGCCTCTTCTCTTGTCCTCCTAACAGTCTGTGCCTTAACCAGTGCACTGGGAGAGGGTATCCTGGAGAAGAGTTACCATGAAAGGCTATGGAGGGTCACAGCACATGAAGAAAGGATGATGCCTTCCCAATGGGATGCTGTGGCTGAAGGACTGGTGGCATCCTTTGACACTGGGTGTTTATCTGACTGTGTGAGAATACTGGAAAGCTCTGGTTGCTTTTGGTGTCAACAGCTGAAAAAAAAAGAGTTTACAAAACTGAAGAGTCAAGAAAATAACCACATTATTGATTTGAAGATTGGAGAAAATTCCCTGCAGTGGGAGATTTAGAGAGCTCAATCTGCTTAGCTCATCAAAAAGAGGATTGAGAGGGGACTTGATTACAGGGACAAGTATTTTCATGGGGAAAGCATATCTAGCTTTTTAATCAAGGAGAGAAAAGAATAATAAGATCCAATAGCTGGAAGCTGGAGCCAGACAATTTTAAATTGGACATTATACACAATTTCTGTATCTGTGATTAACCACTGGAGCGAACTATGATGTATTCAGATTGAGCCTGGGTACCTTGTGTGATATGATCAGTCAAACACGAGTTACTGGGTATGGTTTGCAGGCAATAGGGAAAAGCACAGCAGCCTGTGATGTACAGAGAGTGCAAAGGTTTAAAATCTGTGAGCATCGAAAGGGCAGTTGAATGGAGTAGGTAAGAAAAAGTAGGAACATACATGGGGAGCACCAAAAGGAGAAATAAAAGCACCAAAAGGACAAAGAGAGGAATTTCATCTGGAGAAGGAGCTTCTGTTTCTGAATGTGGGAGCATATGTCTCAGCGAAGTGGGTTTTGGCATTGGAAGCACCTTGAGTGCTGGCAGAGCTGCAGTCATCTGTTTCGTAGTCAAAACAGCAATTTTGGATTCTCTGCTTTGTTAATGATGATGGAGAAGTCTTCCATTTATGGCTGGGGCTATTGGCACCCTCTTCTCATGCAGTGAGAGAAGAGAGTGCAATCAAGTTTGCTTTAGTCGTGATGGACCCGAGGGCTGAATCCCACCGTGAGAGCTCTGCTGTGCTCCCCAGAAGCAAAGGGCATGCCCTGTGTCACCTGGGCTATGGCATGGTCTACCTTTCATGGTCTCTTGTGTGCCCTTCACTTTATGTCACTGTTACACATACCAATTTTAAAAGAAATCACGAATCCTGTATTTATACCATTAAAAACAAAACCAACAGGGAAACCTCTGTGGTCTTGGCTATTTTTGATGAGTCCCATCTGGGTGTGTGTTTGTCCTCTTGAAAGAGTTTCACCAGATCAGTAACTGTGTCTTCTTTTTTTTCAAAGAAACTTTACAAGTGTTCCCAGTGCCTAATAACCAGGGAATTGTTAATTTAAATGTGATATTATGTTTGTTTTGGAGGGAAGTGCAGTGGTTCAGACCAGATCATGGTTCAGGTGACTTGGCTGCTGTGTTTTTCTGTGGACCCCCAGTTATACTGGAAGTGAAACAGATGCCTTAAGGCCTGTAAGGCACTTTGCTCTTGTGGAAGTGCTTTAGCCAGGACTAAAAATCACTTTTCCAGAAGAATTTTCTGAAGTGCTGTCTTGTGTCCACAGTAGAGAATACTGCTGTCATCCTTGTGTGGAGAGAAGTAGCTCACATGTGATTTTGTACAGCTATTGCCTTTGTTTAGCAGCTCTTTCTGGATTGTTTTGGAGTAGTTATTTCGGGATCTTTCCAGTGGAAATTGACAACATGTTTCCTCTGGACTATTTAACAAACATAAACTGTTTGTGATCAATCAGAGCACCCAATTACCTGCAGCTTGGCATGGGTCAGTTATTTCTGCCTCATATGGCCATGAGCCTTTCACAATGCCAGGAACACCCAGTGGCAGTTCTCTGGTTCCTGGGCCAGAGTGTGGGTATTTTCAGGACTGCACTGGAACCCAGGCTTTTGATGGCAATTTTCTCCTTGGAACAAGGCAGACTGATAAATTTTAATAAACTGTTTTCTTGAGAAATAAAATAATCATGCAGGAATGCCTGCACTACCTGTAATAATTGACTAACTGGACAGTAATTATTTCAAAATACTGCTGGAAGTATATTGACCTTGATGATCATTTGCTTTCTCAATGGACATCTGAATAATTGTCTTTGCCTAAGGATTCCTGAGAAGCTGTTCTCAAATCAGAGCAGCACTTCAGCATTTAGCTCCTGACATCGTGACATCCATTAGGAACACAGAGAGGTAGGAATTACCCTATTCAATCCGATTAAAGATCCAATTAACTTAGAATCCTATCTCTGTTAGTAACTAATACTAGATGACTCAACACCCTGGGAAAAAAAAAAAGACAAACCACCCTAAAAAACCCAGTACCAAACCTTATTCCCCCCTCCCTGAACTCTCATTATCACAATTAAGGAACAAAGTGTCCCTGAAAGATTTATTTTATATTTTTTTTCTTACCAAGCACTTACTGCTTGACTTCCATCCTGAAACATGAGATCAATAGCCCTTATAAATTCTTATTCTGGCTCGGGAAAGTATTATTATTAGCACTTTAAACATCTAATCATTCTCCTAATCATTATGCCCTTTGTATCAATAACATTTTTGTGTCAGAGAGTTCACAGAGTTAATTATTGTGATTTTTTTTCTTTCCCATTTTAAATTTGCTGTCTCTTAACTCCAGTGTGATCATTGAAGTGACTGTTTGACCTTGTTTCACCTGTCTTCATAAATACTCATGTCTGTCATGTTCATTCCTTGAAACACTTCATCTGTACATGAAATACTGATAATTCTTTTCATTCCTTTCTTAAAGGGACCTTTGATTCCTCATTTTTGACTTGTTTACTCCTTCCTATTTCCGTACCTTTGGAATGCCCTTTGAATGCAGTTATACTCAATGGCAGTGGTAAGAATATATTAGCAACACATTTAAATTGCTAATCTTGCACCATACTTATTTTTAGTCCTTTCTAAGGCATCCTGTGCAGAACCTCCCATCTCAGCAGCACCTTGACCACCTTGAGCTGATGAGCAGATGCTTTCTATTGAAGTGATTTTTCTTTTTTGTTTGTAGAAAGAAAACAATCCAATAGAAATGCTATTCCTTTCAGCCCTCTCAAGGCCAGGGGCTATTTGGTGAATAGAACTTCAGTTAAACAAAATGAAACAAATCTATTATGACCCCCTGAGAAAGTCTCATGCTTTAGATCATAGCCTGTTTCTAAATATAGGGATCGGAAATTAATGTCTCCTAGGGTAGATGATTCTGTAACTGCCTCCTGCCAGGTTCTTCAGTTTCCTTTGAACTGAGTGTCCTGGCCATTTCTTAAGAGAGAGAAGCTTGAGTGGATGAAGTGTGAAGATGATACACTGTAATATGTAAGCAATTTAACTGGTTTTATATACTATATGTGTATGTTTTTGCATGGAATTGTTTAATCATCATGGTAGTTCATGAAAAAAGAAGATAATTTGGGATATACAAATATATAGCATATTTATATTATTGTTTTCCTGAACCATTTTGTGCAATGGGCAATAGCTTTTGCCTTGGGCTTTTGAATCTGGCAGTACTTTATCTTCCCTGAAAATGATCAGAGCACCAGCAACATTTGATGTGACTGAAAGGGAAACAAACACAAATGAAGCAGCTCAATATGGAGCATATCAATTTTTTAGATTTATTCTAGAGACATGAATTTTGAAACTTGAAATTACACACCTCTACTGTGTGTGTTTGCATGAGTGTACACATACAAGCGCACATATACACATGTATATCATTCACATCTCTGTCTTGTGCAGGCACATGAGAAGTGCTGGAAAGCTCCTGTACTAATTTTTATTGGTAACTAATATTTAACAATTAGATCTTATCACAGCTATGGAGAAATGATTGATTCCTTCTATTCCGGGGTATTGCTTTCCTTTGGGGTTCCTCTCTGTAGGAGAACATCTCCCTCTGTTTGGCTGCAGACACTCGCTGTGGCAGATATTATGACTTGGAGCAGACAAGACGACTCAGATATTTTTTTGTTGCTTTTTTTCCCCCATAAGTGACTTGCCCCCAGGCGTGTTTTGACAGGGAGAATATAATTTCAAATTAAATGTGAATATGGAGTCTTTCCAAAGCTACGGATTGCAGAGACTTCTCAGCGTGACTCAAAGAAACAAATGTGTTGTGTGTGCTGGTGACTTGCTGTGGTGGGAGGGTGCTGTTGTGATGCTGCTCTGAAACTTGTAGCTTATTGCCTTGTTGCAGACAGGGAAGTGAGGCAGTGACCATGGGTGAGCTCCTATGACTTTGTTCCTGTAATAACCATTTTCCTCTGTAAATTTCATAAAGGCCAACACAGCAGAGCTGGTTTTTCCCTGCTGCCTTCAGGTAGGCTGGTGGATTAAATCTCATTTCCCCTACTTGTTTTAAATGACCAGGTGAGTCTTTAGCATCAGAGAGCAGAAAGATATTTTAAGATGGCAGGGAATTTGGTGGAAAAGCAGACAATCCAGAGGCTGCTCCCTGCCAAAGGCCACCAGTGGCCACAAAGGGCTCCTTGTGTGTACCAAGAGGATTGCTTTTCACCTTCTGCATGGGAAGAGGTGCACGAGGAGAGCAATTCCTTTGTAATTGTGGTGGTTTGTTTTGTTGGTGGTTTGGGTTTTTTAAACTATTTCAGGAAAATTAGCAGAGGGAACAGAGTTCTGAATACCATCCTGTAGGCTGTTGGTGTCTGTGATCTGTGTGTCCTTTGAAGTAAGAGACCTTGATGCTCAGAATGTTCCAACAATTGAAAGTTTTTCCCCTGAGTTGAAGAGCAGAGCTTTTACTTTCTAATGAATCAAAGCAAAGAGAACCTCGCCATTTCTTGCCTAACTTTCCAGTTTTGTGGCAGAGCCATAACAAAGGTCAGATTTGCATTGTTTGAAGCTTGTACCCTTTGAGTGGGTTCTGGCTTTCTGAGGATATTTTGTGTCTTTCATTCTTCCCACCTTTATTCTCTTTTTACCCTTTTGTTCCAGATCTTGACCTATGATTCATCTCTTTCTCTGTTTTTCCCCCTCCAGTGTTTCTCACCCACCACTGCTGAGTCTCAGGGCACAGGGTGTTTCTGCAGCCTCCAGGACAATCCTGATCACGGTGTTTTGGTGCTAACGTGGTGTCAGTGAAAGGCAGGATGCTGAGCAATGATGTTTTCATCTGTGTGCATCTTCAGCTGGGATCTGTTGATTCAGGCTTCTCTTGGAAATTGGTGGAATTGTGGAAATTGGCACTTAGGCACGATCTGCCCCTCCCCCTTGGCTGTGTTAGCCCCAAGGTCTGTAGCATGTCATGGTCCCTTTAGGGAGACATGGACATGAGCCACGTTCATGAGGTTTTTCCTTCAGTGCTGAGAATACAGCATATGCAAGGAGTGAGGATGAACTCTGATAGCTTTAACCCATAATAAGTCTGATGTCCTCGGGGAGAACGGATATTAAAGAGCCAAAATTCTCTAGGAGATTGTCACTTGGCTAATGATGATAGTAGCCTATGGCAGTCAGGGATGATATGGCTGATACTTAGCAGGGGTTGTGAACCAATTAGTCTGCTCAACAAAATACTTGGTCCACTGGGTGCAAATGTTAAGAATATTTATAGGGCTGGCTATGGACTCAGCTAATGAAAACTGGAGAAAGCTACTTAAGAGACTGTCCTAGGCTCTACTGAGACTCTGAGATTACACAGCTGACAGATAAACAAATGCTTGCCCGTGTAAATATTAGGACTTAAAGATTGTATTTGAACTCTTTTTCAGTTTCCTAGCACTGTAAAATCAATTAGGGGTGCTTAAAACATGCTGGAGTCTGCTTCCCTGTGGAGAGCTGACTCAGGCAGTGGCTGTCCACAGGTGATCTCCTGCAGATTGGCTTCCTCTGACCTGGCTTTTGTTGTGTCTCAGATGGTCTAGGTAGGAGCCTGTGGCCATGATAGCAGAGGATGTCACATAAGTTAGTCCAGGTAAAATGGCAGCAGCACAATAATAAGTCAGCATATACTAACATGTTGTTTTGCATTCACTACTTAAACTCTGAGTATTCCCATTAACTCTTCAACCTACTAACTTGCTGAAGTATGAAACTATTGCAAATCAGCATTGGTGTGGCAGCCTGGTCCATTATATTAGCAGTCTGTTATACTAGTGATGTAGAGAGTTGGTACTTGCATAAGGTCTAATAGTACAGAGGGAGAAATGCAGTAATTCATCCAAATTTACAGGGTGGCTTAAAGGTTTATAACAGTTTCTTTCTTGGTTTGCTTATTTATTTGCACTTTGTGTTAAGTGCAATTAATAAAATCATTTTACAGGGTTTTTTTTTGTCCCTGTTATCCAAGGCATTGCTTAGCAGAACTGATGCTGTTGAACAGATAATACAATGAGAAAAATCCACAGGCTTCCCTAGAAAATCTTTTCGAAACTTGAAAATATTGATTCCTCAGATTTAAGGCATAAATGTGGTTATACATGTTTGTACAGAGAATCTGCGATTAGAATAGCTTCTAACCCTGCCACTAAGCTTCCGATCAAAATATCCTGCCTTGCTATTCTACAGCTGTTATTTTACAGCAGGCAGTCAGTTGAAATACAGCCATTTTGCATTTGGTGCTGAAGATGATTTTCCCCAGTATTTATATGAAAAATCAAATGTTAAACTGGGGTATTTGTTGTATTTAGCAAGACCTAGTGCAGAGCTTTACTTACAGAAAAATCAAATATTAATAAAAGCCAGGTTTGTACTGGAAAGCACTATGTGATTTTATTTTTGATTACTATTATGGGTTTTTACACACCCCCGTGTAAAAGCTTTCTTTGTGCTGCTGCTATTCTGGCTGTAAGTGGTATTAAGTGCACTGGGTTTTAATATACAGATGTTATTTCGGATGGATCTTTTGTATTGAAAATGGCATAATGTCTTTTTTGATCCTGAAAAGCACAATGGTTATTGATGCTGATAATTGTGTTACCAGCTTCTTTCTTTCTGTCCTGTCCTGTCCTGTCCTTTCGAGATGCAGCATACTGGCAGTTAAATGGGGTAAAAATGGTCTTTTCAAGAGGGAGATCTAGGTCCGTGGAGACTCTCCAGGGATCTCATTAAAGCGCTCTTTTCTTAATATAGTGTAGTGTAATAACAGCTATCGGGATCCCCACAGTGTGGTTTCCTGATAGGTTGGTTTACACAGAATTAATTGTCTAATTTTGCAAGCAACCAGTGCAGTGCACATTGATCTTCACTTATTTATTTATTTTTACTCTGATGTGTTGCTTTCGTGGATTCTGCTTCATATTTTAAGACAGTTTTTACAGTCCATCTTTACTTATCCACCTTGTCATAGCACGTGTTACATAGGAAATATGATTTATCCTCATCACTCTTCTTTTTCTCCTTCTGTACATCAGAATTGCTGTCAATCCGAGCAATGAATTTTTTTTGCATTGTTTTTAAACGACACGAAGGAATGGATAATCAGAAAGGCAAATTCAGATTTATAAGGCTCCTGTGGTTTAGGTGCTCCAGAGAGCAACCCGGAACAAGGAGAGTGGATTTCCCTTGGCCTCACAGGTCAGCTTGCTGGTCTGCCTGGTGCAGGAATAGCAAAGAGAAGGTGAACCTCACACAGAACAAAGGGCTGGTGACTTGCAGTCAGTCAATACAGAAGCAAAGAAAAATGTATTGGAGTAAAGTCTCCAAGGCTGTGCCAAGAGTTTGGCTTGAACAGGATTTTAAATGAGTTTGGGGACTTCCTTCCTAAAGTGAAACTTTTTAAAAAATTTGCACACGAAGGCTTTTGTAGTCCTACATGTGCTGTTTAGCTGTGTTATGCAGAATATTCTTCAGCTCAGTTTAGGGCAGGATGGCTGCTAAAATAACTGCTGGGCTTGACCAACTGCTAAAAACTGCCCTTCAGCTCGAGTCAGTAATTCAGAAGGTGTGTGTTTGGCAGCACTGGGATTTCATCTTTCATTTCTCATTTACTTGAGACATTCTCCAAATGAAAACTATGATTTTTCCTGTAAGAAGTGAACATTTTGGACAATGCTGCTATGTTCCTTGCCACCGTGTCTAGGAGAGGAAAAATAGAAGGGAAGCCAGTGAAAGGTCAGATTCCTTTGTCTTCTTATTCATTGCCTTTTTAGCTCTTGTTCCCATTAAGGAAATTAAGGTGCAGTGTACATTGGGAATTTATAATGCTGTGGCTATTCCAAACTGCTTTTGAAGGCAGGGTTTGTATCTCTATTAGACACTAGGTATGAAAAAGCCAGCCTACAGGCTGTGATGTGGACCCAGCCCACCAAGCAGATGCAATGTCTCCATCCCACTGACAAAGTGCTGCTCATCTCAGGCATTGCAGACCATGGTGTGTGCACTGGGTTGTCCAGACATGAGGCTGTTCTGGACTGGGAGGCAGCTGAAATGTACATGTGCCACCATCCTGTCTGGTCCTGTGATGGGGATTTGATGGCTCTCAGAGCCTTTGAGTGCTGCATCCCAGCCTGGCACCGTTGGTAATGTGTGTGTTGTTCTCGTGTCAGTTGTTATCTCAAAGTGTTGACATCATATACTAAATAACACTTAAGCAGGTCTCCTTCCATTAAAAGATGAATTCCCGACACAATTGAAGTCAATGGGGCTTTTGTCACCGACTTCAATAGACCTCAGCTTCCACCTCATGACTCCATGGGAAGGAGAATAAATTGCTGCCGAAAATGCAACTGTCTCTGACATCCAGTGGGAAAGGATAATTAGCAGTCGGTCATGGAGCTGCCATCGTGGTTGTCTGATGAATAATAGAACTGAATACAAGTCATATGTTGCTTTCCAAGCGGGTAAAGTGATTTTCGCAGATTAGCATGAGCGTAGGCAGCTGAGAAATATGGTATGAAAACCTAGTGTGAGATGAGTTCTAGACAATAGACATCAACTTCTCTGTCTGTCTGGCCTCCAAAATATAGTTGTGTGTAAACACTGAAGCAGGAGGGTGTTGGGGATCAAGAAGACAAACTCTTGGGTTACTCAGCTTTGTTTCTTTTTCTGTTTAACTGCGTTAATGTTCTTTAAAGAACACAAGAGAGATGTCAATGAAAGTTCTTCTCCCTCTCTGCCTCTCTTCAAAAATACCTCTGGAACTGGGTAGAGCACAGTTGGGCCCCTGTTGTAAGGGTGATGGTACAAGGGTGAAGGACCGTGTTGTATGGACGTGTGCAGCTTCCATGCATGGAGGAAACCCTGGCTTGGAAACCCTGATTTGTGGCAGGGAGGTGGTCAGATCAGCTGGAACAGTGAGCTCCTGGGGAGACCACAAAGGTAGGTGTGGGATTTGCAGATCTATACCCTTTGTGCAAGGCGAACAGCAATTAAAGCAGAAGAAAGCAAGCCTGATGTGGTTTTAATCATGACTTTGAGTTTGTAGTTGGGCTTGGCGCTGTGTGCAGCTCTGTGGAGCATAAAGACAGCACTGTAACACCACAGCTTTAACCAGGCCTGCTTGTGTATTGTGATTGGTGAAGCTATTGACTTCGTATTCTTTCATGTCCTTTATGTTCCCTTCTGTTTTGATGTTATCGTGCAGTCATCTTAGCTATGTATTAAACAAGAGCCTACTTCAATATCAAATGATCAAAGGGGTAAGGGAACACAGGGCAATAAACAATGTATGGAGAGCTCGGGGAGAATGATAAGTTGAATTTAAAGGCTTTTTCAAGCTGCTTAATTCCTGCTTAGATTTCTGGTGCCACTGAAAGGCAACAGTCTATTCTTTAAATCTTTTACTAAGGATTGACTGGCGGAATCACTGTTTTGCACAGGGTTTAGAGAGTAAAAGGCCACCCTGAAGGTCAAGCCCTAAGAGATTTCCTCTAAGAGCTCATTGATTCTCCTTGGTTTTTGACTTGAGAAAGGACCACTCCTTCCTAGATCTGCAGCTTGGATACAAGTGCCTCAGTATGTGCCAGCACAGAAGGCAGGAGCAAAAGTGTAAGCACAGGGAAAAAAAAACTAGAGGAAGATGCTGTGGGGCAGACAGACAATGATTTCAGTCTCTCGCTTGTGCAATTCAGGCTGGTGACATTATTAGCTACTGGTCCATGAAAAAAGAAAGTATTATTTTATCGGTTTCAGAAATGGATTATATTAACAGTGAAATTGGGCAGAATAAAGATTTATGGTCACATCCTCAGCTTGAGTAAACAGGCAGAGGACCTCTGCTCATAATGGGGAGAGAAGCAGCTGGCTGTAAATACTGTGCCTCTGCTTTCTTCACATGTATAGATGAATGCAGGGTTGCTGTGAATGCATTTGCATGTAACTGTCTTGATTTTGCACTAAAATTAAGGTGAGTGTGTTTTGCCTCTCTAACCTTGTTATAATACTGGCTTTGTAAGGTGCCCAGTGTTGTGGTAGTGATTAGCAAAATGAATCTGAAAGCCTACCCCATGAGCAAACTCTGTATTTGCCCTATTACCTGCTCCTGTGATATTTCAATCTGATTCATTAGGAAAATTAGCATTTTTATGGACTAATTAGGGGAAAATGTTGCTTGCACCCCTTCTGATATGTAGAGGTTTTCACAGCTACTGAAGCCAAATAGAAGTGAAACATGATTTCTCCCCCACCCATAAAAGAAGAAAAGCAAAAGGATTAGTCAAATTAACTCAAAAGATTAGGAAAAAAAAGCCAGGAATTAGGAAAATATTAGATTTGTATATTATTGGCAGTTTGTACAGGTTTTTTTTAATTCAAGATTCCAGATCTCTCTCAGCTATTTTGGTTCTTCAGGCATAAAAATATTTTAAAAGCTCAGTCAGTCACCATATTTTTTGTGATGGTTGCAAAATGAACAGTAATGAGAGTGAATAGTAATGAGTGCATTATTCAGTGTCTATAAATACCAATTGATTTGCCTTGTAAGTTGATATAGTTCGGTCCACATACATTTTAATTCTTCTTTCCTTTTTAAAACCAAACTCAAGGTTTTATCAGACCATAGCTGTTCATTCGAGCAAGTCTGAGTTTTACTCACATTACACTAATGAACCACTGGCTTTTGAAGTTTAATTCTAAATATGCATGTGTGTCACTTGCTCCTGCTCACATTCTCCGTTTGCCAGGAGGGTAAAAATGGGTGACTAAACATCTGAGGTTGTCTTTTTGCAAGGGAAGTATTCTTTTCTCTTAGAGGATGGAATAGCATTATTTTAATCAATGCAGGCACCTCCTGTTTTGATCGTTATGCTTTGATAATGATCTTGATTTACAGAGACAAAGAGCAGTGAACCCCTCATTTAGGGCTTCTGTGGAGAAGGCAAAAATCTCCATCGTGCACAGAGGGTAGGAGTTCAATTAGGCATTTTGGTGTCATGGGAGGTTGATTGTGCTTTAATTGGCTCTGGCTGACTGGCTTTTAGGCCATGATATTCTTCACCTGCAGTTGGATGCTTCTCTAATATGTATGGGATTTTTTATTGCACTTGAAAATGTTGCACAAAGTCAGAATAATTTATTCCAAATGATACTTTGCAAGTGAATGCCCTGTGACAAATACAGGGGAAGGAGAAACCATTAAAATTGTAGAATAAGTGGAAAGGGACCTTTGGAGGTCATCTGGCCCAACCTCCTGCTAAAAGTAGGAGTGACTTTGAAGTAAGACCGGGTTGCTCAGGGCTTTGTCCAGTTGAAAACAGTAATTAGCCTTCTCCGGGCTGGACAAACACAGCGCTCCCAATCTTTCCTCACGCGGTGTGTGCTGCAGCCCCCTCGTCCTCTTGGTCCTCTCTGCTGAATGTTTGCCAGTTTGTCAGTGTCTGTTTTGTAGCAGGGAACCCAAAACTGGACACTCTGTCCCAGATGCAGTCTCACAAGTGCTGAATAAAGAGTCAGAATGGCTTTCCTTGACCCGCTGGCTGTGCTCCTGCAAATGCAGCCCAGCGTGTGGTTGATCATCTCTGTCGCTGACAACTCTTGTTCACCCCCAGGCTGTCTTCCCCACAGCTGCTTTCTGCCCTGTGAGCTTCTGTTTGCAGAGCTTCATGTCTGATTTGCTGAACATTGTCAGCTTTCTGTGAGCCTTCTCCTCCAGACTGCTGAGATGCTGCTGAATGGCTGTCCCCCTTCCTGGCATGTCAACTGCTCCCTGATGCTGGTGTCATCTGGAAACTTGCTGCCATTGTCTAAGTTGTTAACAGAGACATTAAGTGTTTAAACAGATTACCTTCAGGAGGATTTGCTCAATAATCTTCTTTGGAACTGAGCTGAGGGTCACCAGGAGGTTGGATGTTGGTGCGTGTTGGTTCTTGTCCTTCTTGAGGATGACAGTGACAGTTGCTTTTTCCAGTCATCAAAAGGATCCCCCAGTTGCCACAATGGAACACCCTCACCATGATGCCAGCCTGTTCCCTGCATGTTTCGATGCAGCCCATCCCCATTCATAGACCTGTGTAGGTTCAGTTTGATTAAGTGGTCCCTAAAAAATTCTTCCTCTCCTGTAGATAGGACTTCCCTGCCCCAGACAAAGACATTAGGAACATGAACCTGAGCAGCCTGGGAGCAGGCCTTGCCAGTAAAGACTGTCCAAAAAGTCATCGAATGCCTCATCCTTCTCTTCCCACCTTTGTCAGTAGTTCTGTTGACACATTCAGGAGTGACACACATTTTCCTTGTTTTTTTGCCACAGAAGGGTGAGCCTTTGGTGTTGGCCACACTATTGTTTGCCAGTTTCGACTCGAGCTGGGTTTTGGCTTTACTAATTTTGACCCTGCAGTCTGGGCAAGGTTTCTATAGTCCTCCTGGGTAGCCCACCCCCACTTCCACCTTCTGGTTGCCTTCTTTTTGCATTTGAGCTCAGTCAGGGATGCCACATTCGGCCAAGTCAGCCTTCTGCCATGTCTGCTCCACCTCCCGCTCGTCAGGATGGATTGCCCTGCTTTGAGAAGGTTTTCCTTAAAGATCAAGGAACTCTCCTCTGCCTTTCTGCACCCCAGGACAGTCGTCCGTGACACTACACCTGCTGGTTCCCTAAGCAAGCCAAACTCTGCTCCCTGAGTTTCAGCATCAACATTGTCTTTGATGCACTTGTGAAATCTCGGTTGCTTGTTCACTACCAGTTGCCATCTTAACAGACCACAGGGTGGTTACAGTGTCCCAGGGTGAGCAGGACTTTTGATTGTGAAGGCTGAATAAAGCTCTATCCACTTCCAGTTCTTGATTGGATGGTGGGCAGCAAATGCCCTTGTTGGCCTCTCTGATTCTGACCCTTAAGCATCAGCTCTTAATGAACCTGCCACCTGTTTTACAGCAGATCTCCACACACAGGAGATTTGTCTCTTTTGAGGAAAATCCTGTTTTCTGAGCATGCGTTTCAAGAGCTTTTAATCCTATATGGTGCCTTTTCCAGCAGAAACATACATTCTTTCTGGTAGACAAAAGAACCCTCTTGAAACTGGTTTGAACTCTAAACATTTGGGGTACCTTATAAGCATAAGCTTAATGGTGTTTCTAGATAGGGGATTGTTTGGTATAAAGTCTTTATGCATATCTGTGGACAAAAGGAGTTAATAGGATGCTTCAAGTCTTAAGTGCCAACCTAAAGCACTCAGTGAATTGATGTATTTTTTCAGTTGCACTTTTCCCTCTATGCTTTCAGCAGTTCAAAATTTGCAATAGTGAGATTGCCCATCTTGACCTCAGTCGTCTTCTGTGTTAATGAAATGCCCTGTGCTGTTACTTATTAGTTAAGCCATTAGCCTGGATCTCGGAAGTGTTATTTCTGGCTCTGCAATTATCTTTCTGCTGCAATATCCCTATCTGAATTGGGGATAACAAAGCTTTCCTTCTCTGCAGAATGCTTTCAGATTTGATGATGAAAAGTGCTATATGAGGGTTCGATATTGTTACGTGAACAAATATCACTTTGTGTGCATGGCTTGACCATCTTACAAGCGAGCAGAGAGCTTGATCAGATCAAGATTGGAATTGAACAAATGAGTTATAATGAACAACTTCGGTCTATTGACTTTATTTTTTCCTTCTGTTTGAAAGTCATTAACTTTTATAAGTCAATCTCTAGAGAAATTTGTAGTCTGTAAATCATTTGCCAGTTTGGTTTAGAAATCTTTTAGGTTTGCCTGTTTCATAGTTCTACTTATCATTTTAGATGCCAAATAAGTTACTTATTAGTTTGTACGATCATTGGCAATCTGAGATGGAATCACATATTATAAGGTTAAATTTCCAATTTCAATGTTGGACACCTTCCAAGTGCATTTAAAAGGCATTTCCAGGAAAGAAAAACCCTGAAAATTACAGATTAACAGTGAAGAATCTTTACAACTGGAAAAAAGTACATCTTCATTAAAACCAGACTCCAGATCTGTTGTGAACAGGGCAGCAGTATTTTAAAAACCATTTCAAAAACCTTTTTACGTTGTTTGTGCTTAGACTCATGGGTTAGGTCCTGATATTTCTGAGGTCTTGTATCATGGCAGTTTGCATATGATTGACTTACGTGATATAGGGTGGAAAA
This sequence comes from Aegotheles bennettii, assembly GCA_013398125.1. Lineage (NCBI taxonomy): Eukaryota > Metazoa > Chordata > Aves > Caprimulgiformes > Aegothelidae > Aegotheles > Aegotheles bennettii. The sequence continues at coordinate 251,088 of VZRW01002591.1, forward strand.
AAGCTTCCTCAGTTAAATTTGTGTACTGCATGCATAAGAGTTTTAATGAGGAAATATTAGGGAAAACGTTTGTCGAATGGTGTAAATAATAAGTTCAAACTAGACTTTGAACTACATTGATTTATCCTGGTTGATGATTTTCTCCAGAATATCTGCGAGCAACTGAGTGCTTTGGCAGATGGGTGTGAATCGTTGAAACTGAGTTTGTATCTGGATAACACAGATTGAAGTTTTCTGGCTGTCTTCTTTCCTGAAACCCCAGTGTTGTGACGGGAATGCATGGACCTCATGAAAATTGGTGGATATTTTTTAGCTGGCCTGTAGATGTTGATGATGCTGCCTTACCAGTTCAGCAGAAATCCTTCTCTCAGCCCATGTACTGTTCAGTTGGCAGATGCTCCTTGTTGAAGAGCTCAGGGAATGGTTGTAAGGCTAAGTTGGGTGTTAGGAAATTATTAAAATCAAGTGGAAGTGCACTCTATACCCAGGGGAGCTTCAATGCAAAATCATTCTAACTAATAAGCAGATACTAAGTGTGCCAAATTTTACCCCAAGGTACGCACAGGCCCTTGAAGTGGTGTTGGTTTTGCTCGCTGACTTTTATTGACTATCAGGATTTATTGACCCCACAGGGAAATGTTGACAGGTGATCCTTACCAGGCAGAGTTTTCCTTACGGGACAATAACACCCGGTGTTCACTGTAAATTTAACCTCACTTACCTGCTATGACCATGTGGCAGTGCTGTACATGAGACCCGAGTGCTGTCACATAAACCTTGGCATTTTCTTTAGGGAAAATTCCCTGTGATGTGCCTGTAGTGACAAACCTGGGAGCGTGTGTGAGTGCCTTCACCTCTGTACGGATGGCAGAGCCAAGTGGATTTTCTTCTGGTAACTGTTACAGCAGCTTTTAATGCCACACATCCATATTGCTGAGTTCACTACTGACCTGAATTATGTACCAGCAAAGTGCTCTAATGTTTCTTATGCCTGAGTAATCGTGAGCCAGAATCTGGCCCAACACGCTTGACTTACAAAAACTTGTCCATGGCTGCTTCTTTTATTGGTGCACTAAATCACAGAAATTGTTGTCTAAACTCCTGTGATGGTCTGAGACAGCTATGATTAGTATTTCAAGGCTCTCCTCGTGTTACAGTAGCCCTCTCAGTAATAAATACACTGATATTTGAGAAACTTGCAGCACTGTTCTTGCAGTAATTATGAGCCACCTTATTCTGAATGTGAGACTCTCCTGAAACACATTTTTTTATTATTCCTTTTTTTTCATGGTGGGAAAATTTGGCAAATCATGTCTACAAAACTGAACATCTTAATATTATTCCTGTACAATTAGGACTTTCCTACTGTTGCTAAAAAAAGAAAATAATCATATTATTTAAGTAGAAAATCTGTTGTACTGGCTTTTCTCAGTAGCACTGCAGCTTTGTTGGGTTGTATTCATAATGCACATGGGTAAAACTTAATCTAAAAATGTTTCTTTAATAAGAAGCTCCTTCTATGATTCTATGACTCTTTCTTGCTCTTTTTTTTCTCAACCCTTATTAATTTTACGTTCTCAGTATTAGTCTGAAGATGTCATTGCAAATCCTCCCTTTAGCACATTTGCACTTGTGTGGGTTCCAGAAGCTGTAAGGACACCAACCTTGTGCTGTCAATACAGTTTATCCAGTTCATCCCGTGCTCTTTTCCAAGCTGGTTAATGCATCTTTTGATTGTTTGGCAAAACTTCCTCCTCAAAAAACCTGCTATTGATATGCACAAGCAAAGCTTATTCCTCATTTGCAGTGGTGCTGGAGCTGATAGGAAGGCTGCCCAGGGCTGGGTGCTGGGATTTTGAGTCCTTTCATCCCTTTGCCACCCACATGATGCCCTCTGCAATAGGATAAATCCTCATGGTCTGTGCAGCGAGGCAGAGCTGGAGCTGGAGAGGTTTGATGTGCAGAGCAGGGTGTTGTGGGAGCAGGAGAGCATCCCAAGCAGCACCAGAGCTTCCTCTTGGCCAGCATTTGATCCCGTTCTGCTCCGGCATGTCCTCTGGGCCAAACCTGTGAATTATTTTCCTCTGCCATGTGGGGATCTGCAGCAGGCCCTACGCAAGGAGCATTTAAATATTTAGTTTCTTGGTTTTGGGATGATATCTGAGCCTGGCTCAGAGGCTTATGCTTCATTGATTTGTGTATCTTTTAGAGAGAAATGGATGGATGAAACGTGAAGGTCACATTGCAGCAGGGACCGCTCGCCCCTGCTCCAGTCTGTTCTCCCTCTGCAGTCGGTCCATGGAGGAGCCCAGGAAGCTGCCGGTGCCATCTGTGGCATGGCCAGAGGCAGTGGGTGATGCCAGCCCTAATCCTGGCTGCAGCATTTGCTCCCGGTTCTGCTCAGAGACCAGGCAGCCCTTGGGTAGCTCGACAAAGGGATCAGAGATGTCTCAAAGCCATCTCTGTGCCCTGCTGCTTCTCCCCTTCCCTGCACCATGGCTGAAATGCGGTGTCAGACTCGGCGAGTGACCGGCTGAGGGAATGAACGTGTGAGCTGCATTCCCTCACGTGGAAATCTGTCAGCTCCCTCTAACCTTTGGAAAATTGAAAGGTCAAAGTGACTGTATTTGCAAAACATCATTACAGTAAAATGCCACTGTGAAGCAGGACCCGAAGCAGCCCTGGGAATGCAGACACACAGGCACTGCCCGTCCCTGCAGAGGAGAAAGGTTCAGTTTCTGGTTCTCATCTGTAAACATCCCAACAGATTTACAAGACTGGGGCACCTAACTGCTGTGGTTCAGGCCGTGAGGTCTCTAGGACAGTTGTCATAAATCCCAATTTGTAAGGCTGCAGGTTTTTCCTTTGCAGCAATGTCAAACCAAGCAGCAGGGTGAGTTCCCAGCCCAGATGGGCAGACAGGTTTGCTCACTGAGATACATTGTTTCAGTAATTAGTTCCGATTTTGTTTTTGTTTTCCAGTAAGAGATACATTGTTTCAGTAATTCTTCCTTTCCCAGTGCAGTGTTAATTTCAATCTTTCCAGCCTTTTTTTGTGGGTGCAGATTTTCTGCAGCCCAGAGGTGGTCCTGTGGGTCCTTCTGTGCAGAGCAGGAGTAACGGCACACACCACACATCATCCCCTTAGCTCTCTAACATAAGCCTGTGGTTGTTTTTTAAACTGAAGTAGCTTGATTTGGACAGGTAGCCACTTCCCTGAGCAAGGGGAGCAGGAACCATTGTGTAGCTGTTAGGCAAGAGGAATGCTGATGCTTTCCTACTGATGGGAGCACCTGGAACACAGCCCACCAGTTGCCATTCTTCCTTCATGTTACAGAAGAGATTTGGGCAAAATGATGGATAACTTCTACCAGGTGATGCACGTTTCCAGGAGCTTTGGTCCCCTTCTCCAGGGAATTGCAGTAGCACTGCATGGAGTATGGGATTTGAGGTTCAGGAGGATTGTGGAGGTTTATGGCCAGCTTAGTTCCCGCAGCAGGACAGTCCTGATTGCTCACTGGTGAACGCCAAAGCAATACCCTTGAGCAGTCTTTGAGTTGAAGCTGCAGTAGGTGCACTTGAGCACTGAAATCAGCTCTGTTCCTACTCTGCCTTTTTAATATTAAACATTTTTTAGTGTTTTTTTGGGGAATGATGAATTCTTATTGTCTGTTTATGCTACGTATAAATTGCCTCTAATAAACCAAATAAAATCACCCAGACTAGGATGCTAGGACTGTATCCTCGGGGTTGTTTTCCCAGTTTTCCTGTACTCTTCACTGGAACCATTTTTTATGTAAATCCTTTCCTTCAATCTGTGAGTTCTATTTTTCCTTCTTCTGTCCATACAGCCCATAGATAACTTCAGTCCTACAGACCTCTTCGGGAAATTCTGTTAAGGTTCTCTCTTAGCAGAAGTGAGTAGCCCCTCAGAAATCCTTGTCTGTTCATTCCTGTTATGGTTTGTCTCTGCATTTATTTTTTTCATGGATAGCTGTAATTTAAAGCTTACAAGATCGATGAGTCCAAGATGCACAGCATAGATGGGAAAAGCAGACAAGCAGCTGGTAAAGATCGGAGACAGCTGATTAAAAAGAATTCAGCTATAAAGCATTTGAGTTCCTATTCTCTGCTGTGGTTTCTGAGTTAGATTAAAAAATAGGGGGAGGGGGAACATACAAATCATAATTCCCTCCTCCCTCAGAATCTCAGATTAAATTAATGTTGAATTTTCTCTTTTTTCATGTCTTTAAAAAGTGGATTTTTTTATTTGGAGTAAATACTTGAACCAATTACAAGTGAATTGGCTTAGTATGGAGGTAGCTGGGGGGAGTGTAAATGCAGGAAGTCTGGATCTGATGTAACAGCAGCATCTCTGGTCTTCAAGTCTCTAAATCCAGTTCTGTGATCAACTGAAATCCCCAAACAGCCTCTGTTTTACACTGATTCACAGCACGGGGATTTTCTACTTTGCTTTGCAAGACCTGGTGATTGTGCGTGGGACTGGGCTTGGGATTGCTGTGCTTTCGAGCTGAGAGATGTCTTGCAGTCCTTGGACCAGGCTCCTGCAGCTTTGCTGGGTTGCACCCAGCTGGCACAAGCTGTAGGTCAGGCAATTTGCATTTGGCATTGCAAATGGCAGTTCCATTACTTTGTGAAGGTAAAGACGCTGTAAAAGGCTGAGTGTGTTGCCAGCAGGAGAGTAAACATTTCTGAGCTAAAGCCTCAATAGAAGTCAAGCAGGATTAAGGTGCAGCTGAAAGTGGAATTGAGGTTCCTAAAAGGCTGCAGAGCTTTAAAAAACACTCTGTTCACATCAGAAACCATAATTTATTGATAAACAAGTTGAACTTTAAAATCTATGTGCTAATGAATTGTGTTTGGGTGAAATTGTGTATCCTTTTGACAGGGAGGTTTGTATAAATGTTCTTTGTGTGCCCATGGCCACAGGAACTGTGTGAAACACCAGAGATGTGTGTGAAAATAAGCATGTACATCTTATATGTGTACACCTAAGTGTGCTGAATTTGGGTATATCTACACCAAAATAGCAGAGAGACACTGCAGCATGGATCTGAAGTGCTGCGGGGAAGGAGGTGTGTGTGTATGTGTGGCTTTGGAAGAAGGACTGGGTATGTCCATGGGGAAATAAGTCTGTCTGCAAGTGGTGAAATGAGACCAGATAGAGAGATTATCAAGTAGTGACAAGAAAGAAAATAGGTTGGCTGAATTTCTCTTTATCAATTCTTTTCCCTTAAGACGCCTCACTGAATATCTTGTCATTCATAGAGAGTCTTGAAAGAAAATCACTTTTTTAAAGGTGACCCACAAAGGAAAAAAAGAAAGAACAGTGTTCGTGTGTTTCTCTTGCTCCTTGGTAACAGAGGATCGTGGCCTGGGACTCACACAGTGTGTGTGTACTCTCTTTTGGGAGAGCAAGAGGAGTGGTGTCAAAGCTCCAGATTCCTCCCATTGCCTTTGCTGCTCCCAGCAGGTAGCAGGGCATCCTATGGGAACAGAGCAGAATGCTGAACAGAGACTGAAGCCTGTGGTGCACCACAGCTCCACCAGGAGTGAATATTGAGGGGCTGGTTGGATAGCAGAGGTGCATCATGTCCAGGTGTATGAGAGATGGATGCAGAGGTGGATCGTGTCCAGGTGTATAAGAGATGGATGCAGAGGTGGATCATGTCCAGATGTACATGAGATGGATGCAGAGGTGTGTTGTGTCCAAGTGTACATGAGATGGATGCAGAGGTGGATTGTGTCCAGGTGTATAAGAGATGGATGCAGAGGTGGATTGTGTCCAGGTGTACATGGGATGGATGCAGAGGTGTGTTGTGTCCAGGTGTACATGGGATGGATGCAGAGGTGGATCGTGTCCAGGTGTAGGAGAGATGGATACAAAAATGCGACTCCTTGTCAGTGTGTTTGAAGCAGGGGAACATTACTGGAAAACAGTGTTTCTTCTTGAATACACTTGTCTTTCATGGGCCTCTTTTATTTTTTTGTATTTTAAATGAAAGTATTGAAAAATAATTTTGAAATCGTGTTTTACCTTAGTGGAGTACAGGGGAGCAATAATGTAAGTGATGATTGATAAGATTTATTGTTTCTGGTTTTGTGTTATCTACTGATTGCAATGAAAGCTGAATCTTATCTGTTTGGTACTATATAAACACTTAACAGGCTTTAAAAAGCTTGTAATCTAAGTAGACAAGAAAGGCAAAGAAAGAGGGGGGAAATAGAGGTGCAGAGAAGTGACTCATTCCAAGGTCACAAACAGATTTAGAATAAGAATCTGATCTTCTCACTTCAGCCCATTTTTCTATTCCATAGGGCATGTTGCTTTTGTCATTCAAACATGGAAAAACTTGTCCTTTTCCAGTTAAATGGAGGGCAAAGAGAATGAGACCAGGCATGAACTCAGTGATACAGAGGGAAAAAAAGAAAGAAAATAAAGGAATTGTACTGATAAAGATGCTATTTTTAGATAAATTCAACATATGACATACCATTACTCAAATCACAAATTTGTCTTTCTCTCTAGATGCAGTAAAGTGGGGAGAACAATTCAGATGCAGAACTGCAAACTGACCATACGCTGATGAAGAAGCAGCTGCTTGTACTGGTTAGAAATGCATTTTTTTAGAAAATAAGTGTTTGTGTTTTGGATGCAAATTTTATTTGCCTTTATTTCTGAATCATAACAGTTATTGTAACCATTTTAGACTCATTCGATACCTTTTCTCTCTTCAACATGCTTTCTATGAAGGCACAAATGTGGGGGTGCATTTATTTGTGCATGTGTGTGTGTGTTCTGGAACAATTCCATGGGATTTTTAATTGAAGTATGCAGACACGCTTTCAAAGCCTAGAAGCTCTCTCATGTCAGGTGGAACTTGTCTTTCTATAAGTTAAGCAAACAGTCATTTATTATTATACATGTAGCTGAGCCCTAAGCTGGGTTTTATCCTATTGTGGCATCTAATTGGCAAGGAACGTGTGATTTTACATTTAAAAAACCCCTCAAACCCATTTGGTCCAGAAAAGCTGCTGTAATTATTCTCTTCTGAGGATTTCAAAGGGAGTCTGCTGTTCAGCTTCCCGACGGCTGGTGATGGTGGCCATTGGTGGAGGGGCTGGGTCCGAGGTGGTGGATGGACCTTGCCTTTCTTTAGAGTAGCCCTGAGACATGTAGAAAAGAAATAGCGGAAGAGCAGGGCTGGGGGGGGTGTCATTGCCAACAGCTCTTCATCAGGGAAAAAAGCTCTTGTAGCCACTGAGTTATTTATGTCTTGGGCTTCTCTGGGATAGCTTGTTACCAGGGGATTTCAGTGCCTGTGGACCCTTCCTGTAGTGAGATGTGCTTGGAGGAAATAATCACACTGGCAAGGGATTTCCATCTCTTTTTTTCAATTATTTTTTTTTCAATCCTCTTCATAAAAAAACCCCAAACTATAATTTTGTTTTCTGCTTCTCATTTGTGGCTGATGAAAAGGGAGTCTGTGCTACCAATATGTGGAGTTTAAATATGCATTTCCCATTAACTTTCATTAATGGGAGCTCTAAGGCTAAAGCTTTGTGTATAATTGGGATTATTTACACCATAACTTCCTTTTGAGATACCCTTTATTGGGATTTTCTGTATTCTGCTCACTGGCCCTGACTGCTACAGAGAGCAGTGCTGGGAACATCCTTCTTATGTGTCTGCTGCTGAATTTCATTTTGCCTCTTTTCGTGGTCTGTAAAATTCCCAATGACAAAGTTAGGGATAAAATGTAGTCGGTCTGAATATTGCTTTAACTTTTTTTAGTAAAGTATTTTTATTCTTTTATTATACGTACTGATAAATTTCGTTTTCCTTACAGCTAGTGATTTGTTTCAAGTAGAAAATAATTTACTAATTTCTGACAAACCCTGACTAATGAGGCAGGGAGATACAGATGCTGTGTGAATCTACATCTCCGTACAACCTGGTTATATTTTGATTTATCTCTTTGTAGGAGCAGCTCTGAATTGAAAAACTCACTTTCTGGTCAGTTTGTGAGCATAACATTCCGAGTGTAGAATTGATGAGATTTCTATATAGAAACATAGAATTTAGGTTGGAAAAGACCCTTAAGATCGTCGAGTGTAACCATGAACCTAACGCTGTCAAGTGCACTGCTAAGCCATGTCCCTGAGCGCCACATCTACACTATTGGAAATGCCCTGAGCTTCTCCCTTAGGAAGAAAGGGTGAAGTGATGCAGCCTTTCTCAGCAGCTGGATGCTCAGTGTGTCAGCAATGTCTGTGATTGGGAAATGTGCTGTTTTCTTCCCTTTAGTTCCCAACTTTAAGCACACCCACTTTTCTACTTACTGCACCGTTTCCGCTCCAACTGAACCAGTTTCTGGGTGCAGGGATCAGCCTGGTGACCTCTTTGCCCTGTGTGACCAGAGAGTGAACCCAAAGCCATTCAGATTTGGGCTTCAGACTTCAGTTAATACATGCTGCAATGTCTGCCCCACAAATAGCTGCATTTATTCAGGATCTTTTTATTTACGTGTATTTCTCCTCTTTGTCAGATAGGGGAATCGTAATCAAGATTTCATCACATTTAACTGTGTGATAAAGCTCCTGTATTTAGAGATTGTGAATCTATTACCTTTTAAAAGATATTTGGCAATGTGAAAGATAGTGCTCATTTCCTTTCATTTAAAATTCAGGGCATGATATGTGAAGCTGTATTTAGGAGGAAGATACAGTCGTGTCGTTTCCTACTCACTTAGAAGTCAAATAACTGGTTAAGGAAGCTCCTGTCCTGAGGAGAAGAAAGGGCTCATTAAAAACATTAGCTGATATAGAACAAATTGAGCTTCGGTGCCCTGCGTAAAGATTGTAATAACTGTAATACTAAATGAATTAATAATGCATTAAAGGAGGATTCCTCCAGTCAGCTTGTCACAGGCTTATCTCTGACAATTGACTTCGGCGAGGTGTGTCACATGAGCTAATGACCTTAACTGATGGAGTCGGGATTTTTCCACGCTTAAAACCACTTAAATCCATATTTCTGTACTTCTGACAGTCTTCTGCACAGACATGATGTGAGTGGGACCATTTAGTGTTGCAAGCCAGGGGTGGCTCTTTGCTGAAACAAAGCAATCTCCAGTTTTAACCTCAGGTAATGGAGTTGGTTAAACCCACAGGAGGTAACTTGGTCCAAGCATAGCTTCATCCAGCACTGTCCCCTCTGCTTCTGTGAGGGCTGGACTGGGAGAGGTGGGCATGGTCCAGAAGTGCCTACTGAAGTACTAGAAGTGTGAAATAACCTGAAATAATGTTGTATCTGAAATGTCCTGCTGAGCTGTGGGGTACAAATATCACAAGATTGTCCAGAGTTAGGAATAAATGGTGAAGTTCAGCATGAAGGGAATTGATTATCCAGACTTTGTAAACCCATGCTGGTTGTAAAATTCATCTTTAGGCACCCAGTTACCTTTACAATGAATCTATTGGGTTTTCTGAAAATCAAACTGGTTCTCCGAAGCCTAGGTACTGCTGAAGATGGACTTTATGTGAGTTGTGAGGTGCTTACATTTTAGAATCTTAAAATAATTGAGCTTGGAAGGTCCCTGGGGAGGTTATCTGGGTACCTTACTTCAAAAAAGGAAACTGTGTTCCAAATAGAGATTATAGGGAACACTTGTCCTTGTGCTATATGTCCCACTGATGCCTCTGTATGTCCCCATTTATACCCCAAATAGGTATTTGTAGCTGTTTGCATGTGTGAACACTGAGCTTTACGCGTGGAAGGGAAGATGTGAAAGCAAAATTCCTTCTGGGGTGCTTTTCTGGAGAATCATTAAAAATTCATCTTTGTTTTATGGTTGGGTTTTTTTAATAAAAATCTCATTCAGCATAAAGAGGCACACAAAAGGACAACATCAATGGGTTTCTTATCAGTGCTTTGCATCATGTTAATGTTAGAACCAACAGTAAATTCTGTGGGCATTATACTGGAACAAAGGATGTTATACTGGAGGTTTTATTCCAGAAGACTTTGAGTTTGCTTGGCAAGTCACGCCATATGTGGTTGGCTTTCTTTGCTGGCTAATGTGAGGCTAGCTGAACAGTTGCTCTATTTTGCACAAGGATTCTTCTCTTTCCCAATGTGTTGCTTTACTTTGCTATGTTATTTGATACACACCAGAAAAATAGTAGTATATTGCATTAATGTGCCGAACTGTTACGGCTCAGACAAAGGACCAGAGCGTTGCCCACGCATCGTGTGCAGTGGTTACTCAGGGAGCTGAAAACCCAGTTCTGTTTTTCAACCTCCAAGCCATAAAAGACAAAACAGCACTGAGGATGTTGAATTTTGGAACAGAACAAACAGGTACCTGCTAGGAAGCTTCTAAAATAGCAATAGCCTGGGGCTGGCAGCACATAACAAGGGAAATACAACTCAACCTGCCCGATCAGATCTGCTCCCCATACTCTCTTGTGATTTCTGTATTGACTGCTGTCAGAGACAGGAGAAAGGGCAAAATGCTGTGGCTATTCTTAAATTTTTAGTAGTGAGACTGGCTTCATTAGAGCTCTCATCAAATGGCTTTCTGTTACTATCAGTCGGACTTGTATTTGAATTGATGTCCTTGAGATAAAAGGCTTTTTATTCTATTACCCATCTCCTGAGCCACCAAGTCTTTAATATATCATATAAAATCAGTTTTCAGATTGTATTTTTTTATATAATATTGCCATTTATTATTAGCAGTGTCTGATTTTGAGTGCTACTAGCCATAATTGTGTATAATTCTACTTTTGTTATTCCTATTATTTCTAATATATCAGCTATATTCTATACTTCTAGACATGGAGAAAATAGATTGGTAATAGACTGTAATTCAGTTTTACATAAAGGAGTTAATAAAATCACATAAAAATAGAAAGTTAAAATAAATTGAGCATCAGCAAACCTCGTGTATTACTTCAGTAAACTGAAATATAAAATTCTGGTTTGATGCTGAAATCAGCTTTCCTGCACGGTACTGTACGGGACTACCGATTGATCCTTTTACCCTTATTTTGTTTGAGAGGAGATAACATTCCTATAAGGTGTTATTTGTTGGTTTTGACACTAAAAATGTTACAATAAAATCTGGCACAAGATTTTAAGGGGGCCATCCAGGCCCACATCACAGCACCTGCCTCCAGGAGAGATCTATTTGTCAAGGTCTTCTTAGAAGCTTCCAGTGAAGGGTCCAACAACATTCTTGGCAGTAACATATTAAAATGATTAACTATCTCTATAGCTCAGAAAGCTTTTCATAATATCTGTCCTTAATTCTCCTTCCTGTGAATTAAGCCAGTCACTACTCATTCTCATGAAGCGCAACTGATTGTAATTTTCTTAATTAAAACCTGTGATGTATTGGAATATTGCTGCTATCTCTACTTTTTGGTCCCCTTTTTTTATAGGGCGAAAAAATATCCTTCTTTCTAGGTCATGTTTTCTAAATCTCATATGAATAATTACCTCCCGTGTCCTGTGGTTAACATCTGTTAATATTTCCCAAAACACCACTTGTCTCTGGCAGCAGATGTGCGTTGCTGATTCATGTTCAGGTTTTATCTTTTCTAACCTCTGTTCTCTATGTATTGCTGCCTACCCAATAAACCATGTTTTGGAGTTAGCACTTGATTATTTCCAAAATGGGTAGGATTTTGCATATCTTTTTATTCCATTATCTTCATGATTTCAGAAGGTTTCTTTCCCACCTGTTGGGATAATTTGGTATGCTGGTGCTGTCCTCCAGATCCTCCACGCTTCACGTGACCAGAGTCACTGATGAAAATATGGGACCAAGTGTTGGGGAGATGCACTGGGGTGTTCCCTCAGTTTGGAAGTGGGCAGCTGAAAGCTGTTCGTTGAGTGTGTTTGTTGTTAGTCTAAAACAAGGAGTTGGTAAATCTACCTTATTGTGATAGAGGAATGTGTTTGTCTGTTCAGAATGCATCACATCTAATTCCTTCTTATGACAGGGTAATTATCCTGATTAAAAAAAAGACTGGGTTGATGTGATTAGTTCTTCTCAAATACATTTTGGCAGTTTCTTCTCACTTTATGCTCCTCTGGGTGCTTATGATTTCGTTGTTTAATCATTTGTTCCCAGGTCTTTCAGTATACTGAATCTAGACTCTGTAGTCTTCCTCTTCCCCTTTCTAAAAATAGCTGCTGTGTTTGACCATCTCTTACCCCCTGGGACCTCAGCCATTCCCTGAGAATACTAAAAAGTAATTACTAATAGTTTAAAGAGAACTTCAGCTGGTACCTGAAATATTTCAAAATAAATATAATCCTTAATGACTTAGCTGTATTCTGTGCTCAGCTCTCTGCTCAGCTTGTGTCCCAAGCTCCTAGTAAAAATTAATTATATTGAGAATCTGGTCACTGTGCAACATCTTTTTGTGATGATATAAGGGAAAAAAAGGCTTTGGATATGCCAACCTTTTCTAAGTGGAGAATGATTAGCTATTCTTTCCTTATGAGGTAATGGACTAATGTTTCCCTTTATCTTTTAAATCCCTTTTGCAGGCAAGATAGGAAGAGGGCATCTTGTCATCAAAAGAAAAGGTTCTTTAGTAAATTACCATCTTTATTTTTTTTTTATTAATTACAGTTAATTCAACTACTGAAGGGTTAGAAGAACTCATTAAGATTTATATGAAGTATTTCTTATCACTTAATTAGTCTTCATATGTTGAACTGGAAGACTTGAAGATTTGTATTTTTGTATTACCAGAAACACGTTAACCATACAGCATTAATATTGTTCCTGCAAGTGCACTGTGGTTGTGGTTATAGCATTGGTTGCAATATTAGTTACAAATTTAGAGAGTGTGTAGTATAGTGTTGTCCTCTGATGTCCAATATAACATAATACAGTGGAGAGTATTGGAATAATATATATATGGTAAATATAATAAATGGATTGGAAAGGTGTGATAAACCATGCACTGTAGGATTCTCTTCAAACAGTACAGCCTGTCTGTTAGTTTTAGTAGTTTATCCTGTTTCTAAGCCCTGCTCCCATAGACTTGAATATTAATGTATTTCATTCTGCTATGAAGAATATTCACCTTTTCTGCAAAGCCACTTTCCAGTTAGGTATTCCTGAGGCTGATTCAATAACAGAGTGACTACAGTTCTGTACTTTGGAATAAAGGAAATTATTTTTTTAAACAAAAACACGGTACCCTCCATGAAATGAAAAGACAAATTAAATTTCTAAAAGTGGCTGAGCTATTGAATGCCTTTTCTAAATTCATTCTTTGACAGAATAGTATAAGTAAATGCTAGAAAATGGAAAGTGTTTAAAAATGTAAGAGTTAATAGCAAAAAGTAGATAAGCAAATGTTATGTGTACAGATTTGCATTCTATGGCATAAAGAGGATTAAAGAATTTACCACTGGCATTTATTTTGGGAAAAGTCCTGAGGCCAGTTCACGTAAATAGCACTCCTGATGTGTGAAGACCCCAGTGAAGGCAATGGAGCAAACCCAAAAGAGTCAGCTGAAGAATAGGAAAAAAAAATACAGAAAATCTATATTGATTTTTCTTTTCCAATCAGATAAAATACTATAAAGACTAGAAATTGAAATTCTAATTTTCTCTGAATATAGTTTGTGGTATCTAGGAAGATTTTGAGAAAAAAAGTGATTGCATAAAGAGATGTGATTTGTAAACCAAATTATTAATATTACCAATATTTTGTCTCAAGGCAACAGCAACTCCATCTTTAAGTGATGAGGAATTGCTTTCTTTTTCTGACAGTCTGAAAACTGCTTCTGACACCTTGATCCATCCTTGATTGGATTAACTGAGCTGACATTTTTCCCAAACAGAACAAACCAAGCACACGGATTCCGTCCGGTGAGGAGTGGGGAGATGTGGTGTTCACAAATCCCCCCTCGGCAGCCTGAGCCCTGGTGACGTGCCAGCTCTTATTAGGATCAGCTCTGTTTCCCTTCCCAAACCACATATGCTTTGCAAAGTGCTCCTGTCTCCATGTATGACAAGTGCTCATGGTAGTAACAGGAAAATGTTTACAGAAGTTAATGTTTGTCTTCGAGGGCTGCTGTGTTCTCCTCAGTCATCTTATCGTGCCTTAGGGATGGGTGGGGTGTGTCCCTATGGATTCCTCTTCTCCGTGCCACCCCTATACACTGAGTAGATTTACAAAATTATACCTTGGCTATCCAAAGCAACCACATGTTAGAAATGTAGACCTTGAAAGTCACTGCAACTCCAATTCCTAGAAGCTGATGTCTCGTTACAGAATGACTTGCATGCCTGAATCTGGCTTGACAGAGATGTGACAAATTACTTGGGATTTTTCTCCAAATGCTGCCACACAGTTGACATGTTTCCTCAAAACTCCTCCTGTCATGCCAGATCAAAAATGGTTGCTGTGGAATATATTCCTGTGTAGCTATGAGAGATTGTTCAGTTGTACTGGAGTCTGTTGATTTGGCTGTGCCATCTTCCCTGCCTGTTAAAAAAAGGGCAGGGATCTCTTGGAAATATCTCACTTTGCATATTTCCTCACTGCTACCTTGGAAAAAAAAGTCATTTGCTTCCAAACACTTCCCTGCCAAGCTTAGCATTTTATAGCCTGCCAAAAAAAAAATCGCTGATCGTGTCTGAATGTGGCAGAAGAGGAGAAAGAGTCATCACTGAGTGGGCTGATGTGCCTGTTCCCTTCAGCACATCGCTGCTTTGTCCTTGTGTCCAGGGCTAAGGGTAAGTACAGTACAGCAGCTACTCCGTGCCTGGGATAATTTGGATGGAGTTTATTATCATTAGCATGCAGAAAGGGCAAAGCCAAATGCAGCATGAGTTCATTACGAGGGAATTATTTCCTTATATATATTTAGGGAGAGTCAGCCCCAAGTGATGTTGCCTCATTAAATTCAAGAACTTGGATGCTGTTATCTCTCTCCCAATTGAACAGGCATCCTTTTCCAAAAGGTTGCTTTTCCATAACCTGCTGCAGACACCTGCCAGACGCTCAGGAGATTTCTGCGTGTGATGAGAGTTGGAGCTTTGGTAAATGTAGAAGAAGGGCTGTGGGAAAGGCCTGAGCTGTGAGGGCACAGAGGTGCTGCCACAGCAGATTTTGCATGTACTGAGAGCTTGGAAGAGGCTGCTGCGGAAGGAACGTGTTTTGCTAGGTGGTTCTCAGACAGCCTGCCTTGGCTGGAGGTCACCACGTGGTTTTTGTCGTCATACGAGAAGTTCTGTCTCCAGGAGAGGGCTGAGGAGGACACCCACTAACAAGGGACTCAGCATTATATCCTCCATGTGCCACGCTGGAAGACAAAGGGCCACTGTCTGTGCTCACCATCCCTCATCTGAAAATTAATGAACAAGTGGCAGGCTACAGACGTGATGGCTATGAAACCTCTTATGCTGGGCAAGAAGTGCTTTCCCACCCAGTGCTTTCTGCTTAATGATTTTGTTTCAAATTTGAGTAAGTCTTTGTTGCTGTGCCGTGGTTCTGGGCAAAATCATTTTGGGGCAGGGATAGACCTTTTTGAAGGATGCTTAATGGCTATATTACAGAAATACTTATTTTTCTTCGTTCTTTCCAAGGCAGTATCATGAAATCATGCCGATTAATGATGCAAAAGGTCTCTGATCTTCTGTTGAACTCCTGTGTCCCAACAGGGTGGTGGTGTTAATTAACCAACTTTGGTTTACGTTTCTACACTTCAGATTTATGAAAAAGTTAATAATACCCTTACAGCACAAAATAACAGGGAAAGTAATGCTCTTCAGGTAATTAAAAACCCAGCCTTTCTTACAAAACAAGGTTTTCTGTAACCTGTGAACCTAAAAGCCTGACTTGGTGTCCTACTGACTTGCATTCCCAATCACTCTGCATGGGGCAGTGCTCGTGCGTTTTCTGTCTTCCCCAGCAGGTAGGAGATAATACCGGGTTACTCACAGCCTATGTTACACGCAGGCTGATTGCTTTACTAGTAAATATTTTGAGATTTGCCAGTCAGCTGCTCTCAAACAGAATTTACAATGTTCTTTTTCTCAGTGGACGCACTAGTTTGAAGTTCTTTCCTTTGAAACTTTCCCATTTGTCAGCGATTGAGGGGTTTGGATAGATGAGAGAGGCTGCACAAGTGTGCAAAGCCTCAAGTCCTCAGCAAGCTGTCCCAGAAAACAGCATTTTTTTTTCCTTTGCCAAGAATAAAGAAGTTGTCATCAAACCGATCTATTTCAACATTATAACCTTTATCCCCCAAATAAAGATGCACAGTTTTTGCCAAATCCCTGCTCATTACACAGGATTTTCATTCCTCTCCGAGGGGCTTACCCTCGAGTTTTTCTAAGCAAGCTCAGAGGGTGAATTCCAGGGAAGGGAGGGGTGTACCCACACTCCCCCACTGCCCCCAGGGTGCTCCCATCCTGTCCCCAGGGCTGGTGGGTGAGGATGGAGTTGACTTCTGCTGAGGGGGACCATGCACCTTCCTTAGGAGGGGAGAGGCTGGAGGAGAGCAGAGGGCTATGAGTGGGGCTTGGATACTTGAGCATTTTTCAGTAAAACTCCCAAAACCAAGCCTGGCATCCTTTGGATGGATGATAACTTTGCTGTGATGTTCTAAAGATGATAATAGCGTTTTACTTTTTACAGCAGCATTCTGAGAGTTGGTGGCTGTAGCAAGGTTTCTATGTGTAGGTGTTGTCAAGGCACCAGTGGCAGAGCTGATGCAGTGATATTAAGAAATCACTGGCAAAACTTTTTGCTTGTTGCTTGCTTTGCAACTAAGGAAAGCCTGAGACCAGCTCTTGATGTCACTCATTATTAAACACTGTCTTTAGCAAATGGGCTTGAATACAAATGTAGCCATTCATCTCCCCCTGAGCTCCTAATGCTTTTGACATGTTTTTTTGAAGTTCCCATCGTGAGCCGTGGCCTTTGGACACCCTCTGGTTTGCTGGCAATGTCCAGACCTGAAACTTCACTTTTCCTTCTTGTAGTAAGTATTAAAAATCAGTGAGAAAAGGTTGCTTGGTATTAGGATTAAAGTGAGCTTCAGTTTCTCTCCACTCCATTTTCTATTCAAAGTCATTCTCACACTTGCAAAACAAGTGCCTTGTCATTTAATGCTAGGTCTGGTGGAGAAGTGGGTCCCATCAGAGTCAGTAGCCACAGCCCAGATGCTGGTGATGGGAGGATGGTCATGCCATGAGGCAGCAAATGAGTGGTGTGCCATCACTTGATGAGAAATTTATCAAAAAAAGGGTCATGTTTCTGTGAAAAGAGTAAGAAGTAGAGATTAATATTTTAGGTGAAAGGTTAAAGGAATTGGATTTGTTTGGAATTTTTTCTGTGTATGTGTGAAAGGGTAAGTGAGTGTTTTACTGCAGACTGGTAGACCTGCAAAGAATAAGGATTTTCAGTCATAAAATATGTAATTAATGCCATTGAATCATCATCTTGATGGGAGTTGTCTTTTACAGATCATATATGTATATCATGTGTGTGTATATATATATGTATAATAGAATAAATACTGTATTCTATATTACCATGTACTGACCTCTGACATCCAAAGCATGGGTTGGCACCCGGCTCCGTGTGGACTTGTGAGGTGTTCATCCCTGCACCATTACCATGTGTATATATAGCAATATTATATTGATATCAGTATCTTTGGGTTTCCTGGACTAGTCACCATCCCTCATTTCATTGACAACAAGTAATCATAACATAAGGATATAGCTTAATAATGAGCTGTTGTTTTTAACTGTTTCCGTGTAGGCGGTTGCTCAGTTCCTGCTGAGTTGTCAAATTAGCGGTGTGGATGCATTGGATAACAACATCATTTACTTGTTTTAGAGCAAGACATGAGACCACATCTCTTTTCTTCCTATTTCCAGTGATAAAATCCTTGATTTTAGATGAGTTGCCAGATTTCTCTGACTCAGTTGAGGCTTTTTCTGTCTCTACGTCTGCCACTTTCACCCATCTGCAACCCATTGCCTATTTGAAAGGAGGGCTAAAAATACTCACGGGCATTATCTCAACAGGCAGTTGCAGAGAGACAGCAATTTGTTGACCCATCAAGGGCAGGTGCACGCTGACATCCACTGGAGAATTGAGAGTAGTCAAAAATAATTTGCTGATTGAAAATTTAATTAAAAAGCAAAGGTGACACATCTCATAAATGGATAGAGGGTCTTCTGGTGAGTTCTGAGATCTCCCTGAGAGGAGCTGAGTTGTCTCTATAATACAGATTTCTACATTCAGTGTAGAAAAATGCACCTATAGAAGGTCCTTTCATATAGGTCTAAGAGAAACTCTGTTAGATGCCATCACAGCCTTGTACATTGTCATGGTTTAAGGAAGTGACCATACTTGGGCAGTTTTAGTTACTTATGTGCTACGTGGAGCTTCCTAGAAACCCTTCTGGGAGGTGAGTGCAGGTCTGGGTGATGGGATGGTGGTAACTGAGGGGGAAAAAAAAGGTGTTGAAAAAGCTTGATATTGCTATGACAGTCAAAGACAGAAATGAGCTGAGTTTGGGAATACGTTTTAAAAAAGTACAATTTGCTCAGCTGTAATAGCATTTAAAATCTTTCTTGGCCAAGTTCAGCTGACTTCCTTTAAAGGAGGAGTTCATTGGTTAAAGGGCAGAAGGACAAACCCAGATATTTTAAGATCAGGCTTTGCAAGTACCACATGTAGGAAGATACAGTGCTAAACGTTTTCCCCTCGACAAATGTGGCTCTGCTGCCATATGATCTGTATTTCCAGCTCCGGGATGTATCACCCTGAAAATTGCAAAACTAAGTATTAAGAAATATGCCTTGAAAATGTGCCAGCTAAATTCCTTAAAAGGATCCAAGAAAGGATGACTCACTACTTAATGGCCATTCATTGCTTGTGCAGAGCATTTCAGGTTAAATTCTCTGAAATAGTCATGATTTCTTGTAGAAGCTCCTCTGTGTGGCAGAGCCAGTGCTGCAGCAGCAGCACATTGCTGAGGTCCTGGTGAAGAGGGAGGAAGGGAGGTGGCATCAAGCTGGAAGAGGGACAGGGTCCAACAGAGGAACCTGCAGCCATCCTGAGCAGGGAGGAGGAGGAGCACTGAGACCACCCCTAAGAAGGTTTGAAATTTCTGAGTTGATTAAGAGCTGATCTAAAGCAGGTTTTGGGGATCAAGTGACTGGTTAATCACTGGGGTCTCCAGCAAGGAGCAGAGGTGAAATATTGTCATCTTGTCCCACTGTGCTGCTCCTGGTGTGTGAGGCAGGGCTGGGGCACTGCAGTGAGGTGTGGGACCACTTTGGTGAAATGTTGGTGACCTGTTGACACATGGACTGTAGCTGGTATTTCGTATCTGTGTTTGTCTCTCCATTTTCCTTTGCCCTCTGCTGTTTTGTATTGCAGAGCTTGCTTACAGCACATCGTGATACAAGATTAGTGTTTTATTTTCTAGTAAGTCAGTATTTCTGAATTTCTATCTTAGCTCAGAGGTTTTGTGGATTTTTTTGGGTTTGTCTTTGTTTTTCTTTGTTTTTCTTCTCTCCCTCTCTCTCTCAGTAAAACCTGTTTTCTCAATCCCTCACTGCTGTTCCCCTGCAAGCAGTGAGCTCTGAGGACACCACTACACCTGGTGCCCCTTCAGAGCTCAGTGTGCTGGTGGGGCAGAGCTGAAGTGACAATTGTTGAGCTGGTGCAAAGCTGAGATATCTGAGTTTATTCTCAAGTGACCAGTGCTTTCTGCTTGTTAAAAGACATACGAAATAACCTTTATGGAACAATTCCCTTGAAGATTTCTGTCTTCTTTGTCATATAGAAAATGTTTTTTGCCAGTTGTTTGCTGAGCAAACCCCAGATTTCCTTTACAAAGTGTGTGTCTGGTACGGGGCACTTCAGCTTTGACAAACCTGAATTTAGGGGCTCTGTAGGAACCCACCTTTAAGAAAACACTTACTTCATCTGCCAAAAAGCAGATCCCTTTAAGCATTTATCAGATTTCAGGGTATCCTACTACGGTTGCAACCTTGAACAGTCTCAGCTGGCACGGGTGGGTGAAACCACCAGGAATGTGCAGGCGCTCGCGTCTAATGAGCTCCGTGTTTGGCTCCTGTGGTGTGTGCCAGGTTTGCCTGACAGCCTATTTTGCCTCCTCCTGAGTGGAACCAGCTTCTTTCTGTCTTGTCAATAAATGAAGAGAGCTGAGCATCGAGGCAGTGTCATTCAGAGTTATTTCTCATAGCTTCTAATCCATATTTAAGGAACCTTTCCTGAATTTTCCAGTTTGGTTGGGTGCACTGATACATTTTTGCTTCCTGTGTTCAATCATTCTTTTTCCTTTTTTGAACCTTAAGAGAAAAATAAACCAAGAAGGACCCAGTTACATGTGCTTCTAGACTTTGAAGATTTATCAAAACTGTGTAATAGTCTCTTGCATTTCTTGCATTGGAGGAGGGATCCAAACTCTGCTGAAGTCAACGTGAATCTCTTGATCACTTTCATGTTACCCTAGTGGTCATTCTACCCTTGGCTTTATGTGGACAGTAAGTAAAAGTAGATGTCAGTTATCTGTTCAGGTAGAGGTGTTTGTAGAGATACCACACTTACTGGGGCTCGGGCTTATGTGGTCATGAAAGTTCAGAATAAAGGAATTTACATAGAATATACATATTTTATTCCTGTTACTGGAAAAATCTCATGTAAAGAAGTTTTATGTGGGCCAGCTGGAGAGGAGAAGGATGGAAGAATGAGGGGGTGAAGTAATCCATTGCTTAATGGTGGTTGAAACTGGAGAGGGCAGAAAAATACACCTGAAAAGAAAAAAGAAGTTATTCTCATAAACATCAGAATATGAATTCAGGCTGACATAATATCATCTAAACCCCAACAAATTTGAATGAACTCTTTTCCTCTCTAGCATGCTCTGTGGAAGCCAGTACAAATAAAGTTCTCATTTGTCTGATCTGCAGTAGAGGCACAAAATCTCAGCACGTTTTTGGGTTGCAGTAAGAGGATGTGATGGGGAAAATGGACACGTATGTTGATGAATATTATAGATGTTGCTGTGTCAATACATACTACTCATGTATGACACTGTGTGGAAAATAGAACAAGTTTGCTTTCTACCCACTGTGGGGGGTGATTGAATAGAAGAAATGCTGTGCTTTATTTTACAAAGTTTGCATAAAAGTCTTATTTGTCCTGAGTTTGGGAAAGAAGGGGAATATTCTATTAACCAATCACAGAATCAATATTAATTTTAGGTATTGATTCCTTTTGTCTCTGTTAAAGTGTTTACTATTCTTGTCTGTCTCCCCCCTGAAACCCAGGTCTTTATGTGGAACATGTCTGTGTATGTTCCACAGGTCTGTGTTTTGCAGTGGTAAACCAATACTTTCCTTCACAAAGTACAAGCAGAGCAATTTGGCCTCAGGTAAATTCTTTCTCTGGGAAAACCATTCAATAATGTTTCAGGGCTTGTATCTCAAGATGAAACAGAAATCTGCCTTGATGGTAAGATGTGAGTAGATTTTCGTGTCTATGACAGCTGAAGGAAAATTAGCAGGGGAAAAAAAATGAATTGTACTCTGTAAGGGAAGAAAGCAGCCAAACCTTCATAATATTTATAATTTTGCTTAGCTCTTGATATGATTTTCCATCTCCTGTGAGCTGCACTGTGCAGCTCTCACAGACCCATCTTGAGCCTTTCTCTATTTCCCTGCTGGATAAACCTCCCAAGCCTGTATGGGATTTTCTTCCCCACTCTCCTTCTCTCAGCCTTTGTAAGACAGGGTTATGGTGAGGATGTCCTTCTTGCTCGGGGGTCTGAATGTGGCCGTGCTGAATGATGTTGGGTAGTTGAGGGGTTTGGGGTGAGTTTCTGCCTGCCCTGGGGTTTCCCTGGGCTCCCTCATTTCACTGACCAGTGCTCTGCGGTTGTGTTGGGTGTAGACATTAACTGGTGGGAATGGGTACACATTGGTTGTCTTTAGAAGGAAAAGAGACATTTACGGTGGTGAATTGTCTTACTGTAAGGCAGATGCTGTGGTTTTGAGGTTTGATTATTAAAGCAGAAAGAATTCAGATTTCTCTTTTTTCTTAGTTTTTTTTTTAAGTTTAAGGTCAGAGGTTTGGCTTAGCTGTAAGGTGCACACCAGAATTTTTAATTCATTCACTTTTCTGTTTTGATAGCTGCATTTTTCTTCTCACTCTACGGTATTAATGAGGTTTGGGCTTACTCAAAGCTGGAGGTTTGGTCTGCTGGAGCTTTCCAGCCAGCATGGGCAGCAGTCTGGCACTCACGGCAGTGTCGATCTGAGGTGGCTCTGCATCAGCAGCAGAGCATGTGACCAGCTTATAATTAGTTTGCATTTCTTTACAGCTCCTCTATTAGGCAGGGGAATTGCATAACTTAATGCTAGTAATACTAATTATTTTGAATCTGTCATTGCACAACTGGTGATGAATAATGCAGACGCTGCTGTGACGCTAAATGCAGTTATTGCCAATTTTTTGCCTTTTCCCCTCATCATCTGTCTTGAAGTATTGTGACATGAGATGACACGGATAAATCTGAATTCTGTAATTAAGTTTTATTTAAAAGATTCTGGAAAATACTCAGTTTTGCATGTTCTCATAGTTAAATGTGGCTTAATGAGTCTTCCAGCTTTCCTGTCTGCTTAATACACTGCTGACATTTCTCCATTTGGATAACAAGATTCAGTAGGATAAAACTATCTTCAAAATGCTCCACATGGCATGTTTAGGCTTTTATATTAATAGAGATATTTTTATGTCACTAGATCAAAGATTTTTTTTCTGTTTATCTGTGGAAGGCCAGGTCAGGCCTATTGCTAAGCAGACACCACCAAATAATGAGGGGGGAATTTCAGTGACTATGAATTTGTTTTTTCTAAAAAAAATCACCTCATTTTCCATGAGCATTGGTGTGATGAGGATTTTTTGAACCACTGCCCTCAGAAAGCAAGCTTTAAGCCTCCTTGTACAGGCTTTTGTATTGGAAAAAAGAAATAATATTTAATGAAAGTAGTGACTGAAACCACAGGCTACTCACGCCCTCCCTGTGAGCTGTGCATGGAGTCAACTGAATGTGTGGCTGTGCAGAAGAAGCTGTGGGTGGGTGGGATCTTCTCAATTTTGTCTGTTGTATTCCAGCAGAGGTGCTGGCTGCCTCGCTAAAGAAAAGCCAGTTGCGTGTCTTGAGGGAGGAATTTGTGTATATTCAGCTTGGCTCTCTGCTCTGATGCCCAGGTTAGGAAAGCTCTGTCCATAACATTTCCACACTGGAATATTTTCAGAGTGAAGTTGATCCCCTTCAGGCACAGAAACTTAGGAATTTAACAATCCTATTTTTTTATTCCCTTCCTCCCCCCTTCCACTTTTTTTCCCCCCTTATGGCTGTTTAATATTAAAACTCCTGCATCTTTGGGCAGTACAGACAGCAGGGACCCTGCTGCTGCAGAGCAGAGCTGGATGTTGGCTATTGGCAGTGCAGGGTCCACAAGCCCCCTGCCTTTGGAGCAGCTGCCAGCACAGTCCCTGACCCATTGCACCTTGCTGCATGCTCTCATGGGCTTTCAGACTCTCCATGGGTGTGCACAGGCCCTCTCAGCTTTCACAGGCTCTATGAGCTTGTTCTAGAGGAAAAGGTGCCCCAGATTTGTTTTGGCAGTATGGAAAGCTCAGCCTAATTCTCGGTGCTGATTCCTGTAAAATGAGGGGGTGCTGAGGGCCAACTCTCCCAGAAGGGAAGGTTGGAAGGATGCTCCTGGACTTCACAGTGGTGATTTCATTCAGTGGAAATGAATATATCTTTGTTGTATCCAGCTGTATCAGAGTGCTTGGGAATATGAATGACACTTTTCCAACCATGGTTTTCTTCCTCAATTGCAGTTGGAAAGGCTCTGGAAAAGGACTAGGGAAAAAATTGGCTGTTTGATGATTCTTGCTATAGAAGAGTCTCCTTTGAAGTTTAACAACTTCTTGAAGTCACAAGACATTCAGGGGTGATGTGTGTTGCAGTACAGAACAAGTTGATATTTCCAGAAAATAATTGAATTCAACACATATTTATTAGCTCTATGGATTGAATTCAAAGATCTTTCAGTGAGAAGAAATTGTTCCATTTTCCTAGTAGAAGCACTTATAATGGGAAGAAAGAGTTGGAAAGATTGGCCTTTAATTTCTAGCCTAAGGCCAAGCTGAGCAATCCAGTTCAGACATATCAGATGTATTCATGTAGAGAATGGCAGAAGCATCAGTTAACACGATCCCGTTAGGATTTTTAGGTATGTAATTACAATCCTGCGGTATTTACCAAATGTGAACGCTTACATTCCAGTGATTTGTTATCAAATTGGACATGGGGCTTAATTTGGATTAAATTCAGAAACTTTGTGTTTGAAAATTGCTCTGTGCTTTATGCCTTGTGGGCATAAAGTGCAGAGGGAAAACATGAGTGGGTGGAGAGGCAATAAACAGACTGTGATACCCTTATTTCTCTTTTTTAATTTACAATAAATGTCCACATATGATAATAGAAACAAATCAACTTGATGTAGATCCATTGCAAACCAGACGTGCACTGTATATATCAAAAGGGAAGATTAAGCATCATAACCAGAGTCCTGTGGAAGTTGGTTTTTTGGAGTTGATTACTGTGAGACTGAGCCTAAGTAATATGCATGAAATACTAATTAGGCTACTGGGATATTATGAAATAAAGGTGTTTCAGCATTAAGAAATGAAATTGAAACCGATTTAGAGGAAAGATTTCAAATTATTTTGTGCAATAGGCTAAAGCAAATATTGACTCACTACTACATTAATGCAAATAAATTAAATTGTTAAGGACTGATGACCAGTTTAGTCTGTAGAGTACCCAAAGCAGAAAGCTTTAACCCTTTCACCAGTCTTCCTTGACTCTTATCCTCAGCTGTAGCAGCACTCATGTATGTCATCTGCATGGAAGCACCAGTATTCTCCAGGGATGTCTTTGGTCAAATTAGTC
Organism: Aegotheles bennettii; assembly: GCA_013398125.1. Classification (NCBI taxonomy): domain Eukaryota; kingdom Metazoa; phylum Chordata; class Aves; order Caprimulgiformes; family Aegothelidae; genus Aegotheles; species Aegotheles bennettii. The sequence goes on from VZRW01002591.1 coordinate 276,172, forward strand.
CATAATCTTTCATAATACGGTCTCCAGAGGGTCTTATTGCTAAATGTTCTTGATAAGTAGTAGTATATGCAAAGTAGATCTGCACTCGTAGGTCTTGTCATGTAATAAATGACTGAAGTATAGCAGGGAAGTATGCTGCAGTAAAACCTCTGTTAGAAACCCAAGTTGGTAAAATTGTTATAATCTGAAATTCAACCACGTTCCCCAGCCTTGCTTGTGATCAGAGAGATCTCAAGTAAGGTCTGTCAGAGTTGGGATCTGAATTTCTGCCTCCAGTCCAAGATCACCTGCTTAATTAAAAACACCATAGTGACTTGGGAAAGAAAAGGACTGCAATGACAAGGTCAGATTTGTGATTTGTCATCCACATCATCCTTTCCTGAGCTCCTGTTCTGCCCTCAAACATCTCATGGAGTTCAGGAGAAGCACTGGCTTGTGTATGAAGCTGGCAGAGTAGAAATGCAGACTGACATGGTCCTCAGCTGCCTGCTCCTGCCTGCTAAGGAAAGTCTTTTGTTTAGGTCCAACAATTTTGCTACTGCACCGTATATATCATTAGGAATCACTAGCCTAATTTCTTGTTTCATTATGGATGACAAAATAAAACATTAATAGATTTTTTTAATATGAACTAGAAGTTAAATATTCATTATTTCTTATTACTTTGATGTCAGTAAGCCTTGAATATGCTGTAACTCAAAAAGTCTGCTCTCTGCTTGTACCATTTAAATGATGAGTGTAAAGGTCAGCTGAGCGCTGCTCCTGGCCATGTCATCCCTCTGCAGCTCCCAGCTGTCCCACATGTCCCCGTGTGTCATGCACATACACATTGTGAGCATTGTCTGAGTTCTGGTGTGCACGTTGGCTCTGGGCTAACCCCTTCCTAAAGCTGTGCCAGTCCTCCACAACTGCTTTTTCCGTGTGTCTCCAATGTGGGAGCTCTAGAAGAACGGTACTGTTGGATGGGGAAGGAGAAGCATTGGGCCATCCAGGTGTGCCAGAGGGATCTGCCCTATGCTGGAGCTGTAAGGGGTGGGAGGGACAGGCTTTGCAGTTTCTTTCCTGAAGCTATTTGTGTCCTTTCTTTCCCCTTCTGCGTCTGGAGGGTTATCTTATTCCTTCATCCTTCCAAGCCAGCTTTCACGCAACTTCCTATCCTGAATTCTCCCCTTCAGACTGGATTTTGTTTCGCCGTGATGTTTCCATATTTGTTTCTCAGTGAGCGTGATGAAAACATTGACTGCCCATTGTCCTTTAATACCAAGTATTTTACATAAAAATGGCATTTGAAGGTCGTGTGTATTTTTATGGCATTTCCGCAGGGTAGGAGCAGAATCTGCATACACATATAAGAAGTTGTCTTGTGTCTTGGTCTTGCTCAGAGCCCAGTCAGAACCAAACCCTCCTAGTTAACACCAAAACACCACACTCATCAGCTGTGTAAGTCACTGCATGTCCCTGTAAGCATGACCTTAGTTCTGCTGCTGAGGATAAGCAGCAATGTGAAAATCAGGATTGAAAATGGGGAATTAAGATGGGGGAAAAAGGTACAAAAGGTACAAAACTTGTTTTTTTTTATTATGAATAACCAGTACTAATGGATAATGGGGTAAGTGGGCTGGCAGGTCAAGCTTCTTGTCATACAAGTTGTATCCTGTGGATTTAGGGACTGAATTTGCAGTTGCTAGAGCACAATGGTACCCTTACTATCCTCCTAAAACTGGAGATACCAGTGAGTGCTTGGTGCAGGTCCTGCTGAGGAGTCCTGGTCTCTTCCTGGCATCAGCAGAGTCCTCGAGGCTGAGTGAGCCCTGCCACCACTGTCCTTAACACCAGGAAATCCTTCATTGCTCTTTTTGGTTCATCTCTTTTGGATTGCTGAATGCAATGATCATGAGATCTTGGACAAATGACTGTTTAATTCAATAACCCAAATGCACTGGAGCTGCAGTGACACACACTGTGCTGTTATGGGTTCGTGCTGTACCGCAGCTGGGCAATTTCAAGTACTAAGTTCCTCACATCAAGGTTAAAGCAAATTCTTTGTCAGAGGATGGAAAACTCTGCACATTTTGCTTTCTGTGTCATTAAATACTTTGCTGCCAAGTAAAGCAAACTACCTGTTAAGTTTGTGCAAGGGCAGAGGTGCACCACTGACCTGTGCTCTGCTGGCCTGGAGCTGCTCTGTGGACAGTCAGACACCAAGCAGTAAAATTAACCTGTCACTAGTGGTACAACCTTAGAATGAAAGATACTTTCTTTCCATACAAACAGCCTTCCTCAGAAGTCCAAATTTCTGACACAGATGAGACACAAATGCTAATTTCCCCCCCCTGGACCCAAGCAGGGCCATGGGTGAGTTCAGCATGAGAGGAAGGAGCTGGGAACCAGAGGGAAACTCCAGCACTTGATGAAAAAATAATACAATCAATTAATAGATAATCAAGTGTTAACAATTTACATGAATTTAAATGTTAATATTTCAACATTATTCTGATAGATTAGGATTAATCACAGTATTGCCTGTCTGTCTGGAGACACACTGGGGATAATCTCAAGTTTGCCTCCTGGTGTAACAGATTTTGATAACTCTCTTCAACATCACCTAGTATTTGGTGATTCAAAAGACGTTGAAAGCATTTCCTACGTGTTCTACATTTTACAAGCACTTAGGGAAAAGACCCTCAATATCTACAATGAAATACATTCAAAAGGAATTGGTGTTTAGCTTTTAGTTTTGGGGTTTTTTTGGGGGGGTTTGGGTTTTTTTGCTTGGAGGTTTGTTTTTTTTTTTTTGTGTTTTGTTGTTTTCTGTTTGGTTTTTTGTTTTGTTTTGTTTTTTTTATAGTATTTTGCTTGATGTGACAAAGCAGCAGAGTGACCTGGCCCTGGCAGTGAGCACAGGTGATGTTTGGGTGTGTGCCCTGTGCCTCAGCTCTGCTGGTGCAATGTCAAGTGCTTCTGGTGCAATCCTGGTCCCCAGCAGTGGATGGGAGATTTTTGCAGTGACTATGCCATCTGTGTCAGGGTTACCCAGACTGGCTGTGACATTTGAAGTCTTAAATGAAAGAAAAGCAAGTCCATGTGAAGGTGCTCCTGCAGGTGTATGAATGAATACTTTAGAGTGCTCATGCTGAATTTATAAAGTGATGGCTCTTGGTTAATCCTGCTGTTTCTCCAAAGGTCCTTCAGCACGTGTCCATTTTTAATGAGTTTTCTTGCAGTATTTCAGACCTATAAATTGGTTTGACTAACACTGTGAAAAGCTGGATGATTACAATTCTGTCATGGATTTTTTTTTTGCAAATCCTGAATGCAGTAATAAGACATTTGAATTCCTTACTTGCCTGTATTTTTTGCTAAGGGCAATGTCTGTTATATTACAGGAGGAAATCACCTCTTTCATCTCTCTTGATCTTTCCTTTTCCAGCCCTTTGCCCTTTTCATATCATAGCTACAGCTGCTGATATTTTTATTTTATTTTATTTTTAGTTGCAAGTGAATTCTCCCAAACCACCTGTGGCATTACAGATCGAGATGGTTATTGTCTGTCTGAAATGGCAAGAGTGAGAGATAAGGGAGCTTGAGGAAAGAGCTGAGGAGTTTTGGTTGTGCTCAGCTGGGTGTAATGTTAGCCTAGGTGGACCAAAGTGGCCTGGGTAGAAAATGGCAGAATGGGTTGGCTGCGTGCAATGAAGTAGGAACCACTTGGGAAAATTTAGTAGGAAGGTTAATAGGTTTCTTAAGCAGAGAAGGGATCTGAATCTCTGGAAATAATTCTTTATCAAATGCCTTCCATTTGGGGCTTGTGTTCTTCTTCTTTCTCTCCTCATCTGTTTTATTTTTTTCTTATTTTTTTTTTCTTGTGGGGTGTGTGTGGGAATGAAGGTAAGCATTTAATAGATGATAAACTGTATAATAACTGTGATTAACATCCACACAAGGTAACTCAGGGATGGGAAAAAGACAGCTTGGCAAGTCTAATAAATGCTTTCATAAGTGGATATGCTTCCTCAGTGCTTGGGGAGAATACACAAACCAAGAAAAGAAAACCAAAAACCCACTCTAGGCTTCTCAAATTACCCCTAGAGATTGGGCACACAGATTGCTTATGGTATTAATTTGAACAGAGTATCCAAATCCCTTGGAAGATTGGTCTCAATCATGTCAAATGCCTGGAGGACTTGGTGTCCTGGTGGGAACAGTTTGTGCAGACGGGTGGGAGTTTGTGCTTCTGCTCTGGGATTCAGCAGCTCCAAGGTTTCAAGCTGTTCAGTCCCAAGGTTTTAAATAAGATGTGCTGAGTAAAAGCCCTAAAACTGCAGTGAAATATGAATTAGGAAATGTTTCCTGCACTCTGCAGAAGGCAAAGCTATTTTAGTGGGCTAGATTGGATCTGATATCTAGACAGCTTGTACCAGGACTGGACCCAGTACAGACAGGACAATACAGAAGTCGCCTCTGGTCTGTCTGTCCCATGTACATCCTCTGCCAAAGCTGCTCTGTCTGCTGGGCATCAGTGCCCTTTGGGACAGATTTATGTTACACATCATACTTGCACTGCAACCAATATTTTTTTTGATGTAAAAATAATTTCATTTTTACCCTTTTCACCCCCACCCCCTCCAAGAACAGGTTTCTATTTGTTTTCTTTTTTATTTTTCTTGTTGTTACTGTAATGGGCTGTCTCAGCTCTACAGACATCAGAAACCTTGGTTTGATGAGGCCGCTATGAAACATTTAAAGGTCTAAATTATAAAGTCAGAGTGAGAAAATCAGTGATGCATGATTAGTTGAAAACTTTAAATATAATAGCCATATTTTTCATATTCATGTACAGAAATAGCTTATGTCAACTGTTATGTGGCTTTTAATAAATATTAATAGACTTTGTTACGATATAGATGGTTTGTACACCTCTTGGCAGATGGCTGTGGTATTAGAGTCTGCACAGCATAAATTAGTCATTTAGTAAAAGAAAACAGTACACAAGTGATAAGGTCAGTTCTGTTCAGAGATGCATTTCCAGTGGCCGCTCCTGCAACCAAAATGGTTAGAAGCAGGATCAAATTTGCCTGCAAAATTGAATAAATTAATAGCTAAATCCCTATGTCAGAAAGGAGCTCACTGTCCATGTCCCAGGGTACAGGTGGCTCTGGCTGCCTCCCTTAGGTGTGTGCCAGGCAGTAAATCACCTACCTTCAAACTGGTGTGAAGTATGAAGGGAACTGATGCCTAAACATTGTCTCTTTGTTATTTTGTGCTGTTCAGAAAACAGAATTAACCAGGGATGAATCTGCATGTTGTTTAAGGGCGTTGCACTTTTCAGGTGCTTGGGGACATGTTTAGCAGTGGGCTTGGTAGAGCTGGGTTAGTGGAGTGAGGTCAATGGTTGGACTCGATGATCTTAAAGGTCTTTTCCAACCTAAGTGTTTCTATGATATGGGCTTTGTGGGAAATCCCTTTAGCAAACACTAAAGGACACTCACCTCTGAGTAGCTCAGCTGCTTTGGCAATTTATTGGCATGCTCAAACAGCTTATTGAGTTGATTCTTTGTAATGGCCTTGACCAGTAACCTTGGCGTGGCTGAAGTAGTCTATAAAGCCATATTTAAAAAAACCCCTGCATCTTCTTTATTGGAAATCTTTTGAACCCTTCTCATCCCTTAAGTTTTCAACGTGAGAGGCAGTAGCTTTTGGCTTGTGCTTTATCAAAATGATTGTCAGGGCACTTAATGAGCTTTGTGCCAGACGGAGCCCTTCACTAACATATGTCTCCAGTGAGAGCCTTGCTCTGTTGGCTGGGCACGCTCCTCCCAGCAGGCAGCTGCATCTCCCTGCTTAACTTGTCCATGGAGTGGTTAAATGTTTCACGATACTCATTTTGAATTAGGGCTTATCATCACCTTTGTATTGACAGTTGCTCTGTAGGGAAGGGAAAGTGGAAACGATTTCTAGCTCAAATCACAAGGTGTGAGAAAACTGCTTCTTCTTACTAGCTGGGATTGTGTTTTCTCTTTAAAGGAAAGTGCAAGAAAATTGTGCTTTAATTCTTTGAAAAGAAACATTCCAGATAAGGTGGTAACTAATCTTGGTGCACAACACCTGCCTGGCAGGTTGGCACCATGCGCTGACATGTCGTGTCGGAGTTGCTGTAGGTGAAACCGAGTTCTTTGCTGGAGATGAAGCAATTGCAGATCGAGTGATATATAATTTACTGAGCTGCTTGTTAATGCTATGATGTTATGAAATCTCCTGGGCTTATAATTGCTACAAATGTTTGCTTGACTTTACCACATAGCTTGACGTTATAGTGTAGAAGTTTGTACTTAGCTTGACATTATGCTATAGAAGTTTGTGCCTCAATAAAATTACAGCCTAGCTATAAAATGCAACTATTAGGCAGCAAAGCATTAAAGAAGCATGGGTGAGACTAAAGGCATTTTAAAAACGCTTTCTAGGGCTTGGAATTACAGACATTCATCCCATCTCCTGCTGGTTACACGCTTTGTAATAGCTATTGTTTCCACGGCTGGGGTTTGATTTTCCGCAGTACGTTGGCAGCACCGGCGATCTCGATACCAGTCCTCCCAGCAAGGCCACGGGGGCTGTGGGGAGGCAGCATGACTGACGGATATTGCAAGCCTATTTCTGTGGTTCAGGATTAGTGAAACGTTCCCAGGCAGACCTGTTTGAGTGGGTAATGTGTGGGCTGGCAGCCACACTGGGATCCTGGTGCCCGTAGGAGGCTCCTTTGCCTGGGATGGCTTTGGGATCAGGTCAGTGTCATCCTCCCTGCAGGTTACCTTTCAACCCTTGATCTCTGTGATGCCTGGAGCAGAGGTAGTGCCAGCTTTCTGTTGAAACTTCAAGCTGTCCTCCTGACTGTTCGTTGCCAAATCCCTGCTGAGAGGCTTTCCAGTGATGCTGCTTAGCCCCGGCGCAGAGGTGTGTGTTAGAGCTGAGGGTTTTGGTGGGGATGCTTCACCTTTGGCTGTTTCACAGATGGCTGACCCAGCACATGAAGCAGGTGTGGGGTTAGGCTCAGCCTGCTTTGCACTAGGGCACGTTCTGAAATGCTGATCCTGTCTGTATAGCAGGTCCTTAGGTCTAAAACCAGCTGAGCTGCACCGTGCACCAGGCTGGATATTTTCTGGAGTCCTGGATTGTCCCTTTCTCAAGGGTGAAGCAATGCTAGAGATGACAGCCAGTTCCTGGGATTGTTCCTCCTGACTTGCAGCTTGATGGTAGCAGCCCCAGGGCAGATTTTGCAGCTAGTGAGAGCCTATTCCAAATGCCTGGGATGCCCAAACTTGTCTTGGATTATAGAAGCTTAAAGTATTCATTGAAAACACTGATTTCTTTGAGTGTGAAAGTGGTATTCCTCATGCCCAACAAGATCATGTGAGCCCATTTAAACATTAAACAAGTTGAGAATGAAAATTACTTTCACTCTAATAAAGCAGAAGTTGCAAAATTAGAAACCCTGTTACAAAAGAAAAGCAGACAAAATTAGGAAACAGAAACTTAGCATTAATCTGGTGTAGCAGCTGCCAAAGGCGTTACCTCCAAAGGAGAAGACTTGTTTGTCCACGTTGGTGCTTACAGCCTGATAGTGCTCAGATTTTGGTGAAGTCTATTAGAGATGCTCTTCCTTATTTTTTATTTCTAATTTTCTGACTGCTCCTACATGTAAAGGGCATTTTATAAGAGTGCTCAGGCTCTCCCTGATTTCTCCACTGATGTGAAGGACCTGTGTGTGTTGTCAGCTTGCCTTTACCTGCCTGGTGCCCAGGAGAGTGCTCATGAACTTGGGTTCACTGACGAATGGATCTGAGGAGAGCAGAGGGATACTGCTATTTTCTGTTCCTCTCAGGAAGCACACTGAATTGCAGTTATTTGGTAATGTTTATAAACCCTATAAATCATATTAATAGCTCCCACCCTGAAAGGTTTTCCTGAGATTAGATAAAGGAGTGGTCCCAACCCCAGCCCTGCTGTGCTTTACTCATTGCTTCTGTTAGCTGGAAGGACAGAGGAGAGATCTGTGTGTGAGTGGGATTTGATAGGTTTCCCATAGAAAGAGAAGATCAGATTTTTTTTGCCAGTGAAGATGATGTCAGTCAGGAGCATCTATCCTGACCTCAAAGGTTACAGCCTGGTGTAGGTTAGTTTAAGTGAGGACCAAGTCCTCTTGTGCCCGTGTACTGATGCAATTAAATAGCTTGTACAACCTTGTCAGTCTTAATATGCCTCATTTATGTATATATAAAAAAAATATTTGTTTTTCTTTGTGCTATCAGACTTTCTTTTTGAGGTCAATTCCCACTGTGTCTCTCAGCTTGGAAGAGTTCAGGCAGGTTTGAAACACTCAGTCGAATGCAGAATTCGCTGCTCTGCTCTCCAATTCCCTGCTCGGTGCTTTGAGCCCCAGTCTCTCTTTCATTGTTTCCCCAGTGAGTTACTGCTCCAGCCTCCCCAATTCCAGCAGGCCCCTGAGCTGCCTGTCTTGGCACAGCACCATAGCTCACTCCTCTGTGTTCCCCCCTCGTCTGACAGTACCAGCCCCCTCCCAGGATCTGTTCACTCACTCATCTACATCTGATGGCAGCTGCTCCGAGGCCCCAGTGTAGCTGTACCAGGCTTCTTGATGTCTGGTCTAATTTCCTCATGTACTCCTCTTGCTGCCTCTTTTATCTGTAAACCTTTCCCTCTCCATCTCCTTTCACCCCCCAAGTGCTGGGTTCCTCTCTGCAGCTTCCCATGCCTTCTGCACAGAGGGGTTCTGTGTGTGTCCATCCCCACTGCTGAAACATTTTGGCTCAAAATGCATTTAAAATGATTTTTTTTCCTTTACCTTTTCCACCTCTAGTGTCAAACTGGGTATAGTGGTCAAAGGGTTTTTCACACTACATTGGCTCTGCTGTTTCCAGTTTGGTGGAGTCACCATCCCTGGAGATATTTAAAAGATGTGTAGACGTGGTGCTTAGGGCCATGGTTAAGTGATGACCTTGGTAGTGTTGGGTTAATGGTTGGACCTGATGATCTTCAAGGTCTTTTCCAACCAAAACAATTTTATGATTCTATGAAATAGGTGAGAATCTTTGAGTCAGGCTTTGAATAGGTAAAAATGAGTCAAGATACACATCTGTGTTGTGAAAGTCAGTAAGAAAGCAGCTTTTCCCTGAGCAAGTCAAGTCTTTACTGGTATTTGGTCAACCCAGTTGCCTTTAATGCAATTCCCAGGGTGACCTGCTGGGAGGAATACAGTGAACAATTCTAGGAGCACAAATGGTAAAGTAAACCCAATGCCTTGCTGATCCTGTCTGGGAAATGCCAAAAAGCATCACAGAGGCATTGCTGGACCTGGCTGCTAACTGGGGAGAAATTCTCAGAGAAAGGAATTCCTAAGAAACCTTCTTGAAATCCAGATTTCTCAAGAATTCTCTTATTCACATGGTGATACTCATCTCCATTTCCATCCTCTATGCAAACCTGCTTAGTGTGTGTTGTGATATCATTCACCCCATCTACGTTTCAGTTGTTGGTGGGAGAGAAGGGGGAAAGAAATCATTTTGTGAAGGGCTCTGCCAGTTTGCCATGGTGTAAAAGAGATATGCTGTAGTTATTACTGAAGTCTAATTATGTAAATGACATAATTTAATAATGATTATTAAATCCTAGCTAGTTTTGTTTCTCTTCCTTATTGCTGATGGTTGTCCTTGATAGCAAATGTCATGGTGCCTATCAGAAAATTAATTTTTGTGGAGACATCTCCTCATCGTTGTGGGGGCTCGGGGCACAGGAGGCCTGGCAGGCAGAGGCTGCTCTGCAGACCTGTTATCTTTGCAAGAACAAATGTTGTCCATAAGGATAGCAGGGAGGGGAAAGAAACCCTGCACAGCAGCAAATATTTAATTAAAAGAGCTGCTTGGGCTCACTAGTCGTGGCAGCAGCTGCTTAAACAGAGATCGGTACTTTAAATAACTTCAACCAAATAAAGGGAGAGGGAAGGGAGTGGAAGGAAAAGCTCAAAGGGCATGTGCTGTAATTGCAGAAGTGGTTTTCATGTGGTTTCAACAACACCATGTACCAGTACAGGCTGGGGGCTGACCTGCTGGAGAGCAGTGTAGGAGAAAGGGACCTGGGGGTCCTGGTGGACAGGAGGATGACCATGAGCCAGCAATGTGCCCTTGTGGCCAAGAAGGCCAATGGCATCCTGGGGTGCATTAGAAAGGGGGTGGTCAGTAGGTCGAGAGAGGTTCTCCTCCCCCTCTATTCTGCCTTGGTGAGGCCACATCTGGAGTATTGTGTCCAGTGCTGGGCCCCACAGTTCAAGAAGGACAGGGAACTGCTTGAGAGAGTCCAGCGCAGAGCCACAAAGATGATGAAGGGAGTGTGACCAACAGTGTTTATGATTTTTCCATTTTTCTCTTTTTTTTTGTAAAAAAAGATAGAACAACACGTGTGATGCTACAGAAGCTCTGTACAAAGTGTATAATACAGTTTGCACGTGTGTGACAGGGAGAGCAGCTTTTCCCAGCGTGCAGGTAATGGATTAGTAGGATGCATCTGCAGTACAAGTCACACTTGTTCTGGGGAACATTGTGTTATGGGCAGGATGAGCAGCGAAGGCCACAGTTCTGCAAGTTTGACATCCAACATGAGGATTCTCCTTACAGTTTTACTTAACTTTAACAGATTTTAGTCATTCAAGTCAGCTGTCTTCAGTGTAGTTGATTGATGTTTTGATTCAGTGCCCTGAAAAAAGGCATTGATGGAGAGGAGCAACTGTTGCAGCTAAAAAATCCTTGGGATCTGGAGCATTCTGAGCGATGCTTTTCTCTTACAATGGTAAAACTGCATGAACAGGTGAAAACAACTCCTGCCCATGCTCAGAAATCATCCTCACCTTATCAGCAACTCAGTTCCCCTGGAAGCCTTGGTACAAAACGCTTCCATTAGCACAAGATACTGAGACAAAACGATGACCAGATAAGTTGTGGCATTGTGCTCCTTAGAAGAATGTCTCGGGCAATTTCATTGAGATTATAAACCCTTTCCTGCCTGGGTTGTCCCATCAGTGTCTCCCATTCCTCTACTGGGAGCTTAGAGAATTCAGGTGAAACAACAGCATCTCCCTTATGTGGGCTGGGATTTTGCATGTGTGGGTTTTTTCTTTAAGCTTATTGTTTATTTTTTAGCTGTAAAGTTGCTCATGGGGAAAAAGAAAATTACTGTAGACTCCAGCATCTAAGGCAAACACAAGGAAAATAGGAAATGCAGGATCGGGATGAAATGTCCATGCCTCTTTGATGCTACAACGTTTGCTCTAGTGCTTGGACTTCCTAATGCATGAACTGGGTCAAACCCTGTGCTTACTGCCCAAAGCCAATTCCTCTGGTACTTCTTCCTTGGTAGACTGTGAATTCCACTGGTAAGTGTGGATCCTCCTGCAGGAGCAAACCAAGACATCGAAACGGAGAGGAGGTGCTCCCTGTCCAGGCAGGTTGTGCCAGGATTTCCCAATTTGTCCTGCAGTGTTGTGGAAGATGTTTAACTTGGATCCTTAAACACTTTCATGCAGCATCTGTGGTTAAATCATTACATTTCACTTGATGATTATGTTTTTAAGTAATCCCTCATATCTCTAGTAATGTGGAAAATGCTGGAAGCTTAATGGTCTTGACTTACTGGGAAAAGCAAGGATTTGGAGATCCTTCATGAGGCTGAAAGAGCTAATCCCTTTTATTACACAGATGGAGGAGAAATCACAGGAAGGCAGAATGAACAGGAGATTGCTTGCTGTGAAACTCTGCATTGTCATGAGTCACTGACTGTAATTTAAATTAGGAACACGCTATCCCAATGGCTTCCACTGTCTCATAGGGTTATTGTGCTGAGATAGAAGAATAACACTGATATAGAAAGAGATTTGCTTGAGTTTGATGTTAGGTTTTTCTCTGGGTTTAAGACTTCATGTGTGAAGCCTGCCAGGATTTTCCTCTTGGGAACATGCTGAGCCTCCCTGGAGCCTGTGAGGCTCCACAGAGAAGCACTGTGAGCACACATCTCACACAGCATGGGTGAAACAGTGGGCTCAGATTTAGGATTTTTGATATTCTGATATATTGATATTCACCAATGATCTAAATTGTGAATGGCATGAACTGTCTGGGATGCATCAGGAGAAAATGATCCCTAATGGGTGAAGTGGGAATAACAGCTGGTTTTTCCTGTTTATAGAGGTAATTTACTTGTAATTAAATACATTTTTCCCTCTCCCTGTTCATATTGCCACCTTGCTACTAGCACAGGGAACTCAAACCCATGCTGTGAAAATCACTAATGACACGTGGAACCCTCATTGCTCTGCACTGGCTTCTTTTGTTGTCAGATGATCTCCCAGGGATGGGGATTGCTCCCATCCCACGAGCACACTGCGCTCTCGTGTGGAGCTCAAGAGGTGCTGGGCACTGTCAATTTTTTTCCCCCTCCTTTACTACCTGAGAGAGTGCATAATTTCTCCCATGACAGACTTCTCAGGAGACCTTTGGGAGGGGGAGGTGCTGTTTCCATGATTTTAATGCTGAATGAGCAATCCTGTTAGACTCCAGGTCCCTGCACATCTCCAGTCCAACAGAGCCATGCCTGGCGTGGTGCCCACTGGGTGATGTGCTGCTGAGCAGGAGCTGGGGTGGCAAAAACCAACTGTGGCATGAGTTGGGCTTCAAGACAGATTCTCAGGGCATGGTAGGATTTTCTCCTAGGAGGTGTTGTTTTACTACAATGCGTGTTTGTTTTTATTAGCATGAGAAAGCTCACGATTTTCCTAGTTGTGCTTTGAAAGAGGGTGAATGAGCACACAAAAGAAGGAAGCGCCTCGGCCACAAATCCATTTCCAAATTCAGGAGGATTTGCATCACCTCTGTTGGAGGAAGCTGTCATTTACAGTCTCATCTGAAAACCAACCACAACCTGCTTTTCTTTCCTTTGTGCCCGGCTGACACGTCATCATCCCCAGTCACCCAGCCCAGTTGCTGCTGTACTTTGTGTCGTGCTTCATGCTTGACCTGTGAGCTGAAATGCTAATTGCTGATGAAAATTTCAATTAATATAAAACTGGTTTCAGCCAGAAATTTCAGCCCATTTAGGAGATGAAGTATCTCAAAGAAATATAGAATAGCAAGAGCCTCAGACAACAGTTTAATTTTTAACGGGCTGGTGTGCTTTCAGATGTATCTGCAAAGCTCCAATCTGTGCTGTGTTGTTACCAGAGAGGGGGGGGGATTGTCATTGCCTATTTGTAGGTCTGTGAAAAAGCCATGCTCACAGCATTCCTCTACTACAGTGTTACCTCCTTCTGCTGGAATAATTTCTCTGATTTCCTTGATTAACAAAAAGTGAATGAATGTCTCACAATAGCTATAAGGAAAAGAGATAGAACAGATACACGTGGGGGGATTAGACTGCTCGTACACCTGTAAATGTGAGTATATGTAAAACCAGGACCCTTATTCTATAGTTACTTGTACAAGTATTATGAAAAGCACATATTATATTGCAATGTAGAAGTCTAATCTAAAATTTCATCATGGTATTTTTAATTCAACTTTGACTTTAAATACCTTAGCAACTTGCTAATTAAATACTTGTAGATTTCTTGGAAATCTGGAAAACTTTTACAGTTTATGCTGCAAGATGTGGTATATCCATTGTAAGTTCACTATCTGAAATTAAGGTTTTCCCCTGAAGGAGACGTTGCTGCCACAATCGAACTGGTAGAAAGCTAGAAGGGGATGGATGTAAAGATAAGAATTGGTTCCCACTCCAGGAAAGACTAAGTTTGTGTCTCCAGACCTAAACTCATCTGTTACAGGAGCTGCTGTGAAGAGGGCAGGACCCATAGAGAGTCAGGCAGAGCCAGTGAGATTATGCATGGTACATATTGAGGGACTCATTATCTCAGGTGGTGGAGGTCAAGTATATCATCAATTAAGAAAAAATCAAAAGGTACTTAAATTTGTGGAAGAAAAGGCCCATTGGTAGCTATTACAGACAAAAGGTTAGATGCAGTATCTGGCTCAGAAAGTCTCCAAGCAGCTATAGAAGGATGGGAGGATGTACGTTCCAGGAGAGGGTTCTCCTGCACTCCTCTGCTGCTTCCCTGTGCCTGCCCCGACAGAGGGGCTGAGCCAGAGCCCCTCTGGCATGACCCCATGTCCCCCTTGTCATTAAGCACTGTTGTTCTCCTTAAATCAATAGATGGTTGGATTTATCAATGTGTTTAAGAAGATACACAGTGATAAAATTTGGCTGCAGGGTGTTTAGGCTGGTGTGCTCCTAATGCAGGAATAACCACATCAGTGGTTACCTCAATTTCCTTGTAAGGACCATGTCAATAATGTTATAACTAAAGCTTAATGATGTATTCATCACAGACACTCTACTGTTCGCAGTTAACCTTTAGTTCCTTGGTTATGAAAAAGCTAACCTAGGTATTGATTTCCACACTGGATTTTCTTTGGAGTCTTTATTACAAGTGCTGCTCGGAGGTGTTTTGTACTTGCAGCAGAGCTGATCTGGTGGGTCTGCAGACCTGCTCTCCTGTCTGATGCTCTTTGAGAAGGTTTCCATTATGAATATCCACAGCTGCAAAAGGGAACTTGGTTTTCAGCAATTGTGTAATTTTTTTTTAATTGATTCTTCTATCAAATGGTCCAGGTCTTCAGCTTGCTCAGGCAAATTTTCACAGGAAGCAAATAGAAAAGTGTGGAGTTTTATTTAAGATTCCTCCACTTAAAGTTTACAAATGATCCTCTGCTGGGCTAAGTCAAGTCCAGTTAACATTAAATGGGTTGAGCAGATAGACCAAAATGGGCACTGACAGATTATCTATGAAGTTTAAATACCATGTGTTGCCAGAAACATTGCTCAGTTCCACCCTGTTTTTAAAAACCAGACTCTCACTGACTTGAAAGGAGCCAGCCAGTGAAGCAGGCTGGAACGTGTAAGGAAAAAAAAAAAGTAAAAAAGTAATCAGATAATCTACTTTACATGAGTCATTTGGGTGAAATGACAACAGGGAATCCATTTATTTATTTTTTCCAGGGAAACCTGAAGACCTCACGTTCTTTGGCAGGGAGCATCCTGGAAAGGAGGCTTCACACTGGCAAATGTCAGCAGTCAGCTACTGACAGGCAGATCATTTGTACTGATTAGAAACCACATTTCTTTTGTTTTCAGTCATGGTGTGTGTGTAAGACATGCAAGGCCTTAAGAAATATGGTCCCTGTGCTTTGTGATTTAGTGGTACAGTGCTTCAGCTACTGGATGTATGAAACAAATCAAATCAAATCTGTCAGGGGCTGTGCCATTACAGGGGCAGAGTGATGACCAGGAGACAGCATTAACCATTTATAGCTAGCTTTTAAATGGTTTAAGAGCACAGGGTGTCATCTACTGAAGCTTCAGGGAGATTGCATTTCAGGATTTTGTTGGGAACAGCTGGGAGTAGATAGGGAGCATTTGCCAAAATGGATAGCTGATGCTGGCTGCCTTCTCCTGGGGCTGAGAGGTGCTCACACACCTTCCCAGCTTCCACTCAGCTCTGGGTAGATCCCAGGCAGAAATGGCATAAATTGAGTTTCCACACAATCAACACAAACGTCAAAGTGAGGTGTTGGTCACAGCCAGGTGAGAGCAGACCCCCAGCTCAGGGACAGGCACCAGCTGTCACCTCACTGTGTCCACCTGGCCAGGCACATGTCCTGCGAGGCCGACATCAGACTTCTCCTCCAGAAAACCTGGACCTGACAAGCTGGGCTCCCAAAATCCCTACTTATGTCTTAAAACCTTGTCCCAGGGCAATTAATTCCAGTGCTTATGATGTTTATTGAGTTGAGTGTTTTACTGCTGTTTGTGCTACAGTAAAACATTTCACAGCCTCGTGTGCATAATTCTTTATTATTTGTATTCATTCTATCACATTTTTAGAGGTTTTTGGTGGTTTGGGAAGCTGGAAGACTGATGGATTTCAAAATTGGAAAGGCATAATAGTTGCAATTTGTATTTGAAACACACAAATTTTGTGAAATAATGTTGAAGTTGTTTAACTGCCCTGGAAACTTTTACTTTACAAGTGCTGCCCAATAATGTTTATAAAGTCCTGGGCAAGATAAATAATACAGAGACTTCTGTCACTAAACCTCCTGAGAGTGGAATTGCATCTGAAAAAAACCATAACTCTTCATGCCTATGTGCTACAGTCTATCTGGAAATATTCTACCACGGAAGGAAGAGCATCCTCCTGATTTGGATGATTATCTTAATCACCTCCAGCATGTGCATCACGGGCTGCTTTTCTGAGAGCTGACAGCATCCCAAAATAGGTGATGGGGATAGAGTCAAGTGAAGGTTATCTTCTCCCTGGTGCTAGCACTGGGATGTCAAAAAAGGTTTTA
The DNA here is from genome assembly GCA_013398125.1 of Aegotheles bennettii. Taxonomy (NCBI): domain Eukaryota; kingdom Metazoa; phylum Chordata; class Aves; order Caprimulgiformes; family Aegothelidae; genus Aegotheles; species Aegotheles bennettii. The sequence goes on from VZRW01002591.1 coordinate 292,635, forward strand.
GGGGAAAAGCTATGTATAACATTCACCCCTGAAGTAAAATGATGGGGCTTTATGAATATTCTCATCTCTTCCAAACATGAGTGACTCTGCATGTGTGTAGGGGGGAACTCAGGGAGGAAAAAACGCCCAAAAAACTATAGCTGCATAAATACTGCTGCTGTAGCATCACATTTCAGGTTTCACTGGCATAAATCTCAACCTTTCTTAGCTAATTAGTGAAGCAGGGAGGTGTTCCTATTCGTGGCATGGATAAGCACAGCAATGATTTATTCTGTGTGCTCCCAGGGGCTCTGCCTGTGTCCCAGGGGACCGTGAGTCCTCTTCTGGTTGCTGCCATGGGACCACTCTGTCCCACACTGAACACATTTCCTCGCCTCATGACTTTTTTGTCACCTGTTTGCTGGAAGGCTCTGCAGCAGAGGGGGGAAATGGGCATGGGGGCTCGCTGGGGTGGAGATGAATGCATTCTGAGTAGAGGGCCTTGTTGTCATAGGTGTCACCTGCAGCATCCCCAGAACCAGGGTGTGCAGCTTGGAGCACCAAGGGTGGAAACAGGCAGGTGGAGCATCCCTGCTGCCCTCCACTCTTAAATTCCTCAGCACCTGAGGTCACTCACTATGAGCATAAAATCCCAGGCTGTTTTGAGTTGGAAGGGACCTTACAGCTGACCCAGTCCAAACCCCCTGCCAAGGGACACCTTCCACTAGACCAGGTTGCTGTAAATGAGGCCACACCAAAGGCTGTAATTTCTAATTACTAATGGCTTTTTTTTAACAATCCTGTAGCATTTCTGTTATTGAGAAATTAAATCTGGTTCTAGCGAATGAAAAGGTCAACCCACGAGATGTACCAGTATTAAGCTGTGGGAATCCAGTACTTTCATGAATACTTGTGCTGTGCAGGGACCAAATCTTACATATTTTAAGAGAGAATAATAGCTGAGTTTGATGCCGTGTGTAGTAGTGCAATATAATTTCTCTTGGAAGCAGTAGACCAGTAATCTGGGAATTTTGGCTGTCATCCTGCTACTATTTATGAGCAATTTTAATGTAGTAATTACATGTAGGGAAAATTGTTCACTAGGTTGATGAGATAAATTGAAATTTAATTTTTTTTCTTGTTTAGTTGTCCAATATTTTTATTACATGCTTCTGGAAGCAATGGCATACAATAAAAGAATCTGGAACTGCACTGCTCCTTAGAAATACCGATATTTTGAAAGATTTGCCCACTGTAAGTTAAAGGCAGCTCATTAAACAAACAAATGGGCTGTCCATAGAGCAATCAGTATTTACTATTAACTGAGCAGCACAGTAAATAATGAATTTCAGGTAAGGAACTACAGATAAGTATTTGCAGTGGATTCAAATGACTTGACTTAAGCCTGAGGCAGAGAAAAGCGAACATGGAGATGGAAATGGAGGGAGGAGGGAGGAGGGGGGAAAAAAGAAAGGAATAGGGGGGATCGTGAATGTGACATTTGTTGTAGCATACATGTTAGTTCTTTGTGCCAAGGAGAGGTTTTCTTTGGTAATCTTTTGCCCCCCACCCCCTGTGCAAGGGATGCTGCATTTCTCCATGTGAGCACAAAGGAGGATGTGGGATTCCTGGGAAAAAGCAGAGATCCAAAGCACACTCAGAGCCCAGTGCAGCACACAGGCTCACAGAGCAGGACTGAGCATTTTACAGAGGTCAGGATTTTGCAAGTTGCTTTCTGGCACTTCCCAGACCCCAGCAGAGCCTTATGCTTTGGCACCAGTGAGACCGAAACCTGCCTGGAGACGCCAAGTGCTTGTGCAGCTCCCTCCTTTATTTCTCCAGATCACTTAAGCTGTTAAATGGTTCTTTTGCTAGGAACTGGCACGAGATGAGAAATTTTGGTTTGGCGTTTAATCATGATGGGCGGGAAGGATGGTGCTGCCTGGAGTCTGGGTAAGGGATGGCTGGGGTGTCTGGAGGATGTCTGATATTGCTCATTTAGGAAAGGGCTCAGGGTTGTTTGGGTGCTGGAGATGAGAAGGAAGGTGGGTGATTTAATCAGGGATTCTGCAGTTTCAGCCAAGCCGTGGGCCTGAGGCTTGGTTGGACAGCCAAATGTGTGACAGCCATATGAAATGCCTAACACCTGGCAGCCCTGTCTATACATCACCTTAAATAAGGTTAATCACTTGACACGGCTCTGCTGGCGTGGAGGATGTGTGTCTCGACCTGTCCATCTGCTGAGGACCATCACTGTCCAGAGCAGGGCACAGCGGCGCGGTTGAGTGGAGCACATCAGAGGGGATGCACATGAAGTGTCAGCCTTCCATAATAACTGTTGTCACAGCCAGGGTGACACCTCTGCTGCTCCCTGGGGGGACAGATAACGGGCCAACAGGAGGCTTCTCATGCTGGGGAGTGATAACGCAGGACACACCTCTGCAAAGATGCTCTCGCTTGATTCACAGCACCCTGGGATTGCACCTCCTGGAAGCTGCCACAGAATAAAACCAGCGGAGGTTAAATGCAGCTGCAGGGAGATTCCCAAACAGCCTTTGGAAGTAGCCAGTGCCACCAGTCCCAATGCACTCGCTGCTGCCCAGCACTGGGGCTGGTGGCCCCTGCATTAGTGTTCCCCAAGGGGTAAGAAGAGAGGTGTTAGACAGACCAGCTCATTACAGCAGCCTGCAGAAGCAAGTCATGCTGTACCACATGGCAAAGGGTATCCTTTTCATTTAGGACATTTCTTCTTTGCTCTAGGACACTTTTTATAAAAGAAAACAAAACAAAAAAAAAAGTGGGAGCTGATGGGTTTGGTTAAGGAACTTTCCTGGGTTTTTTAAAATTTAATCCAAGTCTATTCAATGCTTTGTAATGTTCATATGAAAGGAACCTTCCTGCTCCTCTCAATCTTAGCTGCCCTTCCTCTGGCTGACATCCTGACACGGGATGCACCTATCAGCAGGTGTGGGTAGAAAAGAGCTTCGCTACCACCAGCCTACTATTTGTCAGCACTGGTGGGATTTTGGTGAGCCTGAATTGCAGTGGTGTGACCAGAGGGTTTGCTGCTGGAGCATCTGCTTCATCACCGATGGCAGGGATAGATCTGGAACTGAAGGTCTGGCAGGACCAGGGAAGGCCAGGCAGGAGAGCCCTGTCCTGCAGTGGCAGGTCTTGCAGCCATCAGGTTGTGTGAACCCTCCCAGCCCAGGTGTTTTTGAGTTGAGGTTTGGAAGGGTCTGTTGCTCATGAGTTGGAGCCAGGAGAAATCAAACTGAGGGAAACACCGACTACTGCAAAACAGAACCTACTGATGTGGCTCAATTCTGCCTGATTTGCACCCAGACATGGTGTGTGGGTGGCAGATCATCCAGTGTGTCTCTGCCACTCCATCCCCTCCGGTGCCCTCCTGCAGTGTCCCCCTGGGCAGAGAGCAGCACTAAGCAGATTAGGCAGCTTCTTCCATCAGCGAGCACTCGGTGCCTAAGAGACTTACAAGACATCTGGTTTTTAGCCTCATTTCTAAACAAATGAGGCTTATGTGATTATAGAGTCTGTCTCTTGTCCCCTTGTTGGCCGATTTCAATCTTCACCCAGGGATTTTGGCCTCAAAGACCTTAATTTCCAGAAAGTTTTTGTGAACTGGTGACCAAGTGAACAGAAATGCTCCTGCTGATGCCTCTGGAGAAGGGGCCGTGGCACAAGCTGCTGCTCACCTCTGAGAGCCAACACGAGAGGGAGTGTGCTGGGTGAAAGGGGAATCCCTGCTTCGTGCCTGTGTTTTGTAGAGGTCTGGCATCAGGAGCAAAGCCTCATGGCCCAGCATCTGCTGGCTGCATGGCTCGGTGCCACCTCTGCTCCAGCTGCAGCCAGCTGTGTTGGGCAAGGGTGAGCATCCCCAGCACTCCCCGCGTCCCACCGCATGCCAGCTCCTCCCAGTGACCCGGGGATTGCAGCTCTGAGCTGTGATTAACTGGGTGGTGTGTGCACAGACACAAGAGCTGTGTGGGAGCCAGGCTTCCTTGGGAAATGCATTGCCATGGTCATACAGCTCTGCCTGTGAGCACAGCCATGCAGAGCTGGGCTGCTCCTGGGCTGGTCCTTACCTCCAGCCTAGCAGCCTTGTCTGGAAAATGGCTCTTGCAAAATTATCTTGACAGCTGAGGTTTAAATTCTCCTGAGACTGATGTCCTGTAAGTGCTGTGTGTTACAAGATGCACAGGTACAGCACACATATCAGTTAATTTTCACTGAGCTGTTGTGGCTGATGCTGACCACTGAAATCCCCCTTACACCCACGTTTGTAGAATTCTCGCTCCTTTTCTCCTCTGTGCATTATGCCTAAATGCTCATTAGAGCTGAACGTGTCTCCTTTTGGCAGCTGCCTGACATTTTTGCCTTGTAATGCAGAACCTGAGGATGTATAATGGGTTGTGCAAAGCCTCCGTATAGCAGTTCTGGGATTATGGGGGAAAAGCAAAGGTTTTGTGCTCTGGTCCTGATTAATTAACTAAACTAGATTGTGTCCTTTGTTATACATAAACGAAAGATAAAAGACATACAAGATTTATGAACAAGGTCGTTAGTGTACCACATTTCTCTCGTTATGTCTGTTACATTAGTTTCCAACTTGCACAACTCTCATTAGAAGAATTTATGATCTGGAATGATTAGAAATATACCATATTTTAATCCATCTCTACTTTTAATTGCAAAACAAAAAATAATTATTCTTCTGTGCTATAATGGATTTGCACTTTTGTGCATATATTTTTTTATATAAATTTAACCAGGGACCTTCCTGAAGCCAGGGGGTGGGAAGAGAGGAGAAGAAATTGTATCACTTAGTGCAATTTTGCAATTTAGCTGCAGATCCCGAAGCATCGCTTCGATTTAGTAACCTTGTTAGAACCAAGTTAATATTGCAAGCTGACATGGCTGTTTCTTTTCCTCACTAGGCTTTCAATTTCACATCCTTACATCTGATTTGAAGTGACGGTGAGAGGAAACATAAGGTACCTCTCATTCTGTTTGGACTCCTTGTTTACAGAAGAGTGATGGAGATGTTATTAAGCACAAAAGGGATCACCATATGCCTGTTTTTCTTTATATTGAGTTTGGCAGCAGCTATTGAAATACCATTATCAGGTGAGTTGTAGCTATTTATTGAACACTTTGCTGTTTTATTTTTGTACCCCATTTAAAAAAAAAAACCCTTTCTCCAAAGACAATAATATTAAATCCTGCTTTTCAGTTGTTCCACTTTGAATTTAATTCTGCCAAAACGTGGCCTTTGGGAAATTCAGGTGTGATAAAATTGTAAGCTCCTTTGTTTGGGCCTGTTTAAATGTAGCAGTAAACTTGTCTTACATCATATATCTGGTGTTTGTGATCCAACACATGGCTTAGCTCTAAGGGTTTGGTTTTGTCCTACACATAAATTCCTCATTTTGGCTCTCAATCTCCCTGAACCTCATTTGATGTACGTATACCCTTCCTCACTTTTCTTGCAACCTGCCATTTCCATCTGACAAAGCAGCAGGTGTATGTCTCAGGGCATACATTAGTCTCCAGAGAAGCATTTCCTACGCCTGGCATCCCTCCCTGGGAGCACTTCCTTTATCCCTCTCTGGCTATGATGCATTCAAACTGCCTGTTTTACACGGCCCATGTGGTTTCAGGACATGTGTAAAATAGGGGATGAGACTCAATAGGGACAATCCAGTGAAAGCCAACGGACCCCACTGCCTGGAGTACAGCCCAGACCTCCCAAGCTTTGTGGTTTTTAAACATAATTGGACCAGCAGAATTACAAATTATAGGTTTGTTTTTTTGGGGGAAATTCAACAGTATTGGGTTTTGAACAAATTAGGGTGGGGATGAATAAAGACATAAACAAACAAGCATAAGGAAAAAGAAAAGTAGGGTCTTCACGAGGCTTTGGGTGCTGTAGCCTCAGTGTAGGACACATTCAGTGTCAGGGCATTGTGTGGGCTTGCCATGAGCTGTTAGAACTCCAGGGTCTGCCAATAGCTCTGGCTGCAAAGGAGAAGGCAATCGAGCAGGTTTACAGGATATTTTCCTAAAGCTATCCAAACTTGTTAGCATTTGGAATGAGAAGTTTCTTAGAGGAAGGTACCGCAGTGGCTCCTTGTGTTTAAATAAAGCAAAAGTGGAGCTGGGACTGTAAAGTGCAGGACAAACTGTCTGGGCATCCACTGCTTTTAAGTACCTACACGAGGGAACCATCTAGCCCTTAATTTGCTTTGATGAAGCATTTTATATTTTAATAAAAAGGAATTATGCCTGATCAGTGGAGCTGGTAGGCTCGGAAGTGTTTTGTTTTGAGACCACACAGTATGGCAAGGCACCACGTTTCACTCCAGCTTTGAGCTTCCTGCACTTAAAAGAGAAACTGAAGAACATGTTAATTTTCTTCCTGGCTGTTTATAACAATGTGATGATCCTATTATCCCCAGCTCCACTGCAGGGAGCTTTTTCCCTCGTGTGGCTCTGCTACACAGACACTCACAGCACTTTAATTCCCTCAGAAAAAGTTAGTGGAACATCAATGTGTGAGTGGTAACAGCTCTTCCCCTGCTCTATTCTGGGGGGGTGGGGTGGGGTGTATTAAGTAATTTTTGCAATCCATAGTTTTCCTGGCAATTTTATCCAGGGTGGAGATAGCAGTTTGCTACCTCATGTGTGGATATCTGGGTCTGTAATAAAAGCCAGTTATTGACTTCACCGTGGTATCAATTTACCAGTCCACATACCCATGCTTTGGATTTAGCTTCAGCATGGCCAGTGCTCAGGTTTGGGAGCTGAGAGTATTGTCAATGCTGGGAGGATGATGATGATCATCCTGTTTTCCAAGGCAAGCCCTGCTCTTTGCAGGAGTAAGACAATGCTGATGTTGTCCCTTTCAAAGGAAGGGCCTGAGTGGAGCACAGCTTTGCTTAAATGGCATTTTAACCTGGTACCTATTTGTGTTCAGTTGTGCAGCTTCCAACAATCACGGAGCAATCCCACACCCAGGTTGCCTACCCTTTTGATGAGGACTTCACGATTAAATGTGAAGCCAGAGGAAACCCACAGCCCACGTGAGTACAGCTGTCACCTGGAGAAGCAAGCAGAAATGGGGTTTGCTTTTAGCCTTTGCCGTTGCTCTGGTTTTGAGGAGAGGAGGAATAGCTGATGGCCAGTGACCTGCTCATCACCGTTAGGCAGGGTTATGGTCTGGGTTTCTACTTAGGTCCTTCAGCTTTTGTTGCCTGATCACTTGCACCCTCTCTGTGAATAGGTTCCACCATGCCTTTCCCTTGTTCTGTGTGGCTCTTGTGTTCACAGGTGGTTTCACTCATTCTTTGTCCTTGCCCTAAGCTGATTTCATGTCACAGTCAGTTATCCAAAATTAAAGTGTCTGAAGGAGAGACGTGCCCAGTAGTTAACACAAGTTCTGGTAGCACAGTGGTCATTTCACCACCCAACTCTCTCCTCTTTTATCAAGTTTTCCCTTTTGTTTTGATAGTGCATTATTGGACCCACATTTACCACTGTTCTCGTGCCATAGTGCTCTCTGTTCGGTGACCTGTCCTTTGTCACACTCATTTCATTTTCCAGCTTCAACTGGACCAAGGATGGAAAACCCTTTGATTTATTATCTGACCCAAGGATAGTTACATCTAACAACTCTGGAACGTTTGTGATCCACAACCGTGGAATCATCACCCATTTTCAAGGGAAATATCGCTGCTATGCATCCAATGTGCTGGGAACTGCCATGTCAGAAGAAATTGAGCTCATTGTTCCAAGTAAGGGCTATCCCTTTGCTTTTGTTTTGGTTTTTAAGGTGAAAACTGTATTTCTTAAATTGGATGGGAGAGAACCAGTTACTAAGATGGTGTATGGGAAAAAATGCACTGCTTGTTATTCAGTAAATAATGGAAAGAAAAAAACTGTGTGCTCCCTGGAATTATTTAATTTCATTCCTAATTTTGAGGACAGGAACCAAATCTGAATGCAGGAGTTCAGGCAACACGGCTGGACTATGAAATCCTTACAGGTTTCCAAGTGCTGGTGCTGACAGTCCTTAAAAATGTTAATTAATACAAGTGCAGCTGGGTAAATAATGTATGTGTTTTCCCGGATATATTAATTTGGAAAACATTTATTGTTTACTTTTGCTGAGTATCATCTGCCCCACTTTGCCTCTAGAGGGTGGGTTAATGGGTAAATTAGTATAAACTTTTTAATAGCCACCTCAGGAGAGCTGAATGTTCAGTGACAGATTATTATTTGCTTTGACTTGACTATTTAAATGCCTTTTTAAAGCATTTGCTTTGCCTTTGCCATAAAGCCCATAAGAATTCTTTCTGATTTGTATTTGCTTAGAGCCACTATTTACTCTTGTGATGTTTCCTCTTCTAATACTTTTCTCTTTCTGTAGAGAAGAAAGCATAAATATTGATGAGTTGTAGTCTGGTAAATTCTCCACCTAATCTAGGCAGAGGCAATTTGTTTGTGAGCTGATGCCAGCACATCATGAAAATACAGAATTTAAAATAATTGGGAAAACAAAAGAAATAGCAGAAAAAAATGGCAGAGTAGCCATCTTAACTGCAGTACAGTTATTGAAAGATATTATCTGATCATGAGAGGGAGAAATAATAGCGTAGATTGTGAAATAGTTTTAGAAATATATTAAAAATTAAATATGTAATAGGCAATAAAAGAACAGGAAGTCCTTGTCAGAGAAAACAAAATTGGTTTGAGACCTGCCACTTTGGGGAAGTGTAAAAGACACTTTGTGAGTCTGGGGAAATGCCTGAGCTAAAGTTGGAATGATCTCTCTAACAGTGGAGAAATTTATTTGATAGAGAAGTAGGAATCGTGATGCTTTCGCTTTCCAAACATTTATTGGAAAGCAAATGCTGTCAAGAGTCATAAGACTGTAATATTTCAGCTTGGCAACTGTGACTGAGTGCCCAGAAATTGGGAGGACAATATGGTCTCCATCTCAGAGCAAGGAACATGAAATCAGAAGCTGAGGAAAAGGATGGGAGAAATAGCAGCTTGTTACTGAAAAATAGCAACCGATGCAAATGTTGGAAAGCTCAAGGGGAGGTGATCCAATCAACTGTGAGTTCATTAGTCTGGTGTCAGTAGCGTTCAGGGTTTGGTGTAAATACTTGCAGGGAGAATATTAAAGACCTGGAACCGAATAGAAAATGAGCTCAAAAATGTAGTTGTGAGAGTTACTGATCTTAGAAATGTGTCCTTCCATCCTTAGCACAGAGGAAGGGCAGAGGGGGAAATGGATGATTTTAAGGACCAGGTTTATAGGAATGGAATGAAATTTCCTGATACAAAGTTCAGGGTAATGATTAGGACAACACGGATACAATCAGCTTTGATTCAGTGAAGGTGTACCACCTCCAGCAGCAGAATATCCTGGTACTCCATTGCTACTGACCCAAAAAAGATGCTTAAAAATGGAAAACAAGAAGTTTATGTCTGTATCTGGGATTACTGAAACTATACTCAAGACAGATAATTTTTGCTTTTAATGAAAAATCATCTATAAGCTTGAGTTAATAGTAAATACACTGGGGGTGGGTAGCAACATATGAATTCTAAAGTTACAAACACGGTTTTTATCAAGCACGAGAGGAATTTTAGTGCTGATACATGCAAAGTCCTAAATACAGAAAATAAATAAATAGTACAGATAATATACTAGAGGGATTTACCCAACTCCCACACCTCTTATGACACATTTACTTTTATTCATACTCCTCTGTCATAAACTGTTTCATTTAGTGGTGCGGTGTAGATGCTGCAAATTAAATCAGGATTCATGGAGTAATAGAAGACACCTTTGATTTTCTAAAGTGCTGGATAGCTGACAACTGTGCTCGAGTGAAAGAGAGCTGCTGGTGCACAGATCCGCTGTAAATTAGGCAATCAGTGACACAGAAGAGTTGGGGATAAATTACCTCTATTCACCCTCAAGTTTTGCAGCGGGGACTGGTACATGTGAGATCGCTGCGTGCATTCCTGATAGCGGTGCAGAGGTGGCAGGGCTTTGCCAGCTGTATTCAACTGCAATGGAAGGCTACTTGGCAAGTCCCCATGCCAGTGAAGGGAAGAAAAACCCAGCAAGTCAGACTAGGCCAGCTTTTACCATAAATTACATTTACACTGCAGCAGGAGAATGCTGGGTCTGTAAGGGAAGTAAGGCTGCTGCTGAAAAAGAGAACAAAAGACTGTTTACTCACTGTATTCATTCCAGGGCAGCAATAGAAATGTCAGCAGAAATGATCATTAAATCTCACCTACATAATGAAAATACCACACCTCCCCTGTATATGGTGACATTGAGGAGGGTGGGGAAGAATGGGGTCTGAGCATCTCTATATGTTTGCATCGTTTACAAAGTCCAGATTGGTACAAGATAAATGCAGCATGAAAATGAATTTCAATGGTGAGAACACAGACCTCAGCTACCCTCCTCCTGTATTTAGGGAATCTGCTGCTTGAATTGCTGAGCAGGCCCAGTGCCAGAAGAAAGGAGAAAAAGTAGGGTTTAAACTTCTTTAATTAACTGTTGTGTAAAAGGCGCTTCATGGGAGACTGCATCGAGATTTATGCTCACTATTTCTAAAGCTGTTGCTCTAAGAGACCAAAGATTTGAGGATGGAAACACAGCCTAAACGTAAAATTGTCCAGTGGCAGGTGTGATTGTTGTTGGTCACTGGAAGGTACTGAGCTGATACTGAAAAAGGGCTCAGCCACGTGTTGGGAGGCTTTCAGTGGAGGCTTTCTGGAAAGGAAAACAGAAGAGAGGAACTCACTGAGACTTTGCAAGCAGTGGGAATAAAACTTAAACCTCTTGCCTCCCAAACCAGTGTCCTATACCTTCAACAACTTTTCTGGCCATCTAAACCATTAGGATCGCTCTGACTGTTGCCAGTGACCATCATTTTGGAACGGGCCATAAAAAATGAGCCTCACTGGTTCCATCATGGAAGCTTGGCTGAGAGCGAGTGGGCTCACAGCCATGGTCTTCCTGGCAGCCAGACTTTCCTAACTTTTTCAATTTCGTGCAGCAATTAAAAAATCCATAAATAAGCAGGATCGTATCTCATAAATAGTTCAAAGGCTGCAATGAAAATTATACATTTAATTACTGCATGGATGGGAATAGTGGCTGATGCACTGAGATGTTTACTGGAAGCTGCCCAGGCTGTATTGGGTACAACTCGTGGGATGGGTGACTGCAAGTCAGGTTGGTGATTCTTTGATAAGTTGGGCTGTTCACTGTACAAGGTACAGATCTGTATAACAAACCAGCTGCTAATTAAAGTGCCTGAGGAGCTGGGAATTTCCAGGATATAGACATTTCTTGACCATTTTCCCTCACTCTTTCATTCTTTGAGGATTTATTTGCATGGAAGAACTTAAGAATTTCCATGGTGGGTCAGGCTAAGCATCCGTCTTGCCCAGGACACACCTCCAGCAGCATCCACAGAGAGGCTGTAAAAACAGACCTGGTGTGTAGTGATGTTTTCCTACAACAGTTTCCCAAAAGATTTGCTGATTGCTGATTTACCATAATGAGCTGACTCCCATTTTACACCATCTAGAGACCAGGCACAGCGGTCTCAAGGACTTCTACAGTTACCTGGAGAAACCCTTTTCCTTCAGTTCAATTTCTCAACACTTTACCCATAAACATGTAAAATATGAGATTGAATGGACTCCACACTCAACATAAACTGCTATAAATTGCCATAGTCAATACAGTTATAGTTGTGTGAAGTGACTGTAGTGAGCAGTAGGACAAAGTGTGCTCATAGGGACTTGAGTAAATCTGGAACACTCCTGCTGGGAACTGGAGTACCCCAACTCTTGTTGCTTTATTCCTGAATTTATACCTCTAAACTCAAAGTTAGATTTTATATTGCTTTGTATTGATCTCCCTGCTGTTTGCTTTTAGTTGAGATTCTGCATTTTCTGAACAGAAAGAAGCAGGAGGGAGTCACCCAGCCTCCTTTCTGAAATTTCTCTCAGCCAACCTGATTTGCCAGGGGTATTTCAGCCTAATCTCAAGTCCAGTTGGGTCATTACACTTTGGGTCACTCCAGGGATTAAATAGAGCTTCGTTCCTCACACAGATGGCTCTGGACACAGATAATCTTCCATTCCCATGGTTTAGGCACTGCCAGAGCACTGTAATTCTGGTTTTTGAGTGCTGTACAGTACTCACAGTACAACCTTGTCAGGAAATTAAATTTGGGCAGCGAAGCCTTTCCCAAGACTGTTTTGAGAGCTTTATGTGTCACAGGGGGCTGTTAGAAGATGTCCCCATAAGAGAAGTCAGATGTGCAGTTTTTCATCTTCCCTGTGGCTGTTTCATACCTGTGCCTTGCTTGCTTGTGTCCTGAGAGCCATCTCACTGGCATTTCAGCAGACTTTGTCAGTCATTAAATAATGTTGTTCTCCCCTGTGTTATGGATATGTGAGAGGCAGCACTTGGACCTGTGTTGATTTCTCTGTCCTCTCTCATTATATCTGCGTGTGGGGAGTTGCATGAAAGATTGACATGACAGCTTTAATGGTATCACTGCAAAGAGATCAATTGGTTGTAAATTTTACAGTGTCCATGTGCTGCATTGATAACTCCATACAGTATTAAACACTTTCATGACACAATTAATCTTGTATGATACTTTCGAGCTTAATTCAGCTGTGATCAGCCACAAATCAGTGGTGATTGATTCTGGAATATCCACTAATTAAAACAGAGGAACACTGCAAAAAATAAATAATAATAATATTGCCTATATATACATACTGAAGACAAATGTGCAAGAGCCAAAGTCTAACGTGATATTAGCTTCTTAGTTTTAATAAATCTCCTCGTGCAGAATTCAGAAGCAGTTCTTTTTCTTCTCTTTGAGACTGATGGGACTACAGTAAGAAAAAGTGCTTGTCACAAGGTTTGGCTCAGGAATTTATCATGAAAGTTGAGTTTTCCTCTCTTGCAAAACTTCAAGAGTTCAAAACACTCAAAGTTAAGCATTCAGGGGAAAATCAAAGTTTTCCATGTTCTTCACAATGAACAAATGGGAGCAAAACAGCATGGAAGAACCCAGAAGCCCCAGCTGCCTGTGGTTCAAGTACTTATTTGAGGTGGTGGATATTAGGGTTCAAATTGCTTCTGCCCCTAGTGAAGTCCAGAGGCAGACATCTGGGCCACACACTGGAGATGAATGTCTTCACTGCCAGTGGATGACAGCAAACCCATGGTTTTTCATTGTCTCCTTGTGGGACTTACTATGTTTTTGTATAATTCTGTGATTGCTGGCTATAGAAATTGACTGAGAAGACCAGGGATTATGACATCCAACTGGGATATTGGAGATCCAGATTTAGTTGTGCCAAATGAGGCAGGAAATGGATTTGAACAAGAGTTTCCAATGTCCTAGGCGAGTGATCTCATTATGGGTCTATTTGCTGGTTTCTTTTGTTTAGACACAAATCCCTTATCCTTTACCTGATCCAGCTTTCTTGAAGTTTTGTTGAGAGTGATGTGCCTTTGGGAATAAGTAAGCTTTAGATCAACAAATTGGCTTTATCCTACTGGAAAGTGTTCCACCTCTCCAGCAGTCAGCAGATGTCTTTTCCAGGGCTTGAAGACTGTAGGTTATTGAATGTGCTGGAGTTGTATATATTTGTTATCTGAAGTTTCACCTACAGAGTGGGTAACGCTCATTAGCTCCGTTTTGCCTCTCCTAAGAATTCATAATGTATTAATAATCCTCCTGGAGATAAAATCTGTGCACAATCTGCATTCAGGCAATCAGCATTATAGTGATTGCTTCTTTTCATGTTTACTGATCCTACAATGTATAAAGTCTCCTCAGAGTCCTGGCTGTGCATTTCTCACCCTCCACCTCGGGGTTGTCCCTGCGATGTGACCCTGCTGCTGTCCTGGACCACTGGGTGTTTCAAATTGGTTATTTGCTATTGGAGTTCCCTGTCATGACTTGAGTGCTGGGATGGCAACTTGTGCTGTGCCAGTTCATTCTGAACAGCCCAGGTGCTTTCATTCCTTTGCTGTTTAATTGCTGGTAGTTTTGCTGTTCAACACAGTTGCCAGAACTGAAACTTTCTCTAGTTTGAACCTGCCTGAAATGAAAGCCAAAGACAGCATCTGCCCTGAAACTGTCTTAGCAAAATTCGTTAAGGAGTGGTTACACTTTGCAGATTAATTTATTTGCAGTAATCTCTGAGCTGCAGCCTCCCAGTGCTTGGTTTGGGGTGGGCTCCAGCCCAGCTCTGCTTCCCCTCTTCTTAGATGAGCTCCTTGTATTTTGGACTGCCAAGACCGTCCAGGTTGCCCAGGTTTTGCCAAGCATGGTTCAGGAGTGGAACAGTCTACTGGCATCATTGCTGGTGCTAAAACAAGTCCTTGATCCATTAATTATTTAACCTAGATTCAAATAGTGCAATCCTCATGCACCCGTGTGTATTCTTTTGTGCAAATCCTGTCTCTGCATCCCTAAGGAGAAACTTGCTGAGAAAGTCTGCAGGGGTTGAGGAGGCAATGTAGTCTTTTAAACCAGAATTCTGCTTCATCTGAGATGGGTAAGAATTGGGACAACTGCAGGCACAAGGTGGAGCAGCTGCCTGAAGTCTGTCCTCACCTGCATTGACTTGCAGTGGCTTCTTGGGAACCACTCTTTAGCCAGGACATACTGCACTCCCAGACTGGTTCTGATCTCCCAGAACAGCCTGGGATCCATCAGTGCATAGTCCTCTATGCTGGTCTTAGCCTCGGGCTGTGCTTCTGGGTGGGTTTGAGTTATCCCTTCCAGACAATAGAAACAAAGGAGCTAGAGAGAGCATTTAAAAATAAATGCCTTAAAATAAAGCCTAAGCAAAGCTCACGGACATTGTGACAAGTGTTTAACATCACCATTGTGTTGCCTGGCTCTCAGCACTACAGTCTGTGCACTGGGTGAGGGATTAATGTTAGCAGAGATTTCTTGCTGTTGGTAAAATGCATCATTACTCTGTATCACTTTGTAAATAATAATAGTAGTGACTAAAGGCAGAGAATGCAGAGGATGATATTACAGTAAATA
The DNA here is from genome assembly GCA_013398125.1 of Aegotheles bennettii. Classification (NCBI taxonomy): domain Eukaryota; kingdom Metazoa; phylum Chordata; class Aves; order Caprimulgiformes; family Aegothelidae; genus Aegotheles; species Aegotheles bennettii. Next base: position 307,769 of record VZRW01002591.1, read on the forward strand.
TTTTATTAAGACCAATATTAAGTGGAAAGAAAAGGGTAAAATTTCTAATTTTTGCTTTTGTACAGGTGTGCCAAAATTCCCAAAGGAAAAAATCGAGCCCCTTGATGTGGAGCATGGTGATTCTGTGATTTTGCACTGTAACCCCCCAAAAGGCATCCCACCTTTGCATATCTATTGGATGAATATTGGTAAGTAAACCATTTCTACACAATTCATACGAGGAGACTCAAAACATTTGTCTTCCAGAGCAGTTTCATTACAAATTCATAATTGATGGGAATGGTAATTGTGGGAGTGCTTAGAAAAAAAAGATCTGGGTGCTGAAAAACAAGATTGAAAAGTGGAAAATGGCAACGGGGTTTTACAAAACACAGAGTTAAATTGTAGAGTGCATTGACAAAACATATTATTAAATATGAGATATCAGAAAGCTTACATATCAGTAAGGAGGACTGCTGCATTTGCCATAGAGAGGATAAAATGTGTCAATATATTGTTGCTGTCATTACTGTTTTCCGCTTTTCATAAACTAATGGTTGATTTATGATACTAGAAAGAAAAAATCTGTCAGGTATATACAATTAGTTCCTTGTGGGTTTGTCGTGTTGTTCTTCAGCATTTGTGTTCTGCAGGAATCTGTGGCTCTTGTACTTGCAGAGACAGGGTGCCAGGTTAAACCTCTTCATCTTGCAAGGCAGCCTCTCTCCCCCTGCCATACACATTTAGCACAGACCTGCATTTGGATGGGTCAACAGCAAGACAGTACAGCAGCCTTGGTTCATGTTAGCCCTCACCTGCTGTAATCTGTGCTACAGAAGAGCAAAGGTCTTGGGAGATGGGCCGTGGGGGACACCTGGAAACAGTGACCTCCGTATCATCATTACAGGCCCTTTGTACCAGGGAAAGGTGCTGCAAATTCCCCTTCATCTGAGCAGGAACTTTGTACTGAGTGTTTTTTTTTTATTACAAATTTTTCATTACCAATATTTTGTTTTCATATATTTATATGAAAATATATCATTGTATATAAAATAATTATTATAAATTATGAATTGTATGTTGAATATTGGTAAATAACCCATTGGTTATGCTGGGCCTTCTACCTCTTTCATGTCAAAGTTATGCTCTGTACCTGGGAGTGAGCCTCTGACAGGAGAGCATTAGCAGTCACGTCGGTGAAACAGCTCGCTATCATTACCATATCATAATTATTTTTTCTTGCTAGATTTGCAGCACATTCCACAAGATGAAAGGGTCTCCATGAGCATCGAGGGAGATCTCTACTTTGCAAATGTGGAGGAAAATGACAGTCGGAGTGATTATTGTTGCTTTGCTGCATTTCCCAGACTGAGGACGATTGTGCAGAAGATGCCAATGACGCTGAAGGTTTCACGGTGTAAGTCTGGGGATGAGCAGTTTCTTGTTTTCTGTTGTTTTTCTTTTTCAACTCCCCAGGCATCAGTGAGTGCAGATGTGTGCCCTGTGTCTCTGATGTGATTCTCTCTGAAGAAAATGCATGTTATTGTGCTTATTCCTGCATTATTAACCTTACTCCAAGGGCTAAATTCAAATGATAATTTGCTTTTTGCTCTTTTATTTTTTAATTTTTGCAGCTGTTGGGCCCTAAAATGGCCTCGTTCTTCCTCCTGTTCTCCCTGCAGTGAAAGCTAATGATGCATTAGGGAAATCTACTTCTTTTGCAGACCATCGGGTCACCGATGGATGGGATTTCAATGGGTCTTGGGGTCTTCATGTGAGCAGCTGCTCCTGGGTGCAGGCCTGGTGGGGTTGGGGTGCTGCAATGCCATTGGGAAGGATGCTGCTCTCTAGGTCTTTGCAGGATGCCTTGAGCATCAATAGTGATGCATGAAGTGTTTTCCAATTCCTTCATGTCATGTCATATAGGGAACATCAAATTTCATTTATTTATTTGTTTATTTTCATATCTCTGTATTCCTGTAGGCTCCAAAGGTCTTCTACAAAAGGTGGTTTCAGGTACTGTCCATGAGTCTCAGTGGGGAGAGCTGGGTTTGCTGTCCCATCCTCACATATGGTCAGTGTATACCCAACCACTGGGTATCAAACCACTAATTCAAGCTGAGCAAAGCTTGAATACAAGGGGTGAACAGATATCAGTGTTAGAAACAGAGGAAAAGAATACAAATATCCAAGGGGAAAGGAAAAACAAACTAACAAAAAACCCCAACCTTCTGAAACACCAACCTTCTAGGGCACATTCACAGCTGCCTTAAACCAGCAAAGCCTGACAGAAGCTGGTGGAACTAAGGCAGCTTATACCAGCTGGAGATCCCTCCTGCTTTGCTTGAATCTCTTTCGGCTGTAATAGTTTCTGGTACCACTTGTACCCCTTGCTGAAGCTTCCTGGGCCCTTAATACCCAACTTCTGTTTCGCTAATGCTTCTGACCTTTCGGGCTTATGCAGCCCAGAAAGCCAAGGAGATTTTTCTTCATGAATTAAAGCCTAATATTTAATATATGATTTTGAGACTCTTCTTGTTGGGATAAAAAGATAAAGGATTAGTGGTGGGTTTGTATATCTTAATACTTGCTTAAGCCATACCTTGGGATAATAATTGTGAGGAAAATAGCAAAATGAAACGTTGTTCTCCATAGCTTCTCCAACGGGTTCAGTCCCACACCCAGATTACAGAAAATTGAGATGGGTTTTGATCCCGAGGCTGCTGATAGCCCTGGCAGTGGCCCGGCAATATGCTTCAGGGCGTGCACCTTGTATCAAAGCCACGAGACAGTGCAGGAAAAGAAAACACGGCACATGCTGAAAGGTTTTTGTCAACTTGGCTTGAGCCTCCCCACTCCACTCCATGCCCAGTGCCTCTTGAGGGACTGTATTAAAAAATACATAGAAAAACATAGGCAATAAGAAAAGAGAGACTGGATACATTTTGTAAAATTTCTTTATAGTGGATACTTAGCACTTAATGATTTTTTTGTTCTACTAGGTAGCTAGGATGAATGGTGATTATATAACCCATGAAGTATTTTGCAGAATAACACCTATCTTAAAAGAATTGTCTTTGTCTTTTCAGAAATTTGTTGTTCTTCTGTTGTTTTCCTTATTATTTTACTTTGCTTCTTTCTTTTGTGGCAGAAATTGGGAGGGAGCATGTTTTTGTTTTGGTTGATTTATTGTTTCTTTTGATTCCATATCAACTGTGCATGTTTGTGTTTGGTTGTCACTTTTATTTATTTCAGTTAAGCATGCTAATGACTCAGGCTCACCTAACGCTGCCGTTACTAAGGGTGAGTTGAATGCAACTGTTATTTAGCCTTTAAACTGAGAAGCTACCAGCTGAGGTGAAATGTGAGCTGCTGCACAAAAAAAAAAGAGAAAGAAAAAAATCACAAAAGCCTTTGTATTGCGAGGGGATGGATTTAAGTGGTCCATGAGGTACAATTTGCTCATCTTGTACTTTTTGACAGAAATCTAAAATGTTTTTAACAAAGAGGTAATTTCCTTACTCAAGAAAGGAATATACCTGTTCCATGATGCGGTGTAAGTGATGTCCAGGGCTTCTTGTGTTATCACTTCGGAGCAGGAGCCAGAGCTAGATGCTCTGAATCTCCCTCTAAGAAGATGCTGGTGTTCAGTAGCCATGGTTGAAACCATGAATTCATGTCTAAAGTGTCACCCTGGGGCTGCATTACTCCAGAGTGAACTTAAGGTGTGGATTTACAGAGCTTTAGGTGCTCTGTGTGACTTGCCCCCACCACCAGCTGTGCCTGGCAGTGGAGGGGAGGTGGTTCTCCTTGCCATACATTGCCCTTCCTGATACTCATCCTAGGTAAGTGCTGCAACGAAGCACTTCTCATCCTGGGGGTTCACATCTTCTCTCAATTTGTGTTCCCCTCTTTGGGGAGGAGTATCCTGCAGATATTCCACTGAGGTTTATCCAGGCAAAGTGGATCGGTCAGAAGGCTGCTAGCAGCTGCTCCTGCAATGCTCCACCCAGTTACTTTTGATTAAAATATGTAAAAATTGTAGTCTTGGGTCTTGCCTGTAGCTCTTGACTCTGATTTATTTGCTTAAGTTGCTTCTGAGAGCCTTTGTTGTTTCAAATGCCCAATTTTGAACTCCTGGAAGACCTTGTTTTGCTGGCCCAGCTCTGAGGTTTTTGAAAAGGGGGTTCTCCTCAAGGGTTCTCCTCAAGGGTTTTGAGATGGGTGACTCAAAGCACTGATCAGTCCTCAGGCCTTGACCCGCAGACACTAAGCCCTGTGAGCAGCACAAGCAGAGCTCGTGCAGAGTGACAGACGCTCAAAGCCTGACTCTTCCCTGGGAGAGATGTCTGAACTCCTGTTGCCTTCGGCAGCGGGAGGTGGAGGACAGATGGAAAACATGTGAGTGTATCCAGAGGCACCAAAGTGTTTTACTGCAGCTCTGAGTGACACAGATTCATAGAGATACCAAGCAAGGGGAGGAAAAAATATATTAGAAAATGGTTCAGAGAGATACATGGGGTCTTTTACCAAATCATCCATAACTGACTATTTTTGAAGAACTAGTACCATTTGGGGACTTATTCATTACTGTGCTAATTGTTATTATAGTGATAGCTGGGTAGCCAGTTAGCTCCATGCATATTTCATCACAAAACCCTTGTTTGGCAGGATGGAACAAATGGTCCGTTGAAATCAAATGTGGGTCAGTCAATCTTGTTTTATTATTTTAACAGTCTTCCTTACAAATTGTATCTCCATTACTGTAGATTTAATAATTGTAGCAAGAAGGACAATTCAGTGGGATATTCAAGTCAGGAAAGTTGGGGTTTCATCTGAGATTTAAAAGATGATGAAGTCAATGCAGAAGGAAGGTGCTAAGATGGTGTTCACCAGAAAACCAGCAATTAAGAAGACCAGTGTATCAAGATGGGCTGAGGTGCATGGGAGAAAGGGCCAGTGTTTGGGAAGCAGGACATGAAACTGTAGGAAAAGGGGCTTCACTAGTACTGCTGCTTGTTGTTACTATTGTAGCCATCTTCTGACTGTAAGCAGGGGAGATAGGGGAGACCTGGATTGGTCTCAAAACATATAAATAAATAAAAAAGAAAATTTACAAATCAATGTCTGAAACCTCCTGACAGAAGTGATGTCTGTAGCATTATTGAAGGATAAGCAAAGGCTCTAAGGTTTCATATCTAATTTTTATTTTATTTTATCTTTTAGCAAATTTTATCAAGGAAAGAAAACCCAAACTGCTGATCCCTCCTGAATCTGCTGGCAGTAGCTCATCAGTCACTGTCATCAAGGGAGGTGTCCTGCTACTCGAATGTATTGCTGAAGGGCTGTGAGTAATGCACAATACTGCACAAACTTAATCACCTCTTGAAATAGAACTGAGGAAAGAAAAAGCTGTATTAAAAATTACAGAACTACAAATGAATATACCCCACCTGCCCAAACATTTTGAAATTGAACCTCTATGCAGAGTTTTTCTGAAGCGTGCATACTGCTTGCAAAGCAGCACAGAGCTAGCGTGCAACATTCATGTATTTGTAATTGCTATAGCTTATAAATGAGTAATTAAAATCATACTGTGGTAAGTATAGACTTATTTTTTATTGTTATATTAGAAAAACCTACTTTTGAGATGTTGAGAAACTAAATAACATCAGAATTCAGCTTCTATGGTTTGGCTCATAAACTGTAGTGTTTCTTTTCTAGTTTTGCCAATTTGGTTTTGGTTCAATGCTCAAAAATTATTCAGCATTTTTATGAAAATCTCAGGTTTTTAAAAGCAAAGTTCTTGATTTACTTAGTACAAGACATCCACTAAGGAAATGCCCTGTTGAGTGAGACTGGTGGCCTACCTATCCCAGTTGCAGTGGGAGATGCTGGCTCGAGAGTCCATGTGGCTCTGGCTGCTTTCTGTGGTCCATTCCCCAGCATCCACAATTTCCATACCAAGGATGTTCCTTCCATGATATTCTCACAGACAACAGTACGTTGAGGAACAAAGTTCACAACTATGTAAAAATATAGTTAACTGGAATCAGCTGTATTGGTTTGTTCCTGTTAAAATTCAGAGTAATGGGCTGACTTCAAATTTATTTCCAGTCTTCTATTTTCTTTTTGGGCCCATTCCCTATGCATGCCTCTGGTGCTTTGGACTGCATGGATGTCTGAAACTTGTTGCTGCTATTAGCATTGATATTAGAGCACTCCTTGAGCTCTAGTCATGGATCTGGCTGTATTAAGCATGGCGGAATATCTTAACGAGGAGATGCTCACTGTAAAACTGTATGGAGGGGTTAAAGTAGATGGTATGTGGTGGGAAATCAGGACAATTTTGTTCCTTCTTGTAAATAACATAGGACAAAATAAGGGTAAGTAAGGAAAGGGAAGGGAATGGCTAAATGGAACAGGTTGCCCAGAGAGGTGGTTGATGCCTCATCCCTGGAAACATTCAAGGTCAGGTTGGACGGGGTTCTGAGCAGCCTGATCTAGTTGAAGATGTCCCTGCTCGCTGCAGGGAGGTTGGATTAGATGGCCCTTAAAGGTCTCTTCCAACCCAACCCATTCTGTAATTCTCTGGTTGTAACTGTTAAGCACAGTGCTCACACTGAAACTCTGAATGCCTCTCTGGGACCTTGTTCCTGCTGCAGCAACTCAGACAGACATAAGCCTGGCTTTGCCCTCAGTCCAGTTTTCCCATTTTGACTGTGTGGTTGTAGATGCAATAGTGTGCCCCAGAAGAGCTGCCACAGGAGAAATAGGTAAAGCGAAAATCTCTCCAACCATTAAACCCACAATGAAAGCAGAGTCGCTTCTGGTTTATTTGTGATAGAGCTTTTTTGTTAAATGGAGACTTAAATCATCCTTTTCTGGTGCAGTGTGGTAGAGCTGCAGGTCTGTGAACGCAGACTGTGGTTAGCAGATAGATAATTCACGTTAAAGTCTGTGCAATTACATCCCCTCTATAAAATTCCAAAATCAGGCTATTTATCTGCCTGAACAAACATGTTTAGGGTATTTTGTTTTTCCATGCGGGCTTGAAAGGGCATTGCTCATTTGAGCTGGCAAGATTATGCCTCTGCAGTTGGTTGCCATTTTTGAGAGAAGGTGAATTGCTTGTCTTGATTGGATTCACTCCAAGTATCTGCAGTGAGTTTTAGTTCCCTGTTGCAACACTTCCTTGTCTAATTCACTCCCCATCAAGCTAATCCGCAGGCGCACAAACCTCCACAGGTCCACAGCTATGAATTTATAGTGTTTTCGAGGGACTTAATAGGCAAATCACCTTGGAAATACACAAATAAGAATTTTCAAGTGCAATAATAATTTACCAAAAGAGAAAGCTAAAAAAGGACACTGTTTATTTGAAAAAAAAAAAATTTAAAAAGAAATATTTTTGTTTCATTTAAAATTTTCTGTGAAATTGTTGTTTAAATTACTTTTAAAACAAAAGGAGTTGGTTTTTTTTAAGCAGTCACTTTTGAAAGGAAACAAAGTACTTTTTTTGATCACCAAACATTTTTCCCTGAAGCCCTTCAAAAATGCAACATTTGGACCAAAATAAAATGATATTTTTATTAGTTGAAATTTCCATTTTCAGCAGAAAAATGATCAGCTTTGCCTACATCTCTGTCAATCCACCCCACCAAATGTCCATAAACCATGAAGCTGATAGACTGAGCCAGATTTCAAGTAACTAAGATCAGGGGCAGCCAACTGCAAAATAAGGAATTAAGTACATTTCCAATCTGTCATTTTTGAAGACTTGTATTCTGAGTGATGCCAGTGTCAGGAGGGCATTGCCCCAACACAACACCATGGCAACCCAGAGCTGACTTTAGGACCAGAGCAGGACAAGGACTCTTGCAGGAAAAATGGGATATTTGCATGGTTGTGCTCACTGCTCATGGAAAACCATAATTTCTTGGTACCTGGGGGTTTGAGTAGCTTGTGCCCGGGCATTTTGCCACGCTGACAGATGGACACAAGAGTAAGGAGATATGAGACTGTGTGTGTGCGGTGTCGGGGTCGTGCAGCCCAGCTGGGACTGTGCAGACGACAGACTGTCCCCAATTTCTGTGTCACTGCCATTTGCTTTCTACAAACATAAAGAGCATTTTCAGCCATCTCCAACACTGGCCACCTTTCTCACCAGGCAGGACACCGAGTGAAGGCACTGTAATGAAGTCTTTACCTCTTTGTCTGTCCTCAAGTGCCCTTTGGAGCAGGATGAGATGAGCTCCCTTCCCTCTCCCACAGCCCGTGCCAATACACTGCAAGGAATGTAGCCTCGTGCCATGGCCTGGTGTTGGTTGTGAAGGATTTATTCGTAGGGGTCCTTCAAATCAGGAAGCAGTGTAGAGTGGTTGTAGTCTATATTATAACCCTTAGTGTTTTAAAAGGACTCCAAAGACTGAAAACCTCCTCTTGCAAATGACATGCATGAAGTCCAGCTCTGCTAACATGAAGCATTACAGCAACCTCGTATTCAACTCAAAATCTACTTTTTCTTTTCTTTTTCTTTGCTATTAGCCCAACTCCTCATATAAGCTGGGTCAAGGTCACTGGAAACTTGCCCAAGGACAAGCAGAAAACAGAAAATTTTGAGAAGGTGTTGAAGATAGAGCAGGTGACTGCAGCCGACGAAGGAACTTACCAATGCACGGCGAGCAACCCCATGGGCAGAGTGAAGCACGAGTTCCACGTTCATGTAGAAGGTGCTGAGTACATTTTACTAAGCTTTTTGATTTTGAACAGAGAGGTTGTTGAAAGGAAGTGAAGAGGGACCTTTGCTAATATCGCTTGGAGTAATGCATAAATTCAACCAAGTCTATAGATTCATGCTAGCCAAGGACCTGCCTTATGGCTTTGGGAAGCTTGCAGAAAGCAGCACCTTTTTTTTTTAATAGAAATAATGCATTTTTTTCTGAACCATGAAGGCTTTACAAAGTGATGAACAGGAGTACAAATAGGTGATCAGATCCAATCCTTAAAGATGTCAATTAGTCAAGCAGAGATATTGATGAAATGTCTTGTATTAATCTGACAATCAGACTAAAAGATCTGATTATTCTACTGGCTCTTAAAGAATGTGACAACGGCTGTACTGGGCCAAGTCAGACATGCATTTAGCTCAGTTTCCTTTCTTTGCCTTCCACCAAAAGTGAATGCCTAGGGAGGATTGTAAAAATGCAGTGAGCAAACGTGGTATCACATCTCTGTTCCCTTTCTCCTTGTGCTCCCTTGCTATTATTTTTGTATAGGGACAGCCTGAGCTGAGAGTGGTTTTTATAGCCCCTGAAAAGTGTCAGAAAAACTTATGAAACAAAGTCAGAAAAGTACTTTTGCTACTCTTTAAGTTTAAAAAATTTGAAATATGACTCATCCCATTGAATATCCAAGGCCTGTTCCCCCTTAGCCTGCATCCCTGGAAGGATGGCCAATATTATCTTAGCAGTGTTCATAAATAGTTTCAGGGTTCCCCTTGTGTATGTTGTACACTGGGATGGTGCATCCCTGGGCAGGAGCATGCACATGGGTCTGGTGGCTGAACAGGACAAGCATAATGGAGAACCTGGTATGTTTGTGTCATCATTTATTTATGTTGCTGCTGAAAGAAGGCAGATTGATGAAGCCAGCCAAGATACCTTCATAACAGAGCTCTTACAGAGTGCAGATAGCATGGTGCCTGCTCTGTCTCCATCCTTCTTTTTCCTTTCTCTCACTCCCCGGACCATGAAGGTGTGAGCCCTTCACACAAGGGAGGTGCAGATGCTCTTTTCCAGGAGCAGAGCAGAGCTCCAGCAAGACTGAGCACCACCAAGGCAGCCCTACAGAAGTACCACTGCCCCTGCAACTCCTTCAGCAACACTGCCCATAAATAGCTACAAAATGAGAATCCTGAAGCATAGCTGAAAACATTTTCTCTTTACGGATGAAAAACGCTCCAGCCTCTGGTGTGAAGAGTAAAAAAAAATAAATCAGATGCAGAATTAAACTGTTGGAGTCTGCCAACTGCTTCATTTTAATCTGTGCTGCTTCTCACTCTGTGGTTGCAAAGAGTCTGGACGGGGTAAAGGCACTTTCAGCTTCCTGCTCGGTGTTTACTCGTCAGCTGTGGCAGAGCCTTTCCTCCCAGCGTGTGATGAATCAACCCCAGTCACTTGACACTACCTTGTGTCTTACAGTCTTCTCTCCCTTCCTGGAAGTGCGGCAGAGGGGGATACCAAGGCATGGCAAGTTTTCAGCTGCAATGGAGAGGAAGTGCTGACTCCTAAAAGTCATTCCAGATGGTTTGGAGCATCTCTGCTGTAGCTGAATATTTTAACAATCTGGCTGTGATTTTCTCGTCTGTAAAAATTGAATCTTTCAAAGAAATTGCAGGAGCTGCAAAAACTAAAATACCAGAGAAATAACTTTAATTAAGCAGTCCAGAATATTGACCCCCTTCTCCCCCAGTCTCTAGAGAGGAGAAAGTTTTCTGGCAAATTGTTGTTCCTGCTTATTAACGAACAGGTACTTTAAATAAGAAATAATCCCTCTGAACCAATTGCAGTATAAAAAATTGTTTGCAATTGCTATTAAATTAATTTTCCATATGTATGACTAATGTTGGCTGCTGCCACTAAGCAGAAATTCTTCCTATTAGGAGTCACCTCACATGTATCAAGGTAAAATTGAACCCAAACACTGTCATCTTCTAGAATTTCTCACCAGAAATGTCACTGCTGTTAATCAGAGGTGGGCATGTTCATCATTCTCACAGCAACTCCTGTGTGCACGCTCAAGGGCAGATCTCCAGTTGGTGGAGGTGAGCATTAATTTCAGTTGGTTGCAGGGAGATTACACTGACATGGGGCATCCTAGCACCTGAGAGGCTTTTCTCAAAGGGAGAAGGAAATTAAACATGGAAGAAGAATTATCTCGGTTATTAACCACCACCCATTCTCCACCTAGTGCTGGTGTATAAATCAGGATTTTGCTATTGTTTCTGCACTGTATCATGTTTTCTGTTCTTCTTTCTGGTATTTGTGGATCTCAAACCAACACCCTGGCCTTCTAAATAACAATCTTAATAATATTTGTATCCAGCCCACTTATTAATCCTACAGGAGTCTGAGGGCAAAGGTCCAGGCGATTATTACCAAGCATATGAAAATATTCAGCTAGCAAATTGCTTGACTCTGAGCATTTTAATCTCCCTTTGCAAGGAAAGCTGTAGCCTGGAACACTGGAGCAGGTACAAAGTGCTCATTGTTGTTGTTATAATGAGAGAGAATTATTAAAAAAAAAAAAAACCAAAGCAAGCCCACAAATTGTCTTGACTTCAAAAGTTTATTTGGTTTTTATATATAATCCAAATATAAAATATACATATAACCTTAATCTTTTCACTGTCACAGCACCTGATCTCCGGGTATCTTGATCTTGTCTGAGGCTCTTAGGTTGTGTTTAACAGAAATAATTATTAGAATATAATGATTAATTATAGTAATGATATAATAGCTAAGGGCCTTTGCAGTTACGTCTTGTAATACTCTCATTACTCAGCTAGAATAAAATAAAATAGATGAAACTAATGTGAGGCAGAAACATGGCTGGTTGGTTTAATCAGGCTCCAGGTGTAGTTCTGTGTTTCACTGGAAAACTGCTTCAATGGGGACACAGCCCCCAAGGTGGTAACTGCTCTGAAGCTGCAGACGGTCCCCCCAAAGCAGGATGGATTGCCAGCCCTTGGGAAGACATGAGGAGAATTTGAAATGATCTTGACGAACTGGGAAAATGGTTTGGGATAAAAAGGATGGGCTTCAGTAAGCACAAGTGGAAAGCAGTTCTCATCAGGCAGCACTAATTGGCTCCACAAGCATGCGATGGGAAGTGTCCGGTTAAACTGGTCTGGAGGAGATAGAGAATCGCAAGCTCAACACCACGGGGAAATATTGGTCTTGCAGAAACAGCAAAACTCATCCTGGAAAGTATAAAGACAAGTGTCATCATAAGAGAGACTCAATTGAGAACTGGTAAGGGCTCCCATAACATAACCAGTTTTGCACCGTGTGCTTCATTAAGCCTGGTGTAGACTCCAGACAGCTGAGGAGAAAGCAGCAAGGGCAGTCACAGAGCTCAAAAGCAGGGCACTGGGGAACAGACTGACAGATACGTTGAATTTAGGGAAGAATGAATCTGGGGAATGCATAGCAGCCTTTAGATGCACCCAAGTCTCTTTACAATAGATAGTAATGACCTGTTCCCTTAGTTCCCTGGGAGTAATGCAAGATGGCAGCAAGGGAGAAGTTGGTAAGACATTAAAAATTTGTTCTAATTTTAGACCACATGGGAGGCTGTGAAGGTTTGGATCCATCGGGGGTGTTCTAGGTACAGGTGATCGTGCTCTCTGGCAGAAGGCAGGACTAGGTGCCCATTTTAGATCCCTTCTGGTTTTGGACCTGTCATTATAGTCCCATAAAGACATAAACCTCTTAATTAGGAGCCCCACATTTATAACTCTTACCAAGAAGAATGTATTGTGCAGTGAAATGTCTGCAGTACTGTACTGCTCGTGCAGATCACCTATTGGACTGTCCAACCACTTCTTTTTCTAGTTGCAAAAAAAGTGTATATTATATTTTTCTTATATTTTGTATACTTATAAGTAGTACAGCGTATCTGCCACACAGAAAAGAGGTTCTTCAGCCTTTCTGTGAAATTGCATTTCATAGTTGACAAAATCTCATTGCCTATGGCTTCGCAGCTGCATCACTTTCTTGGGGCACCCACAGCAATTCCCATGCTGAGAAAGGAAAGCAGTGGCATAATATGTCTGCAGCTCGCTTCCAGGGTATATGAAGAGATGAAAATGGGAAGGGATCTGTTGGGTGGCTTGTATTCACTCTCACCTCCTCCAAAACAAGGAAATACCCTGTCTCAAGTACTATGTTTGTGGCAGACAAAAAAAAATCATCAAGGCTGTTACAAACCTTTACACCTCCAGGTCTTTGACCTGTCTTTTCCTGATGAAAACATAATGTGTATGGGAGAGAGAGAGAAGGAAAAAAATCTGCTAAATCCAAATGTTCTGCTGCTTGCAGGGTTTTATTCCTGGAGCCAAATACAAGGAAGCATAGTCAGTATGGTCACATCACTCACTGTGCAATGGGGGGGCAACCAGTGCTGCGGTGAGAAAGGCAACAGAAGAAACCTGTGCTGGGTGAAGGAAATGCAGAGATGTTATAATTTTAGATGAGCTTCAGTGTCTTGAATTTGACTTCAGTCTTTGGCTGTTACTCAATGTCTCTTCACGGGTGCTTTGCTGTGAAAGTGGCAGACTGTGTGTAGAAGCTCTTGTGTATCACACTTCAAGGTGTTTTGTTAATATATCTGTGTGAATATGAGCAGTGACTCTTTGTTTTAGTTTATCACACTGATAACATCTGGAGATATTTTACCAGGCAACAGCTCTGTTCATGTTCAAAGCATTTTATAGGCATTAAGTAATGAATCCTCAGGTTTCCCGTACATTAGCTCATCTTTTTCAAATAGGGAAAGAGGCCCAGAGATCTGCCCAGCACATGCAGAAGAGGTAGTGTCAGGTCTGGAACTAAAATTCAGAAGTTTGTTGCTACTCAGGGAGAGGTAATGATACATTCAGGGGGAGAAAATGGTGTGCTTTGCATTGAGGCTGCCCACTGAAGGGACCTGCATTCAGTCTGTAGGGAACAAAGTGTTCATTAGATTAACGCCTTCCCCCCCAATCCCTTTGGTTCCCTTCCTTCCCCTATGGTTGCGTTTTTCCAGCGAGGTTTGGGTACCTGCTGCTCAGGTACCTCTGCAGAGGAGAGGTTTTCCCCAGAGCTCCCCCAGTTTAGCTGGCAGCGCTGGGCAAGAGGAGAGCACAGGTAAGGCAGTGGCACTCTGCTGCTTCTCTACCGCCACCCTGTGGACAACCATCTGGACTGCTCCTCAGGATGATGGTTCTCTCCTCCAGCAGTGAGAGAAGGTTTCAACATTCCTCAATATGTTATGGATCAGTCTCTCATCTGAATACACGATGGAAAAGCAGAATATCTAAAGTCACTGTGCATTTCCTCAGGACACACAGGTGAGCAGATGGATGCTGTTGTGGAGCTTGGCTGCATCGCTGTGCTCTGCTCTCCAGCCTCTCCTGGGCAGGTCGGTGGGAGCCACTTGCTCGTGCCTAGTGAGGGGGATTCGAGCTGGATGGATATTTGCATCTTGTTGGAGTTGCTGGAATAGTCTCATTTCATTTCACAGACCATAACCTGATGTCTGAGGGTCCTTGTGAGAATGCCGATGTGTTCAGGTTTAGCTCCTTCCCCAGCCTCTCACCTCCCATTTGCATTTGTTTTCCACCTGGATACACACTGCCTCTTCCCTACGCTCTCTCCCTGACACGTTTCACGAAGTCTGGAGGACAGGAATAGGTGTGTGCTAATGCTAATTTTACCTTTTGTAACATCAGTTGGCAAGAAATGCGGTAGAGCTGCGGGAGCTGCCTGGGATCTGTCGGCAGCGTTCGCCACCTCCTGGAGGAGCACAGCCATAGCAGTCAGACTTGTCTCACTGCACCTGATAACCTGCTGTGTCCCCTCTTTACAGAGCCTCCTCGGTGGATAAAGGCCCCCGAAGGTGGAGTTTACAGCGTGGGAACAAATCTCGTGCTGCTGTGCGAAGCTATCGGCAACCCAGAGCCAAGCACTCAGTGGAAACTTAACGGGATGCCCATCGATAGTAAGTGTGAGGTCCAACATCCTCCTTCGGGTGGTGGCTGGGTGGGATCTGCCAGTGTTGCACCCAGGTAGAGGGAACACACAAATCCTAACGCATTAAATGATGTCTGGTTTGACATCTATTTAGACATGAATTAATATTGATTTACGTAGTAAAGCTACTGTTTAAATCATGGAATGGTTTGGGTTGGAAGGGACCTTAAAGCTCACCCAATGCCACCCCCTGCCATGGACAGGGACACCTCCCACCAGCCCGGGTTGCTCCAAGCCCCATCCAACCTGGCCTTGAGCACTGCCAGGGAGGGGCAGCCACAGCTCCTCTGGGCACCCTGGGCCAGGCTCTCACCACCCTCACACCAAAGAATTTCTTCCAAATATCCAATCTAAATCTCCCCTCTTTCAGATTAAAACCATTACCCCTCATCCTGTCACTACATGTCCTTGTAAAGTCCCTCTCCAGCTTTCTTGTGGGATCTTGAAGAGAGTAGGGGTGAAAGCTGCAGGGTTGTGGAGTCAGTGGTGGTACCTGTGAGTTACTGCCTCTGCCTCACCCCATAACGCTCCCATCTTGTGTTGATCGAGGGCTCCTGGTCTTTGTGCTTCTAAATAAACACAAGTGATGTGTGGCTGGGCAGCACGGTCCCTGCTCCCTGGGGTAGCACTATTATTACTACCATTTTTAAAAGTCTATGTGGAGGATTTTACTGGAAATTGGTGCTCTAAAGCACTTTCTTTAGGCCACAGGACTGCTGGCAAAGGCACTGCTCTGCAACTGCTCTCCAGCTGTAGAGCAAGGTCCTGGTTTTTATCCTGAAGATGTGACTTTCATGCAGTGAACTCCACAGTCGTGGTGTTTTTTCCTTCTCCTGATACAGTCTGGGTCTTCCCAGGTAGGACCTTCAGAGGGAGAATCTCTGCCAGAGAGATCAGCCTCACCAACCTCCAGCTCCAGGACAGTGCCGTGTACCAGTGCGAGGCCAGCAACAAGCACGGCACCATCCTTGCCAGTGCCAACGTGAACGTCCTCAGTGAGTACCCTCCTGACCTGGCCTGGTCACCAGAAAAGATCCTGTTCTGCTGACTGAATGCTTCACAACAGTTTGGGGTTGTAACCATGTCATTGTTCTTTTGCATTGGCCCCAGATTTTAGGAAATCCAAACTAGTGCCACAAGCCTTATTGTAGGCAGCATTCTAGGCTTGGCATAAGTGCTCGTGAGCTGTGATATATTCTTTAATTTAAAAACATGGTTGTGGTTGGACTCAAAACTTGTACTAAAACCACTGGAGGCTGAATTGTGACCACGACTCTGTTTTTGAATTATAAAGTGTGTTGTTAATCTTTAATTTCAGTTGTGATGCTCAGCCTGTTCTTTGAAGAAAGGGAGCAATAGGAATTTATTTAATAAAAAATATAAAAAATAATAATAAAAAAGATTTATTGAAAGAGGTCTCTAGAGGAAGCAGAACTGAGTCTGGTTTTTCTCCTGGAGCACACTGATGTTTCATGTTCTGACATGTCCAGCAATCAACCACTGTTATCTTTGTCAGTGAAGCTTAGGAGAGCTCAGTTGCTCAGTGCAACTGTTTCCAAAGGCAGTGAAATTCCCACTAAGTGACTGAGCCTTTGACCTTTGCTAGAAAAGGAAATGATGCAGGGACAGTATTTATATTCCCGGTTCTGAAACACAGTGCTTCTCATTTTGCATTGTCTTCTGCAGATATTGCTCCTTTAATACTGACCTCAGATGGTGAAAACTATGCCACAGTTGTGGGTTACAGTGCCTTCCTGCACTGTGAGATTTTTGCCTCGCCTGCAGCAGATATTAGATGGTAAGCCACTGAGAAGTGATGTTTTCATGTGAAACAAGTTCACATAGGTTCCCCAAACACTGAAAAATGTGCTAGTTATTATTTCTATGGAATTAAAATGAGAAATTTGTAACAAAGCTGTATATAATTATTGTTTAAATGCGCTTTCGAGAACCCTGAAGAACTGGTTTATAAAAAAAGGTTCGTGGAAGTCCTCAATACCTGTGTGAGACAAGTGCTGGGATATTCATTAAACCAAGCCATGGTGTATCTACCCAAATCCTGCTACGGCTTCATCAGCCTTAGCTTAATGTGGGCAACTTTTTAAGACTGAACACATTATTGAGGTAGAAACACGAAGACTTAGAGAGCGTATTTACCTGGAAAGGCTTCCATACGCTTGGGAATTGCAGGATTGTCACAACACTTGACAGGTGTAATAAAATTGCAGGTGACAGCTATAGATTAAAGACTCAGCCAGACTAGTTTAGAAACCTTGCTAGATGCTGTCAGTGTGGTTTTGGTTTGCAGGAAGCTTATGTCCCTTCACGATTTGCTGCTCCTGGGTAAAGTGACTTGCTAATCTTGACTTGATTGCTCAGTGGCAGAGCTGAGACCAGCTCCCAAAATTCCTAACCATGAAATAACAGTTCCTGCAGCCCTAGAAATAACCCATAATTATTGTTATCCTCTTTAGGACTAAGGATGACAGCATAGAGCCACTTTCAACATTACGCTATGAGTTAAATAAAAATGGCACCCTAGAGATCAAAGAAACAAAGAAAGAAGACTCAGGATCGTATGCTTGCTGGGCTGCAAACTCTGTTGGAAAAAGAGCAATTACTGCTAATCTGGATATAAGAGGTAATGTCTCAGGACTAGAAAGACCATGGATATCTGCTAAGGTTTTATATTTTAAAGTTTTAAGTGAATAGTTAATTAGCAAATACTCAGTCCAAGATACAGATTTATTCTGTGAGGCTGTAAATTCTCTGTATACCAAGACCTGAAACTGTCTCCATTTTTCTGTATGATTTTTCCACATAATAAACATGAAAATGTACAATGAAATTCTCACAGAGCAACATTTCACTGTAAAAGGAAATTCAGCCAAGTGGTTTCTTCTTACTTATTCATCTGTTTCTGCACTCAGATTGGAGTCAATTAAAAGAACAAACTTGATTGCAATAATTTTTTCTCACTTGACTTTAATAAGCTTGTAATTTTGGTTGGATCAGTGCCAAAGCCTATTTCAAATGGCAATTGGACATAAAAATCATATTTGAGCTCATTTTATCATCCATTTCATGACAGTCTGCTAACAAGGATTTTCACCTGTGACTTTTTTTTTTGTGTTGTTTTGTTTTTGTTGGTTTTTTTTCCAGTGCTCTTGGGTTTGGAGTAAATGAAAAAAGAAATTTTCAAGATAGATATTTCCCTGGATTTAATTTTCTATTTCAAAAACAGACATCCTTCACTTGAGATGTTTTTATATGTAACAAAAAAAGACATGATCATTGCTCCTAAGGTTGATTTTTATATATGAAGTGCTTTGTGAAAATTTGATGTAATAGTCTCTTTCTCCTAAACAAAGTGTTTTTCTATGACCTATCAGATGCTACAAAACTTGTTGTTACTCCAAAGAACCCCCGAGTGTTGAAATCACATTCAGTTTTATTGAAATGTCAGTCTGAATATGATTCACACCTGAAACACAGTTTTAAATTATCTTGGAGGAAAGATGGAGATGAGGTGCCACTCAACAGCACGGAAGATGGCAGGTGAGCAGGGAAGAAACAAGAGTTTTCTTGATCTCAGCTGAATAATGCTGTATGGTGTGGGAGCATGAGTTTCAATAAACATGAGACTTAATAGCTTGAAATGCAAATTTATGTCTGCAAGAGTTCTCCTTGTGGTATGTGAATAGATCTGCATTTTTTATATGCATATAAATATAAATATAAATGCATCTATCTGAGTTCTGAGCCGTGGCTGGCAAATGATTTTGGTTTTTATTAACTCTCTCACCATCACAGCAGAATATTGCATAAATGTTGGTTCAACCCAAAAATACAACCCCAGTGCAGTCAACTGGGGTTTTGTTTCTCCACTTCAGTGGAACCAGTATTTTCCTGTGTTTTACACCTCTTCGGCCAAAACAAAGTCTAAACAGGTTTCTGCCTAAAACCATACACGTTAAAAGCAACCCGTTTTTCCTGCTTATCAGTTTGGGACTTGCAAGTGTAGGCTGAATTTTGCCCTACTCTTGTGTTTCCATTGACCTGAAGGGTATGGAGCTCAGCCTTTATTCCATATGAAGGGTCCCACAGTGGGCAATTGGATGTCTTTATTAATTATCACAGAAGAGAGATGGTTTCCTAAATACTGCAGAGCTGGAGAGGCTGAAGATCCTGCTGTGGCCACGTAATGTGGGGAGATAGTGCCAAGCAAATACCATGTGCCTGGGTTAATGCCAACTTCCCCTGGTGCCTTGGACATTACACAAGTGGGACAGGAATGCTCAGTTTTACTCAGCTCTTTCAAAAATGTGGACATAAAGCCCATGTATTTGCCTCATCATTAATGATGTGCCAAAATCCTATGTTCTACACGCTCAGCTGATGCATATCAATGCGGCTCTTTTCAGACTGAGAGAGACGTGCCAGCTTCCAGCCTTGGAGGCTAAATTGCTACTAAATACAAATAATGGTCTACAGCACACTCTGTAATACAACTACAATTACACTTTAAAGTAATAGGCCTAACGTGCAATTATGTTATTCAAAATGTCCTGCTACCAAGGGTGGTTTTGGGAACAGTTTTTTTGGAGAACAGCGGTGTCTGGCTGTCACATGCTTATCTTAAAGATTTTTCTCTTTCTTCTTTGTACTTACCTTTTATTTTGCCCCATAGGATAATTCTGGACAGGGATACACTGTTCATATCAAGCGTGACGCTGGAGGATCAAGGAGTTTACACATGTGTGGGCAGCACTTCTCTGGACAGCATCACAGCCCGGTCGCAGTTAATTGTGCTTGGTAAGAGGACATTTTCTGGGTGTGCAAACAGCTCTGGGCAGCACATGGCACCAAGGCAGCACATGGCACCATGGCAGCACATGGCACCATTGAAGCACTTGTGTTTATTTGCTTCTTTTGCCCACTTTGGTTACAGAGCCTCAATAACCCCATTTCACAGAGGTGCAATGTACCTGTCCCTCATTAACCTCAGTTGCGCTGTCCTCATATCTCCTGGAATAGGGATGCTGCTACAAACATTTCATTTATATTTAATCTAATAATTTATGATTTATAATAATTATAATTTAATTTAATACCAAAGTTGAGGCAGTCTTTTTTCTCAGTTCAAGAGTCACCCGTGGTAGCTGCAGGAGCTTGCCCAGGCTGGAAGGTGTAATAGCATACTAAGAATGGCTCTGCTTCTGCTTTGGAGTCCTTGGTCAGCCCTTCACCCCACTTTGCTAGAGATTTGCACACAAATTGCCACTTGGACTATGTTTTGAAGAAGGCCAGTATTTAGATGTCCAACTCCTCTGAAGATCAGTGGAAGTTAAGCACTTAAAAGATTCTCTCTGAATCTGAGCATAAATTATTGTCCAGTAGCAAAGAGCAAGTCCACAACAGAGAAAAGTCTTGACCCACCGAGTCTGAAGCTTCACCTTGTGTGAACATCCTTACAGCCTGCCTCCCTTCCTGAGGGCCACTTGAAATGCAGGGGGTGAACTTGTGGAGTGGTGTGCAGTCCTTTGCACATGTACCCAAGGGCAACAGCCAACAGCTAAGATGCTCTTTTGCAGATGGTTTTGCATCATTTTTATTTCATTAAATTTTGCTTCATTTTATATTTTTATTTATTTATGGCAGTGATTACAACATGAGCTAAACCAATCTGACTTTCAGGATGTTTTCACACTTTAGATGAATGGCATTTTTTGGTAAATAGTAAATTAAGAAAATGCTATGCACATTATTTATGGTGCTGTGCTCTTTAGTGCTGTATAATTCAAAATGTTTGTAGACTATTCGTTACATTACTTATGAAAATTTCATGAAGCACTTTGTTCCCTTTTAAAAAGGTGATTTGCAGAAGAGGGAAAAACAGTCTTGTGCTCTTTTCCCCTTGTTTATTGTATATAAGAAAGGTCTTCATGGATTAACAATATCTGTTATTTTCCAAATGAAAAATTCAGGCTTCTCTTGCAATGAAAGACTTGTGAGATGGCTAAAGAACTAAATATGACACAATGGAGAAATCAGAATATGGGCAACTAAGAGCAAAATAAGTACTCAGAATGCTTCTAAGTATTTGTTCTATGATTAATGAACAGACAGAGGGGTGAGTATCCTTAAGATAAACCATCGCCATCTTAAAATTAATATGCTGAATTATATTTAAAAAAAAACCAAAAAACCAACAAAAACCAAACATAGCCTTTTTTACTTTTTGATATAACCTGAGATATACAAGAAAACTCAACATTGTTATTTAAAAAATTCTGTAGAGATGCAATTAATTTCCTTCACAATGACAGAGACCATCTCGGTGGTTGAGGGAACTCGTTTTCCTATGAGAAATGACATTGTCAGCCAAGAATGTGGCTGGGACATTGGAGCAGGAGGAGATTGAAGACCCAGAGTTGTGCAATCCCATTTCCTTGGGCTGCATTTTATTAGATTTTGAAACACCAAGCCTTTGTTTAAGGAGAGGAGTGTGTAGATGTGAGTTTGGAAGGATGGGAGGGTTACCACCAGCCCCCTCCACTGAGAAATTACTTTTCCACATCAGGCTCTATAGATTTCAGTTACCAAACTAATCCAGTAAAACCACCAACCACCACCAACTCTGATATATTCTCTGGACAACATTAGTTGGGCTGGCAGGTAATGAATTTTCTTGTTTCCTTTTAATACAGATCC
This sequence comes from Aegotheles bennettii, assembly GCA_013398125.1. Classification (NCBI taxonomy): domain Eukaryota; kingdom Metazoa; phylum Chordata; class Aves; order Caprimulgiformes; family Aegothelidae; genus Aegotheles; species Aegotheles bennettii. The sequence goes on from VZRW01002591.1 coordinate 329,257, forward strand.
CCATGGTTGGGATAATGAATGTTATTCTTTGACTCATACTTTAAACTGTCACCTTCCACCACTCTGGTTTGCACCAGAGTAAATCCAGGTGATGCTGATATAACTTTCTACTAAGAGCAGTATCAATATCTATTAATGATTAAGTGGATCTTAGTGTTGATTTGAAAAGAAAAATCTGTTGCTGCAGCACAGTAATGAGAGTAGATGGAAATGAACTTGAGAAGGATGTTGTGTTGATAAGGGAGAAAGCAGGACCAGAAGATTCAGCCTGGTTTTCTGTAATAAAAGGGTTTTAGAAACAATTCCCACTTTCCTAATTGTGTCCACTTGGAAATCAAAAGGTGCTTTACCACCATCTTCACTGTACTTGCTCTTCCAGTCCTTTGGAAAATGCCAAGACAGAAATATCTTGCCCTGCTCCTGACACTTCTTCATTATTTCTCAGATGTTCCTGATCCGCCGGAAGACCTTCAGCTCTCAGAAAATCAAAACCGAAGCGTTCGGCTGTCCTGGAAAGCTGGGGCCAGTCATAACAGCCCTATTAATGGTATGAAGGATTGTAGTAGCATCATCTTCACTGTTTAGCATTCTGGCACGTCATGGCTGTTAGAAGAACCAAACCGTGCTCGCAGCCATACTTAATCGGTTTTACTATGACAGTTAATTTGTTGTAAGTTCATTTCCATCCACGTTATTTATGAGCTGCTCATACAGGCTCTGTCTTTCTGATTTTGTTGTGTTTCTTTTCCTTCCCAGAGTCAATTATAGAGTTTGAAGAGAACCGGTGGGAGCCGGGGAGGTGGCAGGAGCTAACCCGAGCCCCAGGGAATGACACCACAGCCCTTTTGTCACTGGCCCCATATGTGAATTACCAGTTCCGTGTCGTGTCTGTGAACGCCGTGGGAAGGAGCCAGCCCAGCAAACCATCGCTGCGCTACGCCACACCTCCGGCTGGTAAACACTGCCATCTAGTTTCCTGAATATTAATATTTTTAGTGGTTTTCTGGAAATAACAGTGCCCTCCCGTGCTTCAGAGGGGTGTAAAGAGGTCAGGGTGATTTGAGCTGCTCTCACTGCTCAGTGGCAGCCCAGCGAGGAATCTACACTGCCATGGGCAGCAGGGTGTTTCCTCCCAGGGTACCAATCACATCCATCTCTCCTGAGGTCTGCTGATTTTGCACCTTGAAAGCCCATCAGAGCCCTTTGTGGACATGCAGTTGCAGGAGAGGATCTGTGAGGTTTATGGGGAGCCTTTCAGCAGCACTAAACTTGCCAAAAATCTCCATTCACCGTGTGTTTCTCACTGCGACAGGAGACGTTGCGTCCCTGAAAGTCATTTTAGAGACCAACTGTTCAGCACAGCATTTGCATTCCCTGGCATTTTTCTTTCTTTTTTCCCCCTTTTACTTCAATTTCAGGTCCTTCTTTAGCTTTTCAGCAGTGTGCATCCCGCTAATGATACACCTTCTGTTTACTATCCCCAGAGGGAGAAAAATCTCTTCCTCCTAATCTCCCTACATCTGGCGCCTTGGAATCCAAAAGTCACAGTTTCGTGTTAGCTGGTGGCTCCAACCAACAAGGGCACTCAGGAATCAAAACTGCATAAACAACATGTTTCGGTCACAGCAGCTTTGCTGATCCAAGTAATTAATCTCATGAACACTTTTTGTTTAGGTGTCTTTCACTCTCAGGAACATGGGAATAAGAAAAGATTTTTGCATTGTTTTTTTACGTTGAAATAATAAGTGTGAATAAGAGCCAGGATGTGCAAACTAACTTTATCACCTGTATGGTTCCAGCTCCAGACAAGAATCCAGAAAACATCCGAGTTGAAGCTTCTGAACCAAATGAAATGGTGATGAAATGGGAGGTAAGGCAAACATGTCAATCAGTGCTGCAATATTGGACACAGGTTCTTCCTTCAAGCAACAGTTTCTAAAGCAGCGTGAGATTTATGAGGATGTTGCTTTAATAGAAATACATTACAAACAATACTGCATCCCTTGACTTTCTCTACCCTTGCCTCACCTCTGTTCTTAAGGAAATATTTGCAAATTCCATAGGTAGGACCTTTGATGCTCCTGAAGTCAAAGGGGAAGTTGTTATTGACTTAAATGTGTTCTGGATTTCCTCCCCTAGTTTCATTTTGATTCAAAAGTCGATTTTTTACATCCAGCTTTGCAGATTATTAAGAAATACCAAAGTCCCTGAAAGTCCCATAAAGCACAGTGAGAATCCTCCAGAGGATGCTCTTCTTCTGTGCATCTGGCATTTCAGAAAGTGCTTAAAATAATTGTGGTCTCACCCTGCTCTGCGGGAGAAGCAGCCAAGCCCAGGGAGGGAATGGTGCATCACTTCTGCCCTTCCAGCCTGGAGCCTTAAAAATGCCACAGATCACTCGGCCGAGAGAACGTGAGCTTGAATTTTTACTCCTCAAATTAAAAGAGTGTAGATAAAGCTTCTGGTCATGTGTGTCAAAGGAATTGTGTAACAGTCTGGAGGATGGTTTCCAGTCTCCAAATTCCCTGGCTTTTAAGCTTGCAGCTTTCTGTGCCAGCAGTTTAGGGAGATATATGTTCCTTCATTTAACACAAATTTCAACAACTGTGGAAGGAAGCGTGGGTTTTTGTGGCTGGAATTAAACACAATTTACACGAGATTTACTTCTCAATCTGCTGCTCGCAGCAAAGGACAATGAATGCTTCCCCAGTGTGAACACATGGTTTAGGCTATAATTACACCAAAAGGAGATGGCCTCTTAGATCTGTTGACTTAGATTTGGATGGGCATTTTTGCTCTACATCATAGCACAGGGTCAGGGAAGACAATCCTGCTGAAATGCAGAGTTGTAGTAACCAGCATGGATGGGAAATTCTGCTGTGACCAAGGCTTCGTTGAGCAGAGAACGAGCTCCCCCTCGCTGAGAAGCCCATAATCCACTGCTCAGGAGAAGCAAGAGCTGAGACTGCAGGGAGAGAATGAGATGGACAGGCTTTGTTAAATCTTGTTGAATCATTTAAATGTCATAAACAGGATATTCTTTTATTTATGGTGTTTCCTGTGTGCTTTTCAGAGGAAATGTTGGGCACTGAACATGCTGTTTCTGGCAGACAAAGGCTGCAGAACGATGTTGATCTGCCTACTTTGGATTAAGAGACCAGATGAGCATTAGCGACTGGCTTTTCAGCCAAGGATTTGCAGCATTAAGGGAGAACAAAACCAGAGTCAAGCAGTGCTGCAGTTTAGCTCTAAAGGAGAAGTTAGTTTTGAGTAGCAATTTTTTACTTCTTTGGCTTCTCTTGCAAATCCCTGGGATCTTTGCCATGGAGGTGATTCTCCCAGCGGTGTTAGAAAGCTGCCCGGTCTACTGACTCCTTGGCCACAGTCATCCCCAAGGTCCTCACACCCTCAGAGCAGATAAATGGGAATTTTTGCAGATCCTCTAGACCCAAGTCCCCTCATGCATGAGGAACATCGATGGGATATCGCTTTCTGCTGGTACTTGCAAGTCAAAGCGGTTTCATTACAAACCTCTGTGTGCAGCCTGGATACTTATCAGTTATTATATATGTAATATGTGCAATATATAATTTAAATATTATTAAAAGTAGACTATGTGGTAGGAAATAACTACAGCTGTTGCAATGGACAGAAAAAAACCCATCATTTTTGGTAGTGTAGGAGACCAATCGACTTTATTAATGGAAGAAGTACATTTTCAGAGAAATAAACTCAACTGGATAAAGTCTTATGACAATCCATTGCTATATATCTTCTAATATTTTATAAATTAATGTTAATTAGATGGGAACCATGCTGTGATGAATTCTTCAGCTGATTGGTTAAAAAGAGTAGCACAGCAGTTGCACATTAAATGTCCAGGCATAGTTTCAAGCATTTGGTGCATATTTAGAACAAATCTAAATTTTAATGATCCAACTTGCTGTGCTACATAAAATTCTAAGATAAACCACAGATTTTAGCTGTGCTAAAAGACACATACAGCCTTATCCCAAAACATGGGTTTTAGCTGTGCTAAAAGGCACAAGGTTTTGCATCACACAGGAAGGCAAAGAAAACCTGTGGGAAAACAAAACCCAATGAATGTAATGTGCCAAAGTATGTGTACTAGCAATTAATTGGGTTTTAGTCCAACTGTTTCTCTGCCTTTCACCCACCCTTCTCTTGAAGTCATGAAATTTTTCTTCCAATCATCTTAAAATTAGCCCAATGACCAAAAGTTCAAGCTTTCTTTTTTTCCTTTTCTCTCCCAATGTTATAACGCGCTCTCCAAAATTGTCCCCCTCCTCCCCTCGGCTGCTGTTTCATGATTACTGCAACAAAGGCAGACAGGATCTCTTTTAACTTCTCCTGCAGCCATTGAAACCCATGGAGAGGAACGGGCCAGGGCTGGAGTACAAAGTCAGCTGGAGACAGCGGGGGGTCGAGGCAGAGTGGAACGAGGAGATGGTGAAGAAGCATTCGCTGACCTTGCGCAACACCCCCACCTTCGTGCCTTACGAGATCAAAGTCCAAGCAGTAAATAATTTAGGATCCGGTCCTGAACCAAACGTTACCATGGGATATTCGGGAGAGGATGGTAAGCAGCAGAAACTTTCATGTAAAAGCACGCTTGTGTGTGTGCTTTCATGTAAAAGTGGGGGATTCTTGTCATGCAAAGTGATGGGGTGATGGATTAGGCAGCCCATGGGCAAAGCTGCTCAAATGCCAGCGTGCAGCCTAATGGGCTACATGAGACCCACGTAGCACTGATGCTGGGTGATGTGGATGGCAGCTTGCTGGAGTCCGAGGGGTTTTTTGGAAAGGTCACTTGTGCTTTCATTAATCTCAGTTGCTGGCTTAATCTGGAAACTTGTTTGAAGGCCACAGTCCGTTAGAAGTCTATGAAGTGTAGCAGTCATTGTGTTTACTTGGTAGGAAGAAAATCTTTAGCTTGCCTGGAGCCTGAATGAACAGTTTAGCACTGTCAGGAGTTAAGTACTCTGATAATTAAGATCAAACACTCAGGTGCTGGGCATTGTAAGTGAATTTATAGATGATGCCCCATTCCCTTGTATGCTGGGAGCTTCCTTGTCCATTGAGTCCTTGAAAAACAGGTCCTCTTCTCTAGCCTGGGTTTCTGCCTAGGGGCTTTCCGTGGCTCCCTGGTGACACAGCCCCTTCTCAGGCCTCCCTGTGCCTCTGGAGAAGTCTTCCTCCAACATGAGGCTTTGCTTTGGGTCTACTTCTGCTTCAAGCCCCCTCCCTAGGTCTTCTCAGTGCCTGCCCACCTCTGATCTGCCCCACAGTGCATCATCCAGGCCAGGTCAGAGATACATCCTGGATTCAACCCCCCATGTCCTGCAGCACCCACTCCCCTGTGGCAGTAGTGTAGGTGCTGCTGCTCCTACCTCTTCACTTGCTACAGCTCCTTGCAGAAGCAGCTCTGGACTATCACGATCCATGGTGGGTGATATGAAACAGTCAGTAAAGTTACTGTGATAACCACAGATGTAACAAGTGTTACTGGGATTACAAAATCCTAAGGAGGGCTCCCTGGAGTGCTCCCCTCACTGAGTGAGCACACTGAGATCTGTCTTAGCAGTCCCAACTTGACCAGTTTGATGTTTGCAACCTGCCGGGTGCTTCCTGGGGTTCAGCAGCACAAGGTTTCGGGGCTGGGAATGGTCTTGGTGCTGCTCCAACAGGAGAATCCCCACTGTGCACCCCAGAAGGTTTGAGGGTGCCTCTTCCATCCCCTGCAGAGCACGTGGCAGAGTAGAGGGTGGATACTGAGAACAGAAAGAAGCCTCACAGCATGCTGATTTTCTTTGTGTGTCTGTGATGGATTTAATTTTGTACCCATCAGTGGAAAATCTTCCTTTCAATTCAGTTGTCAACGGATCACAGCCTCTTTTTTTCAGGCACTATAATAGCTCTCTGTGTTGTGTAGTGATTAAAATCCTACTGTTTAATGAGCTTAGTTGTAAAATGAAATTGATTATTAAAAAAAACTTTATGATTGCCTTCTTGAGTGCTGTGTTAATCATTTTTTTTATTCTTCTCACTGCTGTAAGCATTACTTGAAACAGGAAATCATAAATATTGGTATAGAAATTCACACGTCCCCGTGCACCTGTGTTCCAGCCCACAGCAGAAAGCTCTGATCCAGCAAAATAATGTTTATTGGCCCATTTCACCCACTGGATGCAGGTGGAATGGCTTTCTTCTTGCCTGCAGTAAGACTGCATGAACTGCAGCAGCTTGAGCTGGAAAGCCAAGCCCTGTAGCTGTGAACAGTGGGAAATTGAGCTCTTGTAAGCATCTTTAATCTGCAGCACTTTTGTTTTTACAGTTCCAGATGCAGCTCCTTCCGGAGTATCGGTGGATATTGTGAACAGCACGCTGGTCAAAGTCTTCTGGTTTGGAATACCAAGGGACAGAGTTCGTGGACATTTAAGAGGCTATAAGGTTACGAGTTTCTCTTTCAATAATTATATACAGTTGAATAAGCTATTAAATGATTCCTGTATCAAGGCTAGATTGCAATCGCTCATTTCTGGGAAGGTGAGAGAAATCAATATCGTGTTCAGCCCCATATAACACAATTTGTTATAGAAATGCCAATCTCAATGCAGGTCAGTTGGTGGAAAACAAAAAGCATGCTGGATGGAAAAAGGCATCACCCAGAGAAACACTTCCTAACATTTGTAGGAGACAGAAACTATGGGATGATTCCTGGTCTAGAGCCCTTCAGTGAATTCCGCTTGACTGTTTTGGCTTACAACGGCAAAGGAGATGGCCCAGAAAGCTCCCCCATTGTGTTTGAAACTCCAGAAGGAGGTAAGACCAAATGGGAATATGGGATGGAGGGACATAAATAGAAATTGTCCATGTAACAAGGCAAGCTGATTTCCTTATTTAAAGTGGTTATAAAATCTCCAGTATTCACAAACCCTTTCACTAGAAAGGAGGAACTGCAGGTGTTGAGCTAAACTATATTCTCATTTAACAAGTGTAGAGACAGACCTGTTTGGTGGTGTTCTCTGAAAACCAATCCCTATATCTTCCAGTCCCCGAACAACCACGTTTTCTGAGGATCCTGAACTTTGACAAGGACTCTGTCACTCTGTCATGGGGACTTCCCAAGAAAGCAAACGGCCACCTTACTGGCTACATTTTGCAATACCAGATAAGTATGTGCTTGTTTTTGTTTGATTTTAGAATTTAAGCATTATTGGTTTAAAAAAAAAAAGAAAGAAGGTTTTTTATGTGCAGTTATTTAAAACTTAGGCTGATGAGAAGGGCTGTTTCTGACATTCCTGTAACAGCATCAGAGCAGCATGCTTTGAGCTGGGATGTGAGCATAGCCTGTGGGAGGGCAGGCTAAAGACAGCTTCCACAGCAAAACCTTCTCTGTGTAAGCTCACATTGCTGCTATGTCCTATTCCACATTTATACACTAATTCTACTGTTTCATATTTGCAAGTTATACCTAACACAGTGGTTAAGAAGACCCGTAAACTGTACGTGCGTTTTGCTGAAGTGAAACTTCCTGAACACAAAATCATTTGTAATGAGAGCACTTTAGCCATATTCATTCACATCTATGACCTCCTCCCTGTATAATCCCCCAGCAGAAATGCAGACAACTACCCCCTGAGTCATGTCATTGAGTAATCACATTGAGAAACCACTAAATACCAGGGGTGTTTCTTTCTTTCTTGCCTATGAAAGAACTGAGTAACTGGGAAGAGACTTTGAGCAGGTAACCTCAGGCAAGGTCCAGTATTGGTCCCAGGCTGTCACATCACCACCAGCTGTGGAGTGTGGTGGCAATTCAGGGTATTTTATACATTCCTTGAGGGTGGAACAGGGTTGGGCTATGTGCTATTTAAAAACAAAACAAAACAAAGAATGATTTTTTCCCTTATCTCTGCTGATAACAGAACTGCTTTGTTGCCTTTGCAAGCCAGGGCTGAAGGCTGGATCTTCCCTTTGGTTTTGATAACTAGAGACAGAGAGTAGATCCATCTATTTAGGCAGTTTGGGAGTGGAAACCCCTCCTTCGGCTGCCAACTGTGCCAAGGCAGAGGGGGCAAAGCAGAACAGTCATCCCTTAACATGCTTGCAAAAGTTTGCAGATGTTTGGAAGCAAAACAAGAAGAAATTCATATATATTTAATGACCTAGGAGACAGCAATTTTTACCTCCCACTCAGTATGTGCATATCTAGAATCAGAGAGCTTTTTAAGAACAATAATAGCTTAGTGAGTAGTTGGGAGATTGACATGGTTGAGATAAATCCCATTTAAGTACTTGGCAGGAAGGTGAGATACACTTGCTCAGGCTTCATCCTTCCCCCTGACTGCTGAGTGCCTCCCTTGCAGGAGCATTCATGGCACCTTTCATGGTCGTAGCCTTTAGCTGCTGGATCTGACTCGACTGCCTTTTCCCTTTCAGTAAACGAAACCCATGAAATCGGGGCTCTGACCGATGTCAGCGTAACCAACCGCTCCACGCTCAGCTGGAGGCTCTCAGGGCTCAACTCCAGTACCAAGTACAAATTCTATGTCAAGGCTTGTACAGTCAAAGGCTGTGGGAAGCCGGTCACTGAAGAAGGACTGACGATGGCTCAAGGGAGTAAGTTAATAAGCAATATGTTTATATGTGGAGAAGCTCTAACAATAATGGAAAAATCTATTGAGAATATTCCAGGCTTGACATTTCCTTTGTAATTAGAAGAAACAAATTTGTTTTTCTTTCCGCAAGAACAATCGATGAACTTTTCAATACAGCCATGCAGCTCTTCAGAGAAGTAGAGCTCATCTGTTTCATTTTGCTGCACCATACTGTGTTTCTATTCCCACTGATCAACTCTTTAAGCCGTACCAGAATAAGTGAATTACATTTAGTCACGAGCAGAAAATTGAAGATCTAAATAATCTGTTCTCAGTAATATTTTAAAAACAGTTCTGCCTCATGGAGATGAGGGACTCTCAGCAACATTAGGGGCAGGTATCTGACATGGAAAATCCAGATCAACATAAAGCTGGCTGCAGTGCATTTGATCCAGCATTTTATTGTTATTTTATCAAAGATGGGAAGTGAGCATTTGTGTGCCACTTACTCCAACCTAAAACACTGATGTTCAGTGATTTAAAGAGAAATCACAAACACTATATGATAGGTCATCTTTCTCATTCAGCTGAAATGAAATAAAATGTACTGTGCCCAGCAAGTCTGAAAACTCTACAATACCGAGGAGCAAGTCCTTGTTATTAATCAGAAACCATTGCTGTGCACTTACAATGGGGAAGGAGAAGGAGAATGTGATAAGGAGAAGAGTCCTGGCTTCATCTTTTTTAGCCAGGATAACAGTCTGGAACATTGTTGATACAAAATAGAAAAATGATGCTTGTTGTACAACATCCCATTGTACTTCCAAGTTGCAGAATCTCTCCAGTTACTGATAAAACCAGTAAAAAGTATTTTAAACTTATCACATCCCAGTTCAGGATCCACTCATGAACTATCATCTGTTTTCTCAAGTGGTGAAACCCCTTCTCAACCATCTTATAGCCTCCAGACTCATTGTAGTATGCAGGTACTCACCTGGTAGGAACTAGAAATCTCTCAGCATGGTTTAAGAATTATTCCTAATTAAAGAAAGTAAAAATCCTTTTTTTTTCTTTTCCCAAGCTAAAAACATACAATTTCACCTCATTAGTTACCTTTTCTGGCCTTCATTGGGCAGCAAGAACCGTCTGCTTTGGCCACTTGGGAGTCTATAACTTCTTTGAATAATCTTTCCAGGTTTTATGATACACATCCCTGCCTGATATGCTTGAAAGGGTGGTGGTGTGGCCATTCATTTTGTTCTTGTTCTCTTCTTTCCTCAGACTTTGTTTCAGCAGTGGCAACAACAGATTCTGGGGAAATGCATGTAGAATAGAGTAGTGTAATTACTAAAGGCTGCAAAGGTCCAGGTCTGTGATTAATATGTGCTCCTTGCTGGTTCTGAAGCCACCCTAAATTAGGACACTGCATCTCTCACTGAGATGCCATTAGAGTTTTGTGTCTATTTGCTGGATAAATTGTTCAGATGTTTTTCAACTAAATTTGATAGGCTGGAAAAAAAATATCATTCTTTTCTAGGAACCTTCTTGGGGTTTAAGGTTGTGGTATGGGAAGGAAGGTGATTGCTCAAAATTAAAACAGTCTCTCTTTTTGAAAAAAGGGAGTGATTTTGAAAGTCAAAGTTTATAATTTAAAATGACCCATATAAATGACAGATATAAAACGTGGTGCCCTCTGAAATGAAAATCTGTGATAGCACACTCTGAGTTTCTTCAGGGTTTGATTCAGTGATTCTATATCCACTGTGTTCCAGTTGTAGTAATAAAACCATAAAGCTCTCATTGTTCATTTTAAGGCTTTGAATGGCTTCCACTGCTGTCATAGATCCTTTTCATGGGTAGTCCAGAATTTCATGATACATTCTGCCAGGAAAGTGGAGACATTGAGTTAGAAGCTATGGATTCATTCACATTTTTTACTTGATCTGCGTCTGCTATTGCTTTCATATATTTGCAGTTATCCATGCTACTATAGTCTGGAATCAGAAAGAAAAGACAATTTGTGGGTTTTTTTACTATGTACATATGCAAATATGCATGTATCACCACTAAAACCAAATATATGTAGGAAAAATTGTCATAGTCTAAATGGTAATTTCACCAGCCTGTAATTTATGTGTAACCCATCTCCTGGTGATGAGTTTGCAGTGGCATGGATGACTGAATTTAGTAAAAAAAGAACGTTCCTCTCAATTAAATAAATGTAAGTCCCTATATAGATAACTGGGTAAATCATACCCTTTCTCTACAACCACAGCATCTTCCTCTGTGAATGAGCCATTCAGATTCACATTTTTGTCAGGAGTAACATCTTCCTTTGGGTTAGAAACACTTGACCAAAAGGTCAAGGAGTGGTTGCTGATAGGAAAAGACCATCTCATGCTCACATCTCTATTTCTCCACTGTCCAGTGGAGCACTGCCACATTCTGCATCCTGCACATGTCCAGCAACACCACCTCTCTCAGAAGGGACTCTTCCTGTATAATTACTTAACAGAGGAAAACTACACTTTAATATTTGTCTCTAAGATTAAATGCAGACCCACTAGAATTAGTGAGAAATAGCAATAGGCAATATAAAAGCTTTCATTTATAACATCCTTGTTGCATGACCCAACAGCACTGACGTTGGTAACCAATACAAAGTCAACGACATAGAAGACCTCTTTCTTATGAAAGATCTTAAACATAGCCAAAATAACTTGGATGTGAAAATCTGATACACAACCAAAGATCTTTATCAGTTGTTGATAAAATACTGTGGACGATAATGAAGAACCTGGACAAAAGGATAATTGCACCATACTCCAAAATAAATAATACTTTAATTTTTGTGACTTCATCTTGGTTTCATTCCATAGAAGAAGGTATGCTGTCTTTAGAAAATGAGTTTTATCTCTAACTTTTCATTTTCAAGCATGAAATGACCTACAAACTAATTAGTTTTCCCCTTGAAAATGTCAATTTCCCAATGGTCATTAGCCCATATAACACAAAATAATGTTCTTACATAAGTGAAAAAAAATAATTTAGTAGAGCAGTCCTTCTTTAGCACAAATCTTCTTTTCATCTAGCCACCAGTGTTTCTCAAGGATTACTAAACACATTTTACATGTTGAGGATGATTACTGTGTGTCCAGAAATTCAAGCCTTAATGAAAAATTCATCCAGAGGAAGCCGTACAGCTGTAGTTTTATTTTCCAGAGAAGCCAGTTTCATTAGATTTCAATGGCAATCAGCACGGAACTCCCACAGGGTTTTTGAAACTCTTCACTGGAGGAGTACTAACCTTCATGACACACCATAATATGAGAAGAGTAACCATTTGTAACAAAACATCAGGTTTTAGTTCTCTTTTGCCACAGGCACAGTGGAAAAGGGAAAGTACGGCTGCCTTGGCTGTATTGTACTTGTACTTGGCTTGTACTGGTATTATTCCCAGCAAACCCCCAGAATATGCCCTGTTTGCTCACCATCAAGAGAATCTGATGAGGTCTAGGTGAAAAGTTTCTTTTTCTGGCATTTATGCCACTCCACTCTGCTGTCCCCTCTCTGTCCAGGGCACCTGTAGCCCATCAAACCCACTTGCTGATGAACCCTCCTGCCAGCCCAAGGGCTGCACACAGGCTGGAGGGGAAAAGGAATATGTGGCATATTGCTGCTTCAAACCACTATCATTTTGATCAAAGAAAACAGGCACATGAATAAAATATGCTAAATATATCAGTCTTGGAGTACTCCAAGCAAATTTGCATTAATTGTTTGTCTTTGCTTTTTTATTTTTGCTTTTTCCTCTTCTAGCAGCTTGCCCCAGGGTAGCCAACACAGAGGGCTAAAGAGAAGCAGCAAGAGATGAACAAGCTGTCTTCTCCTCCGAGCTCAGATTTCTCCTACAAATGACATTCAGCACAAACAGTTGATCCCTACCCCACCTATAAATTCTCCTCAATAGACTTTACACACAACAGGTTTACTAATCTCTACAGTTGAAAACATTCCTAATTTTGCATGAATTACCTCCTGCACTAAAAAAGCCCAGAAGATGGAGGAGTCTTGTGATGCATATTTATACACTTTTAATAGCCAGGCGGTAGGGGAAAACTAATGAAAGTTCAACTTTCCATTTATCACAGCAGATGTATTTAGACAGGTATGACTATAAATTAAGATGTTGCCCACAATTAGTATTTAGCTATTAGGCTGCCAGCTTTTTTCTATAAGTATGTTTTATAACAGATGTGCTAACTTTTGGAGAACTAGCACTCTTGTAAGTCTTTGGGGGCAGTTTATATTGTTTTTCCCTTTATACCATAAGCTTCTATAAAAAATGTGTGTTCTCTTGTTCACATAAATCTCGGAGCCCAGTAGGAATATTGTAAAATTGCAGTTCAGTGTTAAATGTTCATGTGAGTCCCATGGTATGGCTGATAAATAGTGGGGGAAGCTGAGAAGTGCTGGTGATATGCCTTTATTACTAATGTTTCTTCTCCCTTATTGTAGATTAAAAACCTAACCCAGCTGCTTTCAATTTTCTGGAGCTAATTTCTGCAGCTCACTGACCTTTCAGTATGTTGAGCTTTGCCTTATCTGTATTTCTTTGCTTTTATTTTTCAGGGTGCTACACTGCTTTTTCTATTCCAACCACCAAACTTGCCCCAATTAGAAATGCTTTCTCCTCTATAGGTGCTATATTGAGTGTGTAACACAGACCAGAAAGAGATGGCATGGAAATCACGGGCATCCCAGCCCTGCACTGCTCGGTGGGCCAGGGATGCAACACGGCTGAGCCTGGCAGAAAAAGGGGTTATTTTTCAGCCATATCAGTTCCCCCTGTTTCTGTTCAAAAAGAAGAAGCTGGCACAAGCTGGAAATAAATAGGTGGTAGATATGGACTGGTTAAGTTGGTTGAAGAAAAAGCACGACGGAGCACAGCTGTGGGCCACTGCTGAGCTCAGGTTTAAGTGCTTTGGTTTCTAGGAGCTCAGGAGAAAAGCTTCCTACGGAGACCTGTGGTGTGTGCGAGTTGGACCATGTGGTTATCATGCCATGCAGAAGTGTTAGATGGTATTTAATGCACAATGGGTTGGAGGTTCACGTTCTCTTTACTTTATGGATAGTGTTTCCATTAAATAAGTTTTTCTGATGTCTTGATTTTAGAACATGTAATTAAAAAATACCTATAATATCCTGTTGCTTAATTTGCAGTTTGATTAAAAATGATAGCTCAGTTCCACATACTTCATTGAGCAAAAATTACTGATAGATGGATTAATTTATGCTAATAAGCTGTGCTTCAGTACCAGCAGTGTTTCAGCTGTATGTGTTCTCTCTGGATCCCAATGGTCTACTAATTTAACTACTTATTGTAATACATGTATAGCTGCCTTGGAAAACTTATCTTGAACTGTTTTGCTGCTTTGATTGTGCTTGGATTCATCTTAATCTTTTTTTTTTTTCCTTCAGCTGTCAACTAAACCTTAATCTCTGAAACCTTCTTGCTTTGCTTGTTTCCTAGTTTAAGTATTAATGAGTGTTATTTTACTGTCAGTGCTAATTGGTCAAGTAGTTTTCAAATTATACTGTGTGCTCAGTCCTTAGTTTAGGTGACTTGGGAGAAAGCAGGCAAATTAGGGAACTGAACACAACTAAAGTGTTATAATTTGAGTGTATGAACAGGCTTTACAAGGTCAGGCAGTGATTGCTAACCTCTGTGGATGTCCTTTTCTCTGTTACACAAAGATGCTGTTTTAAAAAAGCTTATTTAATACCCTGCAGTCTTCATGCAGGCAGAAATTACAAGTAGGTGTTTTGCAAGTAAAAAAGGCTCTAAAACTGGGGCTACTGGAATTTCCATTTGAGCTCTTAATCAAGATTAAACTGATCAGGAGCATTTAAATGCCTAAATATCAATCTAAAAGCAAACTTGAGCTATATCTAAAACGGTGCTTTGTGCAGGCGTTGTGGAATATAAAAGGACATGGAAAATCACCATCAGGGGAGAAATGAGTGCAAATCCCAATGTTAATTTTTTCCGTGAGACACATAAGAATCCATTTCCAGCTAACAAGCTGTCTGTGCTTCCCTGCTGAGTTCAGTTCAATGGGGGAAGCATCAAACCCCAGATTATCTGTACAAAGCAAGCCCATTTTCAAGTTGTAATTTTTTAAGCACGCATTAGTTAAAGCAGATCCATAATCCCCCATCAATATTAACTTTCGTCCTGGGAAATGTACAAACCCCTCCATAAACATCAGGATTACTTCAGTCTGCTGTTTATTTTATCTGATGAAATATTAAAATTAAATAGGGGGGATGTTTTTTTGTTTAGTTTGCTGCCTGCTTTGGAAAATCAGATTACCTGATGACAAATGTTACAAATCTCTGCGTGTCGTATTTATGTGTTCCTTACTTTATTTGTAACTGTGCATTTCACAGGCTTTTTGTTCAATGAATACAATTAATCGATATGATTTGAATATGTACATTCCATAGGTAAAGGGATCAGCAAGATTTCAGAAGCAGTAAACCCCACCCAAAAGTTTCACCCCATTGAGGCACTTGAGCCTGGAACTGAATACACAGTTCGTCTAGTGACTAAGAACTGGGTTGATAACAATAGCATTTTTGAAGATGTAATTGAGACCAGGGGGCGAGGTGAGACATGAAATCCTTCGAGGTGATACAGATTTCTTGTGAATGTAAATAAATGTTGAGGTGACATCTCACGTTGTGCAGTGAAAGTGTACCAAAATCGTGGTTTTGTTCTGTGGTTTTGAAGTTGACCCTCGTGGTGGAATCCCATAAATGCATCCGTGGTTCTCAGCTGAGCGCTGTGCTTGGCACACGAGAGCCTGGAATGATGACAAACCTTTGCAAATCACTCTTCCCTCCTATGTGATGTTGAAAGGGGAGTGCTGTGAAATAATCCATTTTCAGTGTGCCAGTCCAGTGCTTTCCATGTGTTGGGTGCACTTTTCACTCTATTTCTTTCGCAAAACTGCTTTTGCATGAGAGGCTTAACAATTCTCTGTTCAGCTTTCCTGTCTGGCATTAATCCTTTGAGTCATCTACTTTCTCAGAATTACCTTTCCAAAATGTCTGTGTTGTGCCTTGTAGACTGCACGTTCTCCTTAAGTCTAAAAATGTCACGCTCTGGACATATTTCTGTCTTGCATTGCCTTAAGTTGAACACAATAAGTAGTGATTCAATTAAGATCCAGTGAAGAAAATGTTATACATTCATGTCATAGCAAGGTGATGCCCTTTTCCTCTGATTAATGTTCTTTTTTTCTTCTTTTTTTACTCCTCTTCTGTTTCACAAAGCCTATGCTGGCATTTATGATGGAATTTCCACCCAGGGGTGGTTTATTGGACTGATGTGTGCCATCGCTTTGCTCACCCTACTGCTCCTAACTATTTGCTTTGTCAGAAGAAATAAAGGAGGCAAATATTCAGGTAAATGGATTTATTGCCCTTTCGCTATGTTCACATGTTAATAACAAGCATCCTTCAGACTTTTATCTCTGGAGGCTGCAAAACTGCAAGCAGAAACATCCAATTAGGATTTGTAGCTTTTGATAAATATCCGCAGAATGGATTCTAATGAACACAAGAGAAATTGTGCTCCCTGGGAAAGATAGTGCTGTGTGCTGGTCAGAGATCTGGCTAAGGCCTTTGATAGCGCTCGTTGAATCTTCCAGAATTTAATCCAGCTCTAGAGCCAAGGTCCTTCACCAGCTGTACCTCTGAGCCTCTGTTGGCAAGGCTCCCTGCTCACTTTCTACCTGAAGTATAAATATTTAAGTATAAATCTGGTTGCCCAGAGAGGTGGTCGATGCCCCATCCCTGGCACCATTCAGGGTTAGGTTGGATGGGGCTCTGAGCAACCTGATCTAGTTGATGTCCTGCTTATGGCAGGGGAGTTGTACTAGGTGGCCTTTAAAGGCCCCTTCCAACCCAAACCCTTCTATGATTCTGTAAATGCTTGCTTTCTTAACATTAGGGAATGGCCCCAAACCCTCAATGGAAGCATGCTGGTAGTGTCCAGCCAGACATCCATGCGAGCTGCCCTCCAGGTTAGGCTGTAGGTGATGACAGGCAGTTTTCCCATTGCACCTGCAAAAAGAAAAGTCCACGGCAGAACACGGTGTACAGATCTGTGCTTTATTTTATTTGTACAGTGAAAGAAAAAGAAGATTTGCATCCAGATCCTGAAGCTCAATCAATAAAAGATGAAATCTTTGGGGAATATAGGTAAATAGGACCTGCTTTAACAAGCGTTTGTGTTTGTTGGGGTTTCGGTTGTTTCCAGATGTCATCATTATTTAGGACATTTTTATAACATACAATTAATGCTATTTTTCATTTCTGAAGCAAACCTCACAGGAGTGGATAATAGTAGGAATGTAAAGGTATATCCAGTATACTTCAATCCATCCAAGTTGGGATAAATGTTGGTGTATCAGTGGTTATTTTTCATTTATTTTTTTTATTCAGCATTGTATGAATAATGTAAATATATATGTTCACTTGGGTTCCTACTGTCAAACCCACTGAAATCAATTGAAAGACCTTTATGTTTTCAGTGGGTTTCTGAAACCCAGTCAGGCCCAAATGGTGCAATATGGGGAATGTTCATTTTGTGGAAGAAAATAGATGTTTGAAGTAGAGTAAGAGATGGCAAAAAACCCAACAGCCCTCACTACAGAGGTTTCTGTGGGAGAACTGAGATAATCACTTTGGCTACTTTCAAATAACCAAAACTTACAATATTGTGTAACCATGAGATGAAGGAAAATACATCATTTCTGTTGAAATCCCACTTATATATACTACATTATTTATACTGGACTAGTTGTTTTTTTTTCTGCATAATTTCATCTTTATTTAATTTTTAATGCTTTCTAATGGGACAAATATTTAGAAAGGTAAGAAAGTCCTGAGGTTAATAACTTTGACCCCCTCATTTCCCCTCAAGCTCCAAACTTCTCTCTTTTATAAATAGAAATTTCATGTGCAGAAAAGTAACAAATATTTTTACTGTATTGATTATAGACTTTATTGATTATGTGCTGAAGAGGTGAAGTTTAGGTGTGCTTCTCTATCCTTCCTCAGGTGACATTACCGAAGTTTTGATGCTGAATTTGGCATTAGCAAGGACTGTAATTGAATAATTATCTACCTAGTTCAGAGACCTAATTTGGTGGTTTTTTGCAACCTTTTAATTGATGTCCCCATTCCCCCCGAATGTCCTGTTCAGTCAGGAGAAGTCGGGCTGCTTTGGTTCTTTTGCAGTGCCATTAGGAGGAATGGTTGATGGATATTTCTTTTTTTTCCTGAATTTTGGTGGTGTGTCTGTCCTTTTTCATTAAATTGCCATTGAACGTAGACTGCATGTCAGCAGACACAGACTGACACAAACACAGATTCTGCTTTTGTTTTTCCCTGTTCCTCACCTCTGGGGAAAAGAGTTTAGAAAACCCCATCAGATACAGTGAGATAACAGGTGAACACATTAAAAAATGGGGAAAAGACCCTTTTGTTAGTCATCTAGATGCCTCATCCCACAACTTTAAACCAGTTCACCCACCATCTCAAAAGAAAAATGAAAGAAATAGGCCCTGAATATTGCCCACTGTTTTGTAAAATGAAAATGTTGCTTTCTGAAAGGTGCAGAAGACTTGACACCAGCCGTGATCTCTGGCACGGGTCCTTCCAGTCCTTCCCAGCATTTCCTTCTCATTCCCCTTCACTTTCTGTCCATTTTTCTCTCTGTCCAAGGGGAAAAAAGGGAAAAAACCCCAAAACACACGTTTAGCTTTTATTGACATTTGCCTTTTTAACCAGTTCCATTGTTTTAATAATCACAAGCTGGTGTCTGTGGGGAATTCAGGTGGGTGTAGATGGGCTGTTTGAGGTGCACCAGACCGAGCAGGACTCTTGGATCATTCTCAATGTACAACCCTCATAGAAATGTTTCCCTCACTCTTCCCTCCTGCTGCTTTCTTTCCCAATAAAAGAGCAGTTTCCCTGCTTGCTGTTAAAAGTTAGATTTTTGGAAAGGCATTTCTTTGTTTTGTAGTGACAGCGATGAAAAGCCGCTGAAAGGCAGCCTCCAGTCAATTAACGGGGACATTAAAGCCACCGAAAGTGCTGATAGTCTGGTAGATTATGGAGAAGGGGAGCATGGGATGTTCAATGAAGATGGTTCATTTATTGGAGCTTATTCTGGATCTAAGGAAAAAGGATCAGTGGAAAGCACTGGGAGTTCTACAGCAACTTTTCCTCTCCACGCCTAAAATATAAGGAAGAATGATTTGTGTTTAATTGTGATATTTATCTTGATTAGTGCTCCACATGTGATTGGAAGCAGGTTGCCAATTCAGCCAGTCAGGAACCTGACATCCAGGTCATATAAAAACAAGTCACTGCCACTAAAAGATGATTTTCCATCCTGATTTCTAGGCGTTTTCTTCTCATTAAAACAAATCAAATAATTCTTTACTATACAAAATGTCTTACTCAGTCTCAGCAAAACAGAATTCCTCGGTGTTATGTCTGTGTAGTTGCCTTCTCCTCTGTGTGTTTCTTAGGTTTGGAATATGTTTCTTTGTATAGGAATTCTTTTTCTTGTGTGGCTGTTGTCACTTTGTACATACATTTATGTGTAGTATTCCCTCATGTATGGGGACCTCGGCGTTGTAGAGGCTATAACACAACAAGAAAAATCAAACAAAACCAAGAGGCTACTGTGCAAAGTGACACACTGCATCCTGCTGAGAAAAATGATAATTTAAAATACTGGAGAAATATATTCTATATATTGTATAATTTTTCAGGAAGAAAAAACCCCCTCATTTTCTTGTGATGGTCTAAAATTGTTTTAGTGGTTACAGCTGGCTGCAATTACCAGTACTTAGAGATGCAACTTTATCTACAGAAAAATTGCTCTTAAAAGAGAAAGCTCTGGCCTTGTGGACGTCTCTTCTGTCCAGCAGCTGGCACTATTGCCTTACAGAAGTTAAGCTGCAGTAACTTTCCTGTGGCAAGGCAAAACAGGGTTCCCATCCACCATCATTAGAAAGTATTTTCATTTGTTTTCCCGAGTCTCTGCAAGCTGCATTTCTGAGCAAAATGCTTGGTGTCTGCCTCATATCTGTATATTTGTGCGCTAGCATACATTCCATGGAGACGTTGTACATATGATATTAATATTGACACAAGTAAAAATCAGCCTTGTTTTATTTTGAAACGAGTCATGTTGCTAGCATGAGTCTGTATAGCTGTGTAGGAATGAATAGAATTGCTTCTCAGTATGAGTTTGAACCAGCAAATCTAGTTTTCAGAAGGAGTTTTGTGTGAACCAGTCACCTAAATCTCACATCTTTCGAGTATCCCAGGAACTAGACCTACCTGACTCGCAAGAGATCATCTCTTTTCCAGCTATTCCTTGTTAAATAAACAAAAGCAAAAGCAAAGAGAAAATATCATGGTATGGTTTCTTTATATTTTGTTTACTGAATGCTGGTTTAAATCTTCTTTTCTTTGCCTTTCCAATGCTAACTCAGCAAAGCTGTACAGCACATTTTTTTTGGTCTTTTTGTATTGGAATCTCCTGAATTTCTTTAAAAGCATTTGTATTTCTGAATATGCTTATTTGAGTAGTTTTATCAATATGGCTTCATTTCTTGTGCTTACAAACGACTGTCACTTCGATTACAATACCATTTGAATAGTTACTGCCAGAGGAATAGATCCTAAAGCCATTTTGCATCGTGGTAGTAATTAGGCAAATATCCCAATGGCTCCTTCATGGTCTCCCTTACTTCAATGGAAGAAAGAGAGGAAGCAAGAGTTACTCACATGGTGGTGAGTTTCCACTAATGGCTACAATGCAGACCCGTTTGTTGCCCACAGAAATGCAGGTTGTGGCCAGTAGAAAGGCCAAGGTTTGTGCCCAGATTGGATCCTACCCAGCACTCCTCCCTTTCTGGAAGCAGTTACTGGCCTCTGGGGTCTGATGCTTCTGCAGATATATTCCTCTTTTTTTTAAAAAAAAGAATAAATTTCATTTACCCCCTGTTTTGGGAAAAGCAACCCCCAAACCCCCACTGGGGCCATGTGTATGAGTACAAAGGGATGAGTGGAAATTTGCCCTGAGTCAAAAATCACCCCGCTCCTTGTCAGTGACCTTGTGCTGTGAAGGACTCGACCAAGTCGTTCACTTTTTGATTATTTATAAAGTTTTATTTTCTGTATTGCACTGAATCCAAATGCTGCAAAAGTAATTTTCATTTAAAAAAAAATATTGGAAAAAAAAATCATTTTAGAAAGAAAGGAGTGCATATTTGGATCAATGTGAAAATTGGCATCTTGGTAGCAGAGACTTTTCCCACCAGGATCTTTACCTTCTGACTCCCATCTGCTGCAGCTCTGAGCCTGGCCGAGCTCTCCTAGCCACCAACCTGGGCAGAGCTCAGGGCAGATCCATGGGGAGTGAGGCTGGACACGACCCATCCGCAGTCCTGGCTGTCCATTTTCTTGAGCTTTGAGTTGCTGCAGATCAGCTGGAGGCACTGTCCCAGAAAATGCTGATGTTAAACAGACACAAATTTCAAATCCTATTAGTGAGTGTCAAATTAGTGAATAATGAATATAAATCCCCTGTGCTATCGCTTGCTCTGTTGCTGCTAAGAGATGTTTATGACATCCCTGTGATGTGCTACTCGTCTGTGCCGGTATGAGTGCTTTTTCTATTAAAATTTTAATTCAGATCCTTAAATCTTAATGTTGGTGTTTCATGATGCCTCGGGGCCTAAAAATCATACAGTGACAAAAAGCTGTGCGATGGAATTTGTACAGCATGCACTGACTTTGGAGGAATGTGCCCAATGAATATTAAACAACTGCCTTAAACTCCCCGGGACCCTCACTCACCTGAGCTTTTTTCTCCTTCCCAATAATTTCTTTTCCTTTTCCTTTTTCCCCCCCACTGGGGTTTTATTTTCTGCCATCAGGGTACCACTCACACGGTACCTTGGAAAGTGCAGGACACTGATGGTTTACTAGAGATTTGCTTTCAAAAGCAAACTGACAGAGCAGGCTCACATTTCCCAGAGCACTTTTGTGCTACTGTGGTTTCTTTTTCTAGGGCAGTCTGTTACAGGTGAGAGGAGATGTGCCCGTGTAGGCTGAATAAAAAACACCACCAACTGTATTGCAGTTAAATCAAAGAACTTCTTTTGGTTTTTGTTGTTGTTTTTTTTTTCACTCTGGCCAGGAGTTCTTATTGAAATCAGTTGATGGAAATCTGTGGCGATTCATTAATTAATACCTAGCAGGGAATTTCAGACTGCCTGCTGGGAGAAGGAAGCAGGGTCCAGCCGGTGTGTGAGCATGTGGACCATGCCAGAGAGGAATTATTAGTTCCCCAGTGCCATGGCTGTCCGTAGGGTTACACATGGTTACTGTACACCAGTACACTTTGTTGGCAGCACAAATGTGAGAGGGGAAATGACACTTTCAGATTTGGTATCTTAGGCAACCCGGGATGCAGTTCCATCCAGCAAGGAGGCACTTCCCTGGCCCAAGGCATCCTGGTTTGCAGATTTAAGCAGCCTCCTCTGGAACAAGAGAGGGGTGGGAGTTTGTCAAAAAGTTGTGCAGTTTTGACTGTGTGTCAGAGTAAGCAAATAAAATCAGCTCTTCCTAACTAATGGGGAACCCCCCTGTGTGCTGGTTCCCGTGCAGGTGAGCTGGCTGTGTCCACGGGGCAGAGTACCAATAATTCCATATGGACAGGGAGCTCAGCCCTAAGGTTCTATTTTTAAATAAATAAATAAATAGTGCACAATCAAGAACTGATAGGAATGGCTCCACCTTCATTCTCTGGCAAAATTTGGAGTCCCAGTCTCAAGAAATCCTTATTTGCGCTTGACTCTGCTCTTCACTGAGGACAACGGTGCAGGATGGGTAGCAAAGCCCTTCTGGGGCTGGATCTTTAGAAAGAGCAGAATTAGGAACCAAATCAGAAAATGACTTTCCCCTCTGGATAACAATATGAATGTATAATAAATTAAAAACCCTTCTTTGTAACTCAACTTTTAAATGGGTCTAATTAGCATATCATTTAATGATTTATGATATTTGTTCTTGTTGTGTTCTTATTGCAGAAATTTTAATGAGTAGCTCTTTTTCTGATAACTGCTTCCATTGACTGAATGGGTCAGATCTAATGCATGAGAGGTTTTAGTAAAAGTTTTCAGGCCAATATTGTTTTTGAGATGGAAACAACCACTAGCACAATATTTCTATAGAAAAAGGTGGACTTTTTTAACAGTAATTCCACATCCAGTTTTGTAAGCTAAAGTTAGAATAACTTTCACTGATCCTTGCACACTTCTGAAAGGAAATCTCATCATGATTTTTTTTATAGTCATTATTTTGCAGATGAGTGGTGAAGCTAGATTATGTTACATACCTGTAAGAAAGGATATAAAGAAAGGAAATTCTTCATGCCAAGAGAATTTCATTTGTTTGGCAACGGTTCAAGCGCTCAGCTGCATCTCTGATAATGTTTAGTATTTCAAAATAAGGCGTATAAACCATGTTGGGGTACCAGTACATGTTTACATTGCAGCTCCGTATCGTTCATGTAAAAAGTCTCAAGTGATCTGCACTGATTTGTTCCGTTTTCAGGCAGGAGCCGGGAGGTGGGTTGGAGCCAAAGCACACTGTCTGTTTCGTTTTTTATTATTATTACTTTAAACAAGATACTTTGTAATTTCATGAGAAAAAGATCAAAGCAAATGTGGTGTCACTGTTACAATGTTACTTTTCGAGCTAAATGTTAGTGTGCATTTATTAAAGTTTAGAGAAATGTGTTGTACTGTAGTTGCTGTTTGTATCATGCATATGTGCACGTATGGTTTTAAAGGATATTTTCATTTTACATGAAATACAACTTTGCTAATAAAAGTTTGACTTGATGTAATCTTCAAAAGCCTTAGCTGTAATCAGCAAGTTTCTCTTTTGTTTTGTTTTGTGTTTTCTTCTCCTGATAACATTTCTTTGTTGGGAGTCTGGTTTAATTGTCATCCATAGCCCTCTCTGCCCTCTCTTGACCCCACACTAAGGTTGAGCTGCCTTTGGCTTTTGTTGGGACTGTTGGACATCACAGACAAACAACCACCTAGGTATGATCTACACCAAAGCAGGGATGAACCGGAACTGCAAACACCTGGAATTCAGATGCCTCATTTGTTTCATGGTACGATCATCTCCTGGGTCAGCCTATCGTCCCGTATAATGTTAGCACCTCTAACATGCTTTATATACTCTGATTGTGTCAGTTAACATCACATAACCTCCCAAGCACACAGAGATGTAAGCTAAGTGGCATGTGAAATAGCCACAGAAATAACATTATCCAGTATTGAAATATGCTGAGCCATGAGATGGAAGAGAGAAGCTCAACATAGCAGGCATGAACAGAGGTGGAAGGGGCTGATGCAGTTCTATGTGGTAGAATACAGCTGTAAAGATCAGCAGGGTGAGTTTCTGCCCCTCTTCATTAAAGATCACCAGAATAATAGTGATTTCATAAATATCCAGGCACCTAGAGACCCAGTAATACTCATTCTTTTCTTCTTGTCCCTTGGTTAGGGAAAACTCCACTTATGCTAAAAATCTGAAATCTATATGTATTCATTATATAGAAATATTTTTCTTGAACATTTGTTATAGATGAAGACTAAAATAAATGGTCAACCTGTCATTGCCCTCCTTCCTCTCCCCCAATATTCAGCCTTATATGATTTCTGTAATTCTACTCTGCCTGTCCCCAGAGGAAGGTGAATGGGGCAGGACCCACACAATGCACACAGGCACACCCTCTGATGCCTGGGACAGCAAAACTGCCACTACTGAGGACTCATTCAGAGTCAGAAGATAAATCCATGACAGCTGATCCTTTTCTTATACATTTATATATATATATACACATATATATATATATATAACACAAATTTGAAAGATCTAGACAGTGCTCAAGTGTGAGACAAATTGCCCACACAGATTAATCCCTGGCTTCCCACAGGGGCATGGGTTCTGTGCTATTGTAAGAGTATTGCAACCAGTGAAAGAATTGCTCTTCTGCATCTCTTTTTTTCCTCATGTTTTTAGCAACTTCACTTTAGCACGAAGGTTATAAGACTTTTAAAATGAATACTTCACCTGCAAAAACTCCTGGTTACAACCATTGCAAATGCAGCCACAGGCAGGACTGTGGTCGCTGGCATTCACCTTTCACGAAGGCACCAAGGGCATCCCAAGTTTTTTTTATTATTCTTTGTATTCTGAAATAATGAGATTTACACTTTTCTCAGTAATATAATTAACAGGATCTTACGATCATGTGCTTTTCTGGAGTGAGAATAAAGATGCTGCAGCCACCATGAGGTGCTGGGGCTGCCGATCCCAGGTCACTGCATCCCACAGCCCCTGCTGACACCCAGCCAACAGGTCCCTGGGCAAAAGTTTAAGGGGAAAATCTGGGACCAACATACCTTCCTTTGATATTTGGCTTTTAATAGCAAGATGGCATTATTGGCACGATTCTGGAGTCAGAGCATTACTTCTAATGTTCAAACATTTCATTCTGTTCTTCAGTATTGCAGTGAAATGTCATCTCTTTTGGACTCTTGCTGTCTGTTAATGAGCTCGAAATGCAGAGGAGTCAGTCAGTCACCCGGTGGGAAATACCAGCACTCTCACTCCTTGGAAACCTGTAAGCTCTGCAGATTCATAAGCCTGATTTAACAAGACCTGTGCATTGTCTTTGACACGCTCAAAGCCCTGATGGCCTCCTTGAGGCCACATCCCCATTCAGTGTGGCTAAACCTGTCCTGGCCCACCCCATCCCTGCCTGGAGCTACAAGTGCTTCTGTAAAAAACCACCCTGCCCCACTGCCTGGATGCACCAGCAGTTCCTGCTGTGCTTCTTCCTTTTGTAGAGCATCCCTGTAGTCACAGGAGACCTTCCTGCCCGGCTGTGGGACCACAACACCCTTTGCTTTGAGAAAAAACTTGCCTATAAGGAGTTTATACTCTCACAGTGCTTATCCAGCCCAGCCTGGAGCTTGTAACACGGTTCTACATATTTTCTTGGAACAACAAGGCAGGAACATTCCAAAACAGACTGCATTGAGCAGGAAGTTTGTTTGGAGGTTATTTTGCTTTAACAAAATAGTCTTGGTTTGGACTTCCATGGCTTTGCACTGCTATGTGTTTGCAGCACATTTGCAGTGTTCCTATAGACTGGAACCTCTGGAAATGGCTGGAAACCTCTGGAAATGGGTAACTTTGATAGCTGATCTTCACCTGGGATGGAGGAGCGGGAGGGAGTGAAGTGATGGGCAGCTGTGGCTGGCACAGGGTGAGTGGGAAACCTCTGCCTCTGCTTCACATCTGCTGAGGATACGTCTGCTCACTCCTGCAGACAGCAGCATTTAGCCAGGAGAAGAACTGGCTCATTTCCCATTGCTCCTCCTGATGGAAACAATATCCAGGTGGTATTTCTTTGCTAATTATCCTGATAGCAAATTAGTAGCCTTTCCATCCAATCTGGGATGCAGTTACCTTTATAGCTGCCAAGTGTTTCCATCATCCATTGATGCCTGAGCAGTGCTACAGCTCCTTGCATGAGAGCAGGGCTGGAAGGTGAGGCCACATCTCCCATATGTTTGCTGGGCTGAGGATGGAGCTGGAGCTGCAAGAAGACCCATGGCTCTGAGGAGATGATCCAGGCACCCCGGGGAGAGCATACCAGTGCTGGGAAGATGGATTTGTTACTGCTTTCACCCGAAAGAGTAACGTGGAAAGGTCAGGAGAATCCTGAGCCCAGTCCTGGTGCAGGATTCAACCTGGGAATGACTCGTGTCGCTCCCCCCGTGAGCTTCTGCCATACTCTGCCTCTGCAGATGGTAACTGACATTACTTCTTTTTTTAAGTGAGCTCTTTTTATGGTTATTTATTAAATAATTAAATGCAGCTTCTAATAGAAATAAGTTCCCCGTGTAAGGGGGAAGTTACCCTTCATGACTTCAGGCAGTCATCGTTCTCAGCATTTATTTTCCTCTAAGTGGCAATTTGTACAAAACATGCATACCAAAAAATTACTGGGCTATTTAGACTGACAGTGGAGTAACAACTTCCAGTGGAGCAGGAGTTCTGGTTAATTATTTGTAATTAAAAATGGAGTACATTTTTTCCAAACTCAGCATGGAACCGAGAGGCCACTAAGTAAATAAATTTGCATAAAGTGCAGTGAAATCCAATCATTTGACACAGTAATTTGTATATTGTAAAAAAAAAAAAGAAAATAAAAAAAAAGGTTTTGAGGAAAAATAATTGTTGCAAAGAGCAATGTCAGCAAGTGTCAAAGTGGCAATGGCAAGTGGAGAAGGAAGGGCTCTGGAGCAGAGGCCTTGAGAAGCATTGCAGTATAGAAGAGAAGAAGCATTGTGGCAGCTGTTAAAGCCACTTGTTTCCATTGCTCCTTCATCAGGAGTAACTTGAGTAATTTTCATCATAACTTTGGGGAGAGGAGGGATTTTTTTGGTGATAACTGTTTGATTTATTTCATTTTCCATAACCATCCCTTGGTGAGGCTTTTCATTCTATTCAATACGTTTCTTGAAAACTTTTTACTTAAAAAACCAAAACCATTTACTTTTTTTTTAATTGCATTATTTAACAAACCCAAATATGCAGATGAGATAATTCTTAGTGATGTCGTGGTTGCTGTCACAATGCCTCTCAGCTGCTGTTTTTTAACACATTTTTCTGGCTTTTTCTCCATGCACATGGTGCTGAGCTCTGTGGGGCTCAGCAGTGCTGTTCCTCCCCTGCACGGGTATTCATCTCCATGGGTTTGCCCAATTCTGACTTTTCTGGACCTTCCTGGGCTGCAGACTTCTGAATAACAGGGAGATGTTAATTGTTCTGGTTTTAGATTGTTTCAATAAGGGAAAAAAAAAGTACAGGCTACCTCAAGGAGGAAAGGTCATCAAGCTCAATAGATGATTTATTGAGAATTTTACACTTGAAATACTATTTTTTAAAAAAGAAATTGGTACAAAAAAACAACCCCCACCCACCAACCTTGAGGAGCTCTGGAAGTATTAATCCATGAACCAAAAAGTTCAAAAGTCCATGGGGAGTGGAAAAGCACAGTAATTCTTTAATTCTGCAGGTTTATGACTCTGTGCCTGACGCTGACTTCCAAAATCGAGGGTTTAAATGTCTGAAAGAGAAGCTCATGTTCTGACTAATTCTGGCAAACCTGATAAAAATATGCATTTCTCAGTCCTGTTATTTATGAGTTTAAATTTGTCTGCAGCTCTCCTTGCCAAATGTTCTGAACGTGAACATTTTCTCACATCTGCAATTTAAGTTTCCACTTAAGGAAAGGAAACTTTAAACTCCCCTGGCTCGTGTCATCAGCCCGTTATCAGTGCCCATTGTATCTGCAGGTTTCTGTCAGCTTGACAAGACATAGCTGGATCCGTTTCTTCTTATAGTCAAGATAATAACTACTAAAAATTGATGGATTTTGTTGCAGTTGAATATACAGGCTAATTCTTGCATAATTATCAAGTCTTTAAATGGTAATTGCACGCTGTTACCATCTATCTGCTGTCAAATTTATTTCAGTAATTGACCTCCTAGTCCAGGAGTTAGAGACAGCCTTTGATTATGGGTTCAATTAGTCTTAAAGCATCATGTCTTCTTTTTTATTTTTTAAGGTATTTTAGTTATGCAGCCAGTTGAAGAAAGTACCAAGCATATCGCTAAATATTTCTCATCTTTATCGCTTTCAATCAGTTCTTGCTGCATCTCATTCTACCCAGCGTGTCTGGATGCATTGATGAGGTTTTTGATGGGAAAGCCTTGACTGGCTTTGTGCTTTTTCTTCGTTTCAACCTTTAGTGACACTTTTTGTGGGCTTGACTGCAATGGCACAGCCCAAAAGGCAGCAGCTTGGCTGATTCTGAGCAATGTGGTTGAGCTGTGTCAACCCCAGCCAAGCTGTGCCCATGGGGGCTGGGATATTGCTCCCAGCAGGCTTATGCTTTCCTTCCAGGAAAAGAAAGAGGGAAGGATAGGTCCCCTAGACTCTTGTACCGGCACCCTCTAACATAAGGAAGGCAAAAGGAAGAATCTATCTTTTCTAGGAGCGTTATTATAGGAGAAGATTTGCCAACAAACCAACCAGGGCTTGGTCTGGTGACTGGAAGAGAAGAAATATTGTGTTCTTGATACCCTGAGGAGATGGAGAAACATGTGCAGCTTCGTGTAAAACAGGAGCAGTGCTGTGGATTTAAGCAACAGTTCCTGGCCTTATTTTATTCATGTAAATGACAGAAAATGCATGTCAACACGGGCATGTCCTTGTAAGTTATTAACTATTTAGGCAGTTTAATCCCTTGTTATAGAGGGGGAAAATGTTCTTTACTGACTCCCTGACCATGCTGTTTTCTGTGGCAGGGCTTATTTTGTAGTTGGAGGAGGAGGAGAGAGAAAAGAACAGGATAATAAAACCCATGTGCAGGTGAAGTGTCCGTGCAAACACCGTGCAAGTCCAGCTTAGGCTCTCCAGTCAAATTAATCACTGACTTTGTTTCAAGTGGTCTTAAACCTGCCCTCCCCTTCCCCAAGCTCCTTTCTCCCAGTTCAGTACTTTTTTGTCCCCTTGCACATTTTTCCTATGAAACTTCAGCATATCCCATCAGTTTGTCTGGGAATATATTTTTCTGCTGTTGTTGTGTGCACACAAACAAACATCCATGCAGCAAAGGAAGGAAATGAATGGGATACAACAGAAACCTCTTTTCTGGTTTCTACCCTAAGGTGAACAGTAAAATGAAATAAAACCTTCCCCCCTTCCTCAGTATGTAACTGGTATGTGATACAGACTTCGTAATTATTCCTTTAGAATACTTTATTCAGTTCTGCCTTCATTTTAATCATCCTTGTGAGGAATCCCTAAGTTCCGTGTTACAATCCACTTCCCTCTGGGCATTGCTGGCAGTGGGGCAGCCCGGCTCCCTTTCCCATTCCCACAGCCCAGATCCCTTTCCCATTCCCACAGCCCAAATCCCTTTATTGCTGCTGTCTTCTGTCTACCCAAACATCTGCTGGCGATGCAAACAGCAGTCACGCTTGGGCTTTTTAATTCCAGATGATTGCCATTTGATAACTCATTTCATAAAAGCAAACGATTGCTAAGCATAAACAACTGCAGCCTGGAATTTGGTGCTCTGCAGTGCTCACCTGGCGCTTCCTCTCCCTGCTGTTCTCCTGAATCCCTTCTGTTCCCTGCCAGCCGGAGCAGAGGAGTGAGTGTTGCTGTGGTGACACTGGGGAAATGGGCAGATGCTGCCACACGCGGGATGACTCTTCCAGGAAATGCTTCAAGATAATTACAAGTAGTGATTGTGCCAGGGATATTACTTGTTCCTGTGTCTCTTCAGATAATAACTTTTATAATGTCCTTGGCTGTGTGCTCTGGAAGGATTTGAGGACACAGTGATTGTTAGAAATCACCTGAGATTGTTATTTCCCTGTGTCTTGTTGCTCCTGGGCTGAGTGACTGCCTTCCCCATGCCCCAGTAAGCTGTGCTCCAACTCCCTCACCTCCAGTTCTTGAGCTTTGACTGTATTCCACCACCTATATTTTTTTTATTCTTGAAGCTTTTGCTGCTTGAGGATTTCAGACTCAACCTTCAGAACAGTTAACTCACCTGAGCCCAGTGCTTAGCTGCTGCCTGACCTGCAGGTGATTCACACCAGTGGGTCTATAGGCAGGGATGTGTTTTAATACTAAACTTTGCTGTCTCCCTGTAGCTCCTCTCCTGGGTGCTCGTACCCCAAAGCTCTCACTCTTAAGGATGTGAAGCACCTCGTGCATGAGCTGGTGGAAGGGTTTCCAGCAGAGTTTGCCTGTGTCCTTGTGGCTTTGCTTCTGCAGGTAGGACCAGGGCAGATGGATGCTGAAGGCAGACGGATGTTGGTAAATATTCTGCTCCAGCATACCTGAACTGGTGAGACCTCCAACACCTGTATTGGTGAGACTGGGCCTCCAACAGTGTAGCCTGGGAGCAAGGACCCTGTGACAGGAGGTGGGACAGGGAGACTTGATCACCTGAGGCTGGAGGATCCCTTTCTGAATGGATGCTCCGGTCAGGGAAGGTGGGCAGTAAGAGTGGGGCACTTTAAATAAATCAATCAATCAATCCCACCGCAAAAGAACATCCTTCAGTCTCATTTCAGCATTAGTTGCTGCTCCTGCCTAGAGGTAAAATGCAAAACTACAGAGACAAAAGGTTTAAGACTCTTGAAAGGCATCTGGAGCTTCAGTGCTCCCTGTTTACTGGGACCTGGCTCCTACCAAGACTGAAGGGGTGTGCCTGGATCTCTCCCGATCTGTTCGTAAGGAGCTGAAGCATTGCCCCTAAGCTTGAGAAAACAGTGGTGGAACCACCACCTCTTCCAAGCCAACTCTGAGATCTGGCCTTCAGTCAATTCATTCATTGTGTTATTAAAAAAGAATAAACAGTTGGGGAATTTGCAATTCCCCCTCTCTAACTTTGCCATCGCATCAACGTTGCCAAATATATATATATATTTTTCCCCACCTACAAAACAACAAGCTTAGCTGCTTCTCTGAGACTATTCATTTTCACCACATCAGGAACTTATTAATTCTTGATGAGAATTCAAGCATTAATCAATTCTTGATTGAGTTGTCCCCAGAGGGAAAGAGGAGAAACTGGGCCAGATTTGCCTTTTGGCGGCTTTGAGCTCCGTCTCTGCCTTAACACACATGGCAACAGTGGTATAATCAGTCTGCTCAGCTTCAACTCCGTATCAAATGCATCTTCACAGCTAATGTGGGGTTCTGAAGGCAATATCACTGCTCCAGGCACTGTGTGATGAGAAGAAAGTGGCCAGAGCCCCTGCAGTGCTTTACCTTTGCGGTCCTCCTGCGGCAGCCGGTAGCGGTGAGCATGGCCTGAGGGATGTGCTAAGGGAGGTCAGGCATGCACAGAGGCAATGAGACCAAGGCAATTAAAAGGAAAATAATAATAATAATATGTATGTATCTTCCTTCAGCTGGGTTTTGTGTGTTGCAGGGGTACCCTGGGGTCTGGCCAGCAGGTAAGGATGCAGGAGGGCTGAGCACTGAAATCAAAGTCGTGTCTGAAGTCAAAGAGCTTCAGTCTTCTGCTCATCTAAAGTCAGTTTAGATGCAAGGTCATCAGGTTTCTGTAGTGGGGGCTGAAATCAGGCACTCGCTTGCTGTTAAGAAGTTCTTATGTCAAAGCTGTTTGCTTTCAGGGCAAATCTCACAAGTACACTGCGTGCATTAAAGGCAAATCAAGTCAGGTTTTTAAGCTGAGGTTTCCTCCTGGTTGCATTTAGTCCTGATGTACTGAGGAGTTTACACTGAGGTTTATACAGCTGACCCATTTCCTTGTAACCATATTTTGCAGAAGAAGGGAGTTTCCCTGTGAGATTTTTAGAGCTGTTTAGATGAATTTTACTTGACAGCTCCATGTAATTTGTTTAATTGGTCCCATGCAATGAATTAGAAATAATTTACCATTGTGCTAAAGATTTGTCCTATTTTCATAGGCAGCCCGACTTCCTTTATTTTTCTTGTGCTTCTCACGAAAAGTAAAACTTGATGACTTTAATTCCAAGATGAAGTACACATGGCATAAACTCTAGGGGATGCCTACAATATACTTCCTTTGAGCTGCACTTTCATTGTCAGCTCGAATATCTCTCCATGCAGGAATGTGGATTTCTTGAGGTTTTTTTTCCAGTAAGTTTACTACTGTTTCTTCAGTAAATATTTTCTCTTCCCCCTCCTCCCTGAAGACAGAAGCTGGTGTAGATTGGGTTACTGGAGTTGAGAGCCATTGCTGGTGGTATTTTTCAGTTATTCTTACTTTGCTTGTACACAAACCTGTGTTTTTTTGTAATCTTTTCCTTTGCAAAGTGCTTTGAAACCTACAAATAATAATAACAGTAGTTCTTACAAATCACTTTTTTCTCTCTTATTCCAGCAAACAAATATAAAACATAATCTTCTGAAAAATATGTCAGGAAAACCCCAAGAAAACTTTGTTCCCATAAACTGCAAGAAAACAAGTTGTTGAAATCCCTGTTGGTGGCTGCTGTGCTCCCCAGGGATTGTTGTGCAGCCAAGGCAGCGTGCGGTGAGGCGGGACAGAGCAGCACCATGAGCATCCTTGGTGTGGGATAACTGTGCAGTAGTTCCCTGTTCTTCTCACAGAAACATAGAATCATTTTGACTGGAAAAGTCCTGTAATATCACCAAGTCCAACTGTTAACCCAGCACTGCTAAGTCCACCACTAAACCATGTCCCTGAGCAGCCAAGCTGCAGTCGAAAATAGTGTTTCATTTTTATTCCTTCCAGCCCTTCAAAGACAACCTCTGCTGCCTGGAGGGGATTGTGGCTGGGAGCAGTAACCTCACCTGCATTCACCTAACCCTGCTTTGAGCACTGGCTGGAGGATGTGAGGGCTGTGGGGACTCTCCTGCCCAACCTAAAGGAAAGGCAGGTTCAGAAGGGAGTCAAAGCGTGGGACAAGGACAAAGTGTTTGAACTCGGGCAGAGAGCTGAGCTAACCTAGGAGAGGCTATTGGGAAGCCACAGAAGAGTTTTTAAGCTGCTTTATTCAGATTTTCAGATTTCGGAATTGTAGTGAAAATGTGGCTACGCCTGCCCTGGGAAAAGCACCTGGGAATGGGGGGGAGCTTTGAGCTCAATGCTGGAGTGTGAGCACCAGAGTGGAGCCAGAGGGCTCTTGGTGGATGGGGAGGAGCAGCAGCCTGCAGGTCAATCCTCTCTGGTTTTGGGCTTGAAGTAGCAGGATATTTTGTTGTTAGTTTGTGCTTTGGAGAAGGCTGTGGTGCCTTTGCAGTGCTGGGGCATCACCAGCAGTGTCTGTCTCACCAGGCTTCAGATACCCACCACGGTGGTGACCATCATCTCTGTTGAGGGTAATGGTGTTGCAGCATCTGTTTTCACCTGTGAATGGCTCTAGAGGATTTTAAGAGGTGAAAGAAATGTCCTAACTTTCTTCTCAAAGACCCTTTATGATCTAAGCATTAAGGGAAATACCCTGGCAGTGACAACACACAATGGGGTTTGGGTTTTATAAATTGCTGTCCCGCCTCCTCTGGAAGGAGACAGGACCTCTAGTTCAACCAGTCTCAGCTAGGACAGTGTGAATAGCTGAGTGGGAAGGGTAGAAAATGGCTTGAAAAAAGAAAGGTCAGTAGGGGACTGAGGGAACACTTAAAATGAAGATGTCAGCAATGAAATGGGGATCTATCAATTCTAGTGACCTGTATAAACAGATGAGAGGAGTTGTAGCTGGTCACTTATAACCATGTAAATTTAATTAAATTGATATTGCTTGCAGGAAATACAGAGCATTGAATATAACAATTAGTGGCTCTTTCTGCTCTTTTGGAAGAAGCAAGTAGGCAGAAGGCATGGGGAAATGGCACTCAGACCAGAGTGCATAACCCTTGTCAGTCACAGGCAATTAATACAAGTGAGCCATCAGTGTTTGAGTTCTGTTTTCTAACAGCTGAAATACAAGATGGGGCACTTGGTCATGTCTGCTAGGAAAACAAATCCCTGGAGATCTTTTCCACTCTATTTTGCAATGTTTTTTTGCAGGGTAAGAGGAGGTTGGGCATATGGGAGGAGCAGGAGAAGACATGTGGTGTCACAGGGTCCTTTCCCTTAGGAAGCAGATGTGGAAGGTCTCTGGTAGGAGATTGCACTTGGTGTTTTGTGAAAACTATGGTTGAGGTTTCCCTTGCTCAAGATACATTGCATCCAACAGAAGGGAGGATGTGTTAGATCCCACCTCCATGCCAATAGGGTCATTGATCACTGAATGAAAAGTTGGTGGTTGCTGGTGCAAGGAAGCATGGTTTGATTATGTCTAGTATGGGTTAATGGCAAAAAAAAAGAGTCTCAATAGTTTATTTAGTGTTCTCCAAAAGACGTTATTTCATAAACATGAAAGCAATAAAAGTGCCCTAATTCATCCTCCCCACCCCTGGCAAAACACTCTAACAAATGGTGAGTGGGGCAATTAGGAGCGTATAGCAGAGAATATAAATGAGGAGTAGTAAGACTGGCAAGCAAAAGAGCATGAGAAAATGTGCAGCCAACAAGCTTAAACTTATTTCTTTATGTCCTTTAAATATAATGGGAGTGAGAAGGAGTTTAGCAAGTCACACCAGTCCTTTTGCAGATGGAAGCAGCTCAATCAGGGTGTCTGTCTGCTCCCCGCGGGGAGGGAGGAGGGTGATGCTGCTGCCTCCCAGGAGGGAGTAATTTATATCCCACAGTGATTAAGAGACAGTTAAACGTCACCTACTGTCGTCAAGTGCTGTTAAATCAGTAAGTCTGGGTAACTGGCACCTAAAATTTTTAAGAGCCAGCTGAGCTACTCTTTGGATCATTAATGTTTATTTTTAATAAGTCCTGGATCACTGGGGAAGTTTCCATAGGCTGGAAGAAAGCTCGTGTTCTGCCATTATTTAAAAAGGGTAAATGGGATGACCTGAGTAATTACAAGCCTGTCAGAAGAGCATTCAATCAATATGTGTTTAATACCACCAAATGTAAGGTCATATATCTAAGAATAATGAGTGTAGCTGATACTCGCAGGATAGGAGATTTTATCCCGAGGAGCAGTGTACAACAGGAGAATACTGAATAGGTGTGGGGAGAAACTCCCTCTTTCTCTCTGTCACAGAGGATCTCCACGTGGTGCCACTGCTGTCCTGGTTTGGTGTCCATGATTATTGAAGCCACTTGGAAATTCAAAGGGAGTCCAAGGCAAATTCGCCAGAATGAGTAAAGATTTTGTAATCCAGCCATATAAAACTAAGTCTGTTTAAGCCAGAGTGGAAAGGCAAAGGACTTCCCTGATCAAGTCTCTAATGATCCACGCTGGGATAATACTGGCAGAAAATACAGTGGCTGCAGCTCAGAGCTCAGGCTACGAATGATGGGTGTGCAGAGCTCATTAATTACTGACCAGATAAAATAGGATTGTGCCAGACTTCCACCACTGGATTTCTTTGCACTGTTCTCAGTTTGTTTTATAAAAATATCATCTCTAGTCTAATCATGGCTGATGGTCTTTGAACCTGGAAGAGACCTTGGTTGTCCTTCCTACCGGGTGAGCTTTGCCTGCTGTGCAGGGTGGCAGCTGGTGGCCATTGCAGGTCAGAAGAGTTTTGCTATTGACTTTGGCTGAGGACATGCAGGGCAGTTTGGGGGCACAGTGGGGTGTCTGCATGGCCATGGCTTTCTGCAGGACCTCTGGAGTAGGAGCAGACGCCCTGGATGAATGAGAAACAGATGTCTGCAATAAAACACAAAATGGATGATCGACCCTCCAGGTTGCCAAAATGTGTTCGACCACTGAGCTTAGAGGTGATTCCTACATAAGCTCTTCTATTATATGTCTTCTATATTTTATCTTCTATTATATATCCTATATAATCTTCTACTATTCATAGCTGCTATATTATTTATAGTTTTGTAGCCATGCAGGCTACAAGGCTATTTTTTGAAGGTCTACTGTAAATCCAAGTTGCAGCCTATTTTTAGCACCTCTCCCAGAGGTCAGACATGCACAGGTGTCTATAGAGTCTGCAAAATCTAAAAATAGTTTCCAGATAGAGCACTTTTAAAAATTCTCATCAGAAACTCATGATCTTCCAGATTTTAAAGCAACTGTTGAAATTTTATGCTGTCCGGATTCTTTTCTAACTTCCTTTCATCCCTTTGTTAATTGACAAAATTAACAACAGAATCTTCCCTGTGTTTCCCCTTTACTAACCATTGGATTTTTGTATGAAAATACAGTTGCATTTTGGAACCAGGATTCTACCTTGGCAATAAAATTTGCACATTTATGTTGGGTTTGTAAGTTGTTTGTTTAAAGAGAATCTGCCAATGCCTTTAGGAAAAACCAAACGAAAACAAAAACAAATCATAAAAATCCTGGAGTCCTGGAGGAACTAAGTTTGGAGATCGCAGGGCAGTTAGCTCATCTTGGGAACTATTACCCTCATTTTCCACCAGGAGTAAGGAGTTGTGGAAATAAAATGGTGTTGTGGGAATAATTATGTTTTTGATGAATTTACCTATTAAAAATATTTTTTAAAGTCTTTTTTGACTGGTTTTAAGTGAAGAGTTGCATTTTGGGGGTTTAAATGGGATTTCGGTTTGGAATTTATATTAATATACTATATTTTTGAAAGATTAAACCTAAAAATAGTCCATCAAGCCATTCACTAGGGAAAAATCCTAGGTTTCAGTTTTTATGGTACACTTCCCCTCTCCATTTTACCATTCTCCCACAGGTTAAGTTTTCTACCTTTCACTTAATTCCTAGGCAGGTAAGATTTAATATTAATATTTCTCACAAAATAGGCTGATATTTGTTTCCTAGACCTAGCTACTAATAAAAAACACTTCAGGGGGCTGAGGTCCCTCGATGTGACAGACAATCACAGTGGTACATGGTTGTTCTGAGCGTACGAGCGGCTCTGACAACCCAACCATCTCACCCCCGCTGTGCTGAGCTTGCATTTTCCTGCAGCCTCTTGAATATTTTTGTTTCCAGAAATTCACTTTCACAGACTTGCCTTTGACTTTCTCTGTCCCTTTCCTCAAAACTCCAGTTTTCGTCCTCTTTATTCATAGTAAGATGATTAAAATCTTTACTGGATACCTTTGCATACAAAAGTCTGTGAGGAGGGCAACTGGAATTAATATGTTTAATTTTTTAATTCCATGTGTTTGGGAGTCTGATTTGGCTCTTTCTCATGACCAGTAAATCAATTTCTGCTCATTTGACGTTGATGAGCCCGATTATCAATGTTCCTATAGCAGGCAAATGGAATCCTATTGATTTGGGTGGAACCACGTCAAATTTATAAGTTAACTTTTAATCAACAGAATCTAACTCAATGGAATATAACTGGCAAGATAACACCACTTTCAATCGCAAATAGTCAGTTTACCTTTTTTTTCTGAGTACTCACCATTTCTACAGATCCTAATTTCATGGTTTTCTTAATGTGCTGTATATCTCTTTAGAGTTAAATAAGTTAAATAAGTTAATAATGTTAAATAAGTTAATAAATGTTAATAAGTGTAAAATAATAAGTTAAATAAGCTAAAAATAAGAAAATAAGCATTATTTTAATTCTCTAACAGTGATAGTTTGGATTTTTTTTAATGAGTACTTCTTTGTTTTTATCACTAAGCAATCTACTGACACAAGGTAGTATCTTTGCAACTGCAAGGTTGAAGACCAATAGTGTTCAGACTATTATTGATTGACAGAATTTTGTCAAATAATAGTCAATTTGAGTTATTGTGGACAAAAATTTATTCTCTGATCAGCTGACACATTGTCCTCAGCTTCCAAGTCCTAAAAAAAGAGATAAAATCCACTCTAAGTATTCTAATGTTTGCAAATGTGCTTTCCAACATTGAGCAAAACCAGAATCAACGAGCAGCTAACGTCCAATTTTTGCAAAACATATGGAAGTCCCTTTTTATGGAGTTTCTAATGAAGTCTTCATTATTGTAATATATACATATTTTGAGTGTTGTCGGGCTGTCTTTCGTTGGTGTTAATGCTCACATACGTTAATTGGCAAATGAGTATGAATTAGATGAAGCTGTAATTTCATTTAGGAGTTCTGGTTCCTACTTGAGTCACTTGGGAGTGAGTAATCAGAAATATGAAATTTTCATCACAGAACCTCATTTTTTCCTTTTTTTTTAGCCTCATTTGTTCCTTTTTTTTTTAACATTATGGGGAATTATAGGCAAGGGGAACAAATGGACCAGAGATTACTTTACAGAGTATATTGACCACCAGTAAATGATTTTCAAAGAAGTGTCAGGCACAGAGAACCCCTGCAGCATCTCTGTGGTGTGGCTTCTGAAACTGTGATTTTTTTGGAGCTATAAATGGAAGATTAGGGGAATGGGAGTGAAGGGGATGTCTGTGCACTGACCACCCCCACCAAGGGGTCCTCTGTTGCTTGCTGGCTGTCTCCTCTCTTGCTAAAATGGTGAAACTTGTGGTCTCCTTCAGTGAAGAACAAGCTGAGAAAGAAACCTGGCATTAGGAAGAGAAGAGCAAAGGGAAGAGTCTCAGCACTGGGAATTTGCCCTGGGCTCTGGCTGAGTTGGTACTGCCTTCATCTCTTGCTCCCTGTGCAGGTGATATCTCCCAGTGAGCTCTGCACTGGTGATCAAAGCACAGCAGTGGGGATGCAGCTGAGGTTCAAAGGCTCTAGCCATGTCTCTCTTTTATACATTAATTTATTCCTTATATTTTATTCTCTACTAGTTATTATTTTTCTATTTTTTCTATTTTCCCTTGAAGGTGGTAATTATTTCATACTCGTACTTCAGTGTTTATCCATTGATGTGACCAGCTTTGCAGCTTTGAACCCTACGTAAGTTTTCCATTTGGGACGTCTCTGTTGTACAACACCTATTTGTGGCCAACAGAACTGTGATGAGAGGTACCATGTGTAGACAGGTGTTTATTTTTTTGGTTTACTGCCCTGTGACATACCTGAGTTGTGCTCTCAAGCACCTCATGACTGGTGTTGCACAGATAAAATAATGACACATCCTGATTTCTGGGTGTGCATACCTTTGTTTCACCTGTATCTTGAGAGACTTTACAGCCCAGAACACCTGGGACAGACTCTTAACTTGTCCTGCCATGAAAAGGAATGGTATTTTGTGGAGACCAGGGAGGCAGAGGTGTATATGGGTTTTCATTCCTGTCTGTGCACGTATGTGGTTGGACTGTTCCTGCATCCTTGTCCACTGGGTCATAAGATGCCTGAAACTGAGCCAAACCTTTTTGGGTTACCTTCAGTCTTCCAAAATATCTCGTGAAGAGAAAATCTCTTTACAATAATACTATTTTCAGAATAACTCTTGGTTTTTTTTCCTGATGTAGTGGTGTCATTACAAGGCTCAGCAATCATCTTAATATGGATTTGGTACCCATAAATACGAGCCAAGGAGGAAATACTGGTTACTTGTTTCCAGCCACTTGCTTCCAGTAGTTAAACTGAAGTATGCTGACAGAAATATTATTGATTAGCTTTCAGGGTAAAAAATTAGGTATGTTTGCACAGATATGTTCAGCATCATTGTATATTGAATATATGTATTAAAGATAGATAAGATACAACTGTAATAGGCCTGTCTTCATGTCTGAAGCAAAGGCTTTCATTAACTTTATCATTAACGTGAGCATATTAACACTCAAGCCCTAGAGCCTTTCTGTATACCTGGGTGATCAGCATTTGAATCTTGTGCTTTACTGATATCTAATTCAAGTTTGCCAACAATATTATCTCCAGTATAACATGTTTCATGCTCTTCTGAGAGACAGCTCATTCAGGGAAACACAGAGCAGAGAAGGAAGGAAACTACTTGCCAGAGCAATTTTCAGCAAGCATGGGAAAAACCTGTTTCTTTCATGTTAAAAATCTATTATTAAATTTATTTTCACAATTGGCTTGAAAATATGAAAATCACTTCATTTTCCAGATAACCTGATTTATCTGCTATTTGCTAGGTATTGCCTGAGATCCAAAAATGCATATTGAAGCAGAGGTAGGGATATCACCCTAAGAAATTGAGGATGAGCTCACCCTGAGGTTGTAGGTGCTGTGTGGCACTGAGGTTACCTGGGCCAGATCCATTTATTCTAGACATTGTGTGCAGTGGAACTTGGCTAGTTACTTTGATGAATTAACAAGCCAAGGAGATTAAGTGCTTTGATCATAATTGCATGTTCGTGAGCCAAATTTCAGGGCAAGGATTTAATGTCTTTAAGTACAAGACATAATAATAATGGCAAAAGTTATAGTGTGAGGAATAATTTCAGTTTCTAAAATCATTCTGAAAAGGCAACCCCACTCTACCAAGTAATTTGTGTAGCTACATAAATATTCCCTGTGTTCCTTAAAGCATTTCTTTTTCTCCCAAAGTCTGCAAATTACACTTTTATGAGATGCTGTACAAACTAACTACTGTATCTATTCAGAGTATGATAATATCTCCTTGCCTTTGAATGAAATATTTGGCCCCTGAGAATCTGGCAGTACCTTTCCTCATAAAACACCTGAAAATTGAGTAAGATCTTAAGCTTTATTATGTACATATAACACTGGCACCTGTGGGATTCTATGTAGTAAGTTTATTTACAGAAGATGTATTTGCAGAATATATTTTAGGCTGGGACAACTCTGTAACATGTTTATAATCTCTTCTTCTTATGTGACTTGATATCAAAAACAATCCCAGAGGTCTTATCTTGGAGAAAGTCTAGGGCACCCCAGTACAATCCAAGTATAATTTTAAACTGTACCATTTTGGAGTAGCAAGAATAAAATGTGGTCCTAAAGAAATACAATAAGTCAGTCTCTTGGGCTGTGTTGTTTCTAAGTCCTTGTTGCCCAAAATGCAAAGAAATCACAAGGAAATGTAGGTTTTCT
Organism: Aegotheles bennettii; assembly: GCA_013398125.1. NCBI lineage: Eukaryota > Metazoa > Chordata > Aves > Caprimulgiformes > Aegothelidae > Aegotheles > Aegotheles bennettii. The sequence continues at coordinate 370,579 of VZRW01002591.1, forward strand.
TCTGAGAGAAAGCATACATCATGAATGCTGTGTCTACAGCGGTGGTGCTTTGGAAGCTGGAATAGGGCCATGAGTTTCCAAGTATCAGAATAACAGTGATGAAAAGTCTTAACCCTCTTCTCCCAGAAGTGTGTTCCCTCTACTCTGGAAGCAAGACTTCCTTCAGTAAAGCCCAAGGTGAAGAAGCACTTCCCAAATGCAGGCATAGGCCCATGGAGAATGGATCCCTCGCTGGGGTGAACTCACACACCAGGTCAGATAAATACAATTTCCCAAGACAAAAACCACTCCCTTTGGAAGATAAGAGGAGAAAAAAATCATAGCACTTACAAGTGATAACAGGGCCTGTATTTGCAAACTGCGGATGAGTTTCAAATCTTGATTTTTTGGGAGACAGCTGAGAAAACACAGAAACATTCACTTGTCAGAAGTTTCCACCTCATCTGCGCTGTGTGCGTAAAATTCTACTTGGCCAAAATATGGGTACATGTTAGGGCTTTGCAAAGCAGAGCTGTGGCATTATCCATGGGATGTTCTAAAAGTGCTTTATAGAAACTTTTGAGAAGTCAAAATACAGGACGAAACAGATTCTTATCTTAGCTCAGGAAAAACAGAGGTTTCCAGGCACTTTCTTTTTCCCCTCTATCCTTTTAGCAGTTCCTTCACAGATAAATAATTCTATTATGTTTCTGTTTGAAACACACAAACATGATCGCTATTGTGGTTTTAGTTGTTTTATTTTTATTTTCTTCACTAAGCTGCTCTTTACATGCCTTTTAAGAAGCTGGAACTGAATCCATGTCCAATCAAACTGATCAGCATTTTTGGGCATGACTTTTCAATCACAGCACGACGTACAGTCATTTGATGTAACTTTATACAACAGAGCTGTTTGGATTATTCCCTAAAGATTATCTGCAGGATCTTAAAGAGCACTTTGGATAGCTCAGAAGTCTCAGCACTATATATATTTTTCATTACATTCCCGCTGCTTTTGTAATGTTTCCAAAGTAGCATTGTTGGGTACAGTAGCAGAAGAGGGCTTGCAATTTACTTCACTGAGATAGCAGTGCTGCCTAAGGTGAAATTAAAATAGACTTTAGTTATTTGTGAAATTAATTATTTAAATGTGCTCAGCAATCACTCATGTCAACCCTCTCTGCTTACAGGGCTTTTTTTCCCTCATGCCAATGCCACCAAAACAATGTTGTGTGGGACCAAGTTGCTTTGCATTAATGATGGCAGTCCCTTCTTCTGGCTGTTGCATTATTTAAAACGTGATTGTCATTAGTTATTCAGTACAGCACATTTGTGGGGGCCAAAGTAAGCCTTATTCATTTTCATCAGCATCTAAACCTGCAAATATAGGTGAAAAATCAAAGGTTGGAGTTTTTGGACTTAATATTCAGTTGGTTGTTGTGAGATGCCAGCTTTTGGGCCAAACTCAACAAATTTTCATCAATTGTGTAAATGTTGTTCTTAGGACTGATGGGTTTTTGGGGTTGTCTTCTGCATGCATGAAGCAGCTCTTGGTTTGTCCTGCATTGGGTAATTTGGGAAGAGCTCTGTGGTGTCAGCAGGAAGTGCTTCCGTGAAGATGGCAAGGGAAACCTTACCTGATTTCCTGAGAGGAAACCTCCTTTAAGGATCACTGAAATGAATTATGTCTCGATGGTTCTCACAAATTGCACTTGCATCACTCAGTGGCTTCATTTTAAAAGCGTGTAGCTGTTTGTGAGCACGTTTTAAAATTGAAGAATTCGGGAGTGGATGTGAAGCGGGACGTTTAGAGGGCTCTCTGCTGTGAAGAGGCAAGCTTAAAGGTCTGAAGTTGTGGGGCTTTTTCAACAGAGATGATCTTTGAAATCTTTTCCATCAGTTCTCTCCACATTCCAATTTCAGTTTTATAACACCCCTCACTGTGCAAGTCTTGGCAGGAAACTTGCCCATCTTGTGGAGCTTTGCATGAATAATTCATTGAAGCGTCATGCTGATTCTCAAAAGGTTGGAGTATTTCTTTGGAGAAAGTGTTTAATAAGATTCTCCCAAACAACACAAAATATAGCTTTGTATGAATTTTATGGGGTAGTGTTTCTTAAAAGGTTTTGCACAATCGAGGATTTAATGAACTGAAAACCAAAACATATGGCAGACCCTTCTACCTATTTGTTTCCTAGGTTGAAGGATGGAGATGAAGCTGCTTAATTGGGGTCAGAAACTTGAATCTGTCAGATCTGATGGCATAGGCAGAAGTTGAAGAAATAGGATACATCTCCTGTTTGGCTCCTTGTATTTATATCTTCATTTGGGTGATACTGTATGACAAAGAGAATGAAGCAGCACTTCCACTTACTTTCCAAACCAACCGAAAATATCACAGAGCTCCTGCATAACCCTGTCACTCTGAAAGCCTCCCAGCTGCACGGTGGCCCAGACAATTTGCTTGACAAGGTGTCATGTAGCCCATCACATAGAGGCACGTAGGTGTTTGTAGTCCTCTGAAAAAAGAGGGAGTTCCATGACAAATTATGCATATTAAGAAGTTAATGAAGCTTATCCCCAATATTAATTGGGGAGTATTTTTTCTTTGTTTGTTTTTCCTTTTGAAGGCAATTTTTAAATGGGCTTTGGTGATCTAAGAGGTTGGTTTGGAATAAGGAGTTTCAAAAGAACTTTTCCCACTTTTTTTGCTCTTTATGTTATTTTAGCCTTAATACAGTTTTTAATGGCCAATATTTTGCCAGAAGAAAACAAAAGCAGAGCCAAAGCCCCAAACCAACCAGTGTTAGAATACAACAATCCATCAACCTTGTTGGTGTTTGCAGGAACACATTTCAGTGTGTGTTTGGCAGCTCTACAATTGGGATAAAATATTTTGTGTTGCTCTGAGGACAGGAGACCATCATATTTCCAACAGGACTGTTTGTTGAGAAGGAAAATAACCCACAAGGGAGAAGTTCTTGGTATATAATTGGTTCTCGTTGTTAAGTGTATTAACTGGACAATCGCTATATTGTTGTCATTTCAAGCCATTTCATCAGAAGAGTTTGGCCTCAAAACTAAATTAGGGCAAAGGCTCCCATTGGTGTTAAAGTGGTGACACCATACACTTGAGCTGAGGGGCAGGGTTATGGGTCTGACCTTGTCGGCAGTGAGTAAAGGCAAGGAGACACCAGAGCACTTTGGGGCGTGTTGACTTTCATACTGTGACTTTGTCCTCCATACAATTTCAAAACTGGGGTGAATTCCAAGATTTCTTTCAGCTCCAGTTTAAGAAAGGATGGGCAGCCCTTTCTCCCAAATTTTCCTCCAGGAGATTACTACCTCCTGTGGTCCCCTCCAACCCAGTTTTCTATGAGTCTATGAAATCTTCAAGGCAAGAGTTGCTTATGGCTTCAGTGAGGCTTTGAACAACCCCCCGTTGCATGGGACATATCACGGCCCGTAGAGGGGGCTCATAAAGTGTAGCTCCTTGGATGCAAAGAGACCAATAAAGGCAGCTGGATCACCAGCCTGTGTGTGCCTGGTTCCCCACCCCCGGGACCCAGCTGATTTTACGGTCAAACTTGTGGCTTGACAGACCTGCAGACTTGCACGTTCATTACTGCTGAAATGTCTTCCTACACGGATATTGCTCTTTGTAGTGCCTTCCAGGGAGCTCATTTAAAGATTATATTGGTGATTGGTGGTTTTCAGTGTTTGTGAAGTAGTTTTCATAATCAGGATCTAAGAGAACCGAACTCCTTAAGCTAGCTGATTATTTTTTTCTTCTTTTTTTCCTAATTGTCACTTAGTTGAAATTAATACTGTAATTGCTTACTCTGGAGACTCTATAGCTTCATGCACTCTCATTTATGGAGAAAAATATGGATGATGGGTGACTAATCCTGCTTAGTTAGGTATTTTTTAAAAATAAATACAGATTCTGTCAATCCGTTCTCTGTCACTGAGAGAAACAGCCCCCTTTTTAACACAGTCTCTTCCTTCAGGGGATTTTGTCTTAGGAAGTACCATAATAGGCAGAAGTGTATGGGTTTTGACTACTTTGGCAGTTTTCATTTGCAAATACACTTCCAGTTTTCTGATAACATTTAAGGGGGGCTGAGGAGTGCATTACCTACCAAAGAAGGTAAAGCAGACTTCTTGAAGTGACGTTGACCAGAGCATCTTGAGTCCATATTTTCTAATTTTGTAACTAAAGAGAATAAAAGTTGAACAAACAATATCGTTAGCCTGAGAAACTCAGCCTAGCTGTATTGATTTTGATGTTGTTATGTGGATTTAAATTAGATGAGTCTGCCCTGTTCAGAGAAAGTGGGCTGGTATGCCCAGCTCTCCATCTATGTCCTTTACAAGCTGCTTGCCAACAAGTCGTTCCCCTACCCCCCCCCCATCAATAGTCTGGTGATTGATTAATTCAGTTTGGATTCCTCTAACTGCAAGGTTCAAGAGGACACATTCTCATTTTACTCTTGTAAATATACAAGATTTTCTTTCCTTCGTATTACCTCCTCACTCTTCAAATATTTATTTCTTACATTTTTTTCTTCTTGTGAACAGTCTTGTTTCCTGTTGCTTAAAGAAAAAGAAATAGTCTATTTTTCCGAGTCTTCTTAAGGGTCAGCCTCCTCTGTTTTGAAAATTAGTTGTGGGCTAGAAGGTGCAAGGGAACAGAGGGTGCAGTATGGCCGCATGAGCGATCAGCCTGGATCCAAACAGAAAAATTCATGACCTAGAAGAAGTATCTCCCTCCAGATGTCAGAACAGTGAATAAATGTTTCATAAACTGCTTTCCAGGTCAGCTCCAAACCATGATTTTATGTTTGTGGTTTAACCCTTACTATTCAGCAAGAACAGCACAGTGAGATTGGACTAGGATCAGGGATGTGTTTCTCAGCATCCCTCATCTGCGGAGCACTTGCATCACTAATACCTCTGACCAGATCAAAAATGTGCAAGGCTGATGCCCCAGTCTTGAGGATGAGGAATAATGTCACTGGGTTTTCTTTGCAGAAAAACTTGAGGAAATCATCTCCGAACCCCACAAGAGTACATCCTAACAGGTTTAGAATTCCAGGGCAAGAGCAGCCACCGGTGACTGACAACTCAGCCAATGCTGGTCCTAGGGGAGCCAAATAAGCCCTCTGTGAGGTCCAGCCCACCTCCCTCCTCACAAGAAACCTTGTATTTTTAACCATGTAACAGAGGAAAGTAGATGGCTGTGTTTAAGTGAGGGCACAAAGCCAAAATTAGGTTTGTAAGGTGAACACTTTTCTATTGACTTGACCCTAGGCAGCTTTTCGAAGTGCTGGGTGCTTCATCTACGAGGTGACAAGGAAAGCCTGTTACTGCTGCTGCATCCTCAAACTCAGGGAAGCTTTGATTAGGTGTGCTAATCCTCCAGTGTTGAGCAAAGATGTCTGGCACCAAGGCTTCGCTGTATGCAAGTTTCATCTACGCACTCCAAATTGGCCCCTGTGATTTTCATGGCACGGGGAGCTGTATCAAGACAACCTGTGTCTGGAAGCCCAGCCCGAGCTCCATGTGCTTATCATTAGGAGGCCAAATGGGACTGCACACCATGCAGTTTTAAGTGGAGCGTGGAGATTGTCAGCAAATTCTGTTAACAAGTGGTAGAATTTATGTGCTGGTGGACTAGTGCCTCCATTGGAGATTTATGGTATTCTCCTTTCATGCTGTGCTGTTGCTGCTGCGTTGCAATTAGAGAGGAGCTGGCATTAAAAACATCTGCTACCCGTGTTGGCCCATAGTTGCCAAACTTCTTGCTCTCTTCCTGCCAAGTAGTACCTTGCCAGCAATACCGTTGTGCTTAAATGTTAGCTCCCGAAAGCAATGCTTGCAGGCATTAGTGCCACTGAATCAGCACTAATGCTGACATTTCATTTAGGGAAGGGGAAGGATTTGTGAGGAAGCGGCACCTCCAGGAGCCCAATTAGCATGGAAGTGCGGAAAAAAAATAGCATGTCCTACAAAAGAGCACAGTAAGAGATTATTCCCTGTGTTTTCCTGAGATTTCCCAACATCTGCTCTGGGTATGTTATCTGGGAAGGGGTTGCTTGGTTCCAGGCTGTGGTCCTGCGCTGAGGTCCCTACCTGCTGGTGACAAACCAGGGCACAGAGCCTCAGCGTGGGCAGTCCAACGACTGCCAGAACAAAATCTCCTACTGTACCCTTTGTCCAGACAGCTGACAAAAATGCAGCTGAAATTATAGTGCTGCTGTTGTGGTGAGATGCTGTAGTGAATGAGAACATAACTGAGAGTTGATCCCTGCTCATGAATGTGAGAAATATGGAAAAATGGTGTCTTTGCTAAAGTGTGTTCGATAAAGTGTGCATTTGTTATGAGCAGCTGTGGGAAGAAGGCAGGAAAAATGGGTGCAGCTGTTCCATGGCCTTCACATTTGGCTGCACTGGTGCTCCTGGCCAATGCTCCAGGTGCTTTGAGAGCATGAGAACCTGCATGCCCATACAATGTTTATTCCGATTATTGTTTCTAAGAGTATAAAATCAGGACCCTTCTGTAGCCGAGCCTGAAGCCTCACCTACGGGTGGACGCACTGTGTTGGAACTCTCCCAATTACCCGAGTCCCCTGACATCGGCTCCAATGAGGCCTCCCAGCTTGAAGTGTGGGCCTGGATGATGGGGATTAGGTGGTAATTGGTGATGTATTTCTTATTAATCACTGTTCTTTCTATGCAGCAATGATTTGATGCATCGCTAACTTGCTTATATATCCCATTCGTTTTGGCGTGCTTGCTTAATAAGATGCTCAGATTGTACCACTACTGTGTGGTCATTTTGTTGAGTACCCTGCCTGTTTGCAAAACAGATGCTCAAGGTGGGTCAGGGGCTGGAGATGAGGTCCTTGCCTGCAGCATCCCAGCATCCTTTCTGCATGTTTTCACTCCATTTAAAATGATTATTGCTAGATAAAGAAGTCGTCAGCTATTCACTTCCACTTCTCACTCTAATGGTTAGTGACTTCTTTCTGATTGCTTCCTGGGTAGTACAAACACCCCATTGTAATATGTGCAACACATTTTGAAGTCACAGAAAGAGTAACAGTGGCAAACTGCTGAAACCACTGGGCAGGAGTGGCTGGCTGGGGAGTGGCGATGTTCACAACTAACAGGAACACTGACCCTCTCTACCTTCTAGATCTGGTTAGAAATGAAGTACCTTTGGGGACAGCTATGGATATTCAGCAGTATTATATATTGTATTATATTATATTATATTATGTTCAGTCCATATAATGGACTCTGACTGTGGCAATACATTGCTAATACCAAGGAACAATACACGGTGTAGCTCCACGCGTTGGGAATTTGCTGGATGAATGGATGTACCAAAGGGGAAGATATGCCCTAACAAAACACAAAATCTCACCAGATTCACCAGCCACTGGAGTAGACAACACACGTGCACAGAGGTGTGTACTCACGTGGGGAAGATGTGGTTGCAGAACCACTACCAAAATATTTTTCTCTTCTAATTTCTGTGAAAAATTGAAATAAGAAACCCTAGAGCAGATGTTATACGTGAGCATGGCAGCCTGCAGCACTTCTCTGGGAAATGAACTCCCAGGAGAAGCTGTTGGTGATTTTTTCAAATTTGACCACATACTATTAGTACATATAAGCTGGGAGTTCAAGCTAAAAAGAAGGAATTAAAGGTAAATAGTAGCAATAGCCTCCAAAAATTGCTATGTGTGTTTCTGTTCTTCATGGAGTTGCTTCCTCCAGGCAGCATTTCAGCCGAGGCTGCTCTCAGGTTTCCCAGCTCACTATTAGATTTTTTTTCTTTGTTCATAACTGTTCTGCTGTTTTGTAGTTATCTTTCAGTTTATTAAACTAACAGAGCCTTTAGATTTTTCTGCAGCTTTATGTATTTGTGACATTCACTCAATCGCAGAGCAAGACCCTGACTGCACGAGCAACCCCAAGCACGATACTATTTCTAGCTGAGAGAAAATTTCCTTCCACCTGTATCTGCTGGATGCAATTACAGTTGGCAAATATCTCCAGTTTTTGACCCATGTTTCCACTCTGTTTATTAGCTAAACAAGGAGATCAAGCTGATCATATGTGTATAACAAGCTGTAGGTATGAAAGACGGTGCTTGGCATTTTAGATTTCACTTCATTCAGCATAAGAAAGGCTGCAAGCAAGTTTGTGATCATTTATTTATGCATCCATGGGTTTGGCTGTGCCAGTTTTACTCACCTTAAAAGTTTCTTTATTCTTTGAGTAAGCAAATGTTATGGCACGGGCTGTTTGCAGAGTGAGACAGTTTATTTTAATATACAGCTGCAACATGAAATTATCCATCACTTTTTTTTCATAATACATTAAAAATGTTTCACTTGATGAGAAAGGAGAAAAAGGCAAAGTTTAGCAAGGGAGTTTTTGTTTCTGGCCTGAACCACGGGATTTAAGATACGTAGAGATGCTCTTATTTTTAGATAATAACATCAGTATAGGTGGCTGTTGCTAAATTTCCCTGTTGTTTGTAGCTTCACTTAGAAATATGGTGTTGAGGATTAAATCCCTCTGTGGTTTGTTCCTGTAAATGTAAAGCTGTAATATTTTATGTAAATACTTTGCCTGTGTTTCAGGGGTCTGTGAGCTGTTTTCTGGTTCAATCCAGGCAGTGCTCAGCAGAGGGCACTGAGCTAACAGCAGTTGGAGTAAACACAATTGTCATTTTACTTCAGCAGAGCCTAAAAGGACCCAAGATTAATCTGTTAATATCCTCTCATTCCTTTTCCCTCCTATATCAGTGTTAATTGCCAAACAAGTGACAACTTTCTCCAGTATATTATACTGGTACATTATACACTGCTGCTGTAGATATGGTTATTTGCAAATTCGCTACAGACTCCTCCACAAGCTCAAGGGGTTTTTATGTTGCTTCCGTATGTACGAATAGAAATAAATAGAGGCTGCAATTTCATCTATATAAAATTTAATCTGCATGCTATTTAAAACAGCCTAAATATTAAAAACAGATTATTGGAGTATTCCACAGGAATAATTTTATTTATCATAGTTTACTTTCACATAAACTTATCTACTTCCTTTGGTTTGATTCTCCTCCAGAAGAGGCATCCCTCTCAGGATTGCAGTGTTTTTTTAACCTATATGTTCATGGTTGTATTTAAGGACTGGTTTTCCCTTGTTGTCAGCTGGGCTGAGCAGTGCAGTCGTGACTGAGACTGGGCAGAATGGGCAATCATAAACCTGGTCTCATAAACACCCCTGTAAACAGGGTGAAATGGAGAGCAAAAGGCCAGGATGGTTGTGCTGGGTGTGAAGGAGATGGCAAAGAGGGGCAGAAGCTACTGGTGGTGTTTGCCTGGATCCAGGGGCAGAACAAACCTCCCGAGCAGTGGCACGGGATGCTGGAGGCAGCAGCCAGGGCTGTCGGGTGTCAGCAGCAGGGATGAGGGATGGCATGTCTGGAAATTGCTCTGACAGCCAGGGCCCTATAAAATTTTAATTTGAGAAATGAACCTGTTCTAAACTTTGAGAGTCAAGCCCTGCAGCTTTTATACGAGCACGATTTTTGTGAAGATTAATGAAAACAGACTTAAGGACTCTGACAGTAGCCAGTGGGCCAGCCCCTGTCTTGTGTCTGGTGAATAGCCTCTTGTAACCCTGACCTGTGTCACCAGATTGGGGTCAATACATAAATACCAGTTTGGTAGGGGCATGTCTTGAGTGTCACAGCATTATTGAAAGCCTTTCAGGTTGAGCAAAGGGCAGTTTGTAAAGTTAGTCTCAGAAATGTTGGTTTCCTACAAACAAGATTTCTATTGCCTTTTATGTATTAGTCTTACTAAGACCATTATAGCCAATACCACTATATCCTGCAGGATTTTTTGAGATTTGGCTTGCTTGCTGTTTTTAGAAGAGTTTTGAATGGAAACCCTATTGCTGAAGGTGCAGTGTAGGTGTTTACACACACACCCCAATACATGCTAAAAGCAGCATGTTTGTATCTGTTTGGGGAATTCCTGTCTAAATACAGATCATACTGTTAGGAGTCAGGAAATAATTGTCAATTAAGGACTCGTCTACCTAACTGTGTAGTCAGCTTCAATGGAACAATACTAACTTAGTGCTATATCAGCTGGAGACAAGTGCCTGCTTAATATGTTCAATAGACATTATTTTCAATGTAGCATCTTCCCTGTTGATGGTTAGTGCATCTTTGAGTGCTAACCACTTTTTTAAATACAGTATTCATATTGCATGGTCATTCTTTCAAATATCTTTTTAATATGAACTGGTTTAAGCTTAAGGTTTTCTGCTGTTGTCCTCACTGGGTGCTGCAATACCCCATCAATATGACGAAGGCTGGATTTTGTGCTTAGTTCTGTTTTGCATGTGGCTGAAGAGTGCCCATTTGACAGAGAAAGGTTATTCCTAACTGGGAATGTTAAGAAGAATCTGGCCTCAATTCAAGCTGGGGTGCAACAGTTCACACCTTATCTGTGGCAGCTTTCAGTCTCGCTTGTTTGATTTAGTCTTGTTTAGCAAATGCCTAAAAAGAATTTCATAAACTGAATTAGGTCATCTCAAGTGAGGTCATTCCAAGTGGGCTGCCCAGAAAAATCCCTGATTTTAAGTTGTGTTTTAGCTGATTCATGGCAAGGGGATACAGCCCAGATTTTGTGCTGCACACTGCTGCTGCTGGGCACTGGGTCTGTCCATGAATCTCTGCCCAGCTCAGGTCCTCCTGCAGGATCTCAGCTGTGCTGAACTTGCCAAAAGGTGTGCAAGTCATCTCCTAACTTGTATTTCCATATTATATTAATATGAGAGAAACAGCAAGTCCACCTTTTTAATGCTTAAGCAGAAAAAAAATGTAGCTACAGTTGCATGTATAATCCTGCAGAAGAGGGATGTGTGGGAGGTCTTTAGCAGATATATCAACTGCTGTGGAAAGAGGAACAGTTCTGTATGTCTGAGTCCAGCAGTTGCAGCAAATGAAAGATGTAATTTTACCCACGATCCCAAGAGGAGAGAAGAACTGGGTGTTTCAGGTGTGGAAGGACCAGATGGGAGGGAGAGCAAGACCAAGCGAGCGTTGTTTGAAGTGCCCTTATTCCACAGGTTGTTATGATCTGAAAGGAAATCTAAAAAAGAAAAGAAAGAGAAGAAAAAAAATAAAAGGAAGGTATTTTACATATATTGTAGTAATGAAACCAAGTTCAGGAGGAGTTGTTCAAAGAAGAGATCTCTGCTCTGGGGTCACATTACCATGAGCTCTGGGGGAGGAATAAGACATCAATCTTTTGCAGTGACCAGTGCACAGAATTCACCAAGGACTTCATTCTTACTGCACTTGGTTTCCTTAAAAAATAAGTTGGCTTTCCTCACAAGCCATACTGCCATTTTGCAGAAAGCAAAGATACAGCTAGGAATAATTGCTTTAGCCTTTAGTTTTGAGTGGAGTTTTTACTTTTCCTCTGCCAAGCAAATAGAAAAAACACTTGTACTAGTTTAACATACACCACTATCTAAGAAGAAGAAAAATTCAATAGAGATGAAGATAACTTTATTTCTGTCACCAAAGAAAAATATATATTCGATCCAATCTGTTATAAACTTTTCTTTGCAGTTCTTGAGAAATACAAAAAAAAAATCTATATATCACACTCTCGGCCAGTACTTGATGATATTAGCCTTCAGTTTTTCTCTCTCTTGTCTTACTAACAACAACAAAAAGGCCAGAGTGTAAAGCTTGTGTACGAGTAAAGGTGGAGTAGCAGAGTTCCCATGCACCTCATTTTACAATTTGCTTTGACACGAAGTGAGAAATAACTGAGCACAACCTTTACTGCAATAATTGGATCCCTGCCATCAGGAAAAGCCTGTTACAATTGTGTCCTCTGAGAAATAATACACTTTTTACCTTCAGTTTTATAGAATCTATTCTCTGTAACCTTAGAGGGTTCAAATTCCAGCGAGAGAGATGTAATGTGCACAGGCTGGATCCTTCCCCACCTGAGTCGATAGCCAGTCACTGCTCTGTCGATGGCATTGGGTGGTTGACACCACCACAGCCTAAAAATCATTTTGTGAGACACATCTTAAAGGCACAGACTAATTTTAGAGCAGTCTCTGTTGTCTTCCTCCTTTTAATTTGCTTTTTTTTGGTGCTGCTTCAGATCATACTGTTTTGCTAGGGATTTTTCTCCCTTTGTACAACTTCCTTTAAGACTTACAGGAAAATATAATTATAAAACCTTCATGGATGCTGCACCTGAAAACATGTCAGTTGAGCTAGAAGGGTCAGAGCCTAAGGACGAGTGATCTTTGTGACCTGGGAACAGGAAGTTCCTTTAGTTTTAGGCTCTCAAGTGTTTTAAAATTGCCTGTGGTGTTTCCCTCCATTATACCTGGGCCCCCCCAAGCCAACAAATGGTCTTATCTCATTAACCATGTCAGTAATTTCATGGATATCACTAGTACTACCAAACACAGCTATACCATAAACATTGATTGTCATCTGCAGGTTTTTCAAGGACTGTTTTTTGCCATTCTCAAATATCAAGATGAAGCTGAAATGAAACTAATATTAAAAAAATATATAAAATTGTGTTGTATTTTAATTGTTTAAAAAATAAAACACCCAAGAGGCCATTATGGTAAAGTTTGGATTATTATTTTTAGAAATAATTTAGTTAGAAATATTTAAAATTTATTTAGAGAATTTATTTAGAAATAAGACTACGTGTAAGGAGTTAACAGTGCTAGCTATTCAACAGATGTGAGCTGAGGGGTTAAAATCTACCTGCAAGGTACCTGCTCAGGCAATGGGCCATAGCATTATGGCAATATGAAAAATCAATGGAGAATGCAAGTGCTTCAGGCTCTGCTGCTGTGGTCATTCTGTCTCTGAGGTGCTGTTTTGACTGGTGGAGTGATGGCAGTGAATTGGCAGAGACAACTCCAGAACAAGCTTTCTCCAAGGAAAATGAACCCGACAGAAGCTGGGATTAGGTTGATGTTCAGGATGATTCCAACAGACCTGCTCTCTGCAGCGGTGGGGACAGAGCTGCTGTACTGGGGAATCCACCCCATAGGAAACAGTATATTCCAGACTGATATGAGAGTACCAGAAAAAAAAGGCCTGAGATGGATCTCCAACAGAAGCAACAAGAACATCGCACATGAGCATCCCCGCCAAAGAACTCATGTCTCCAATGCATACAACAGATTACCTCTTCAGCTTCACTAGGGCTAAGTATCATATGAGGAATAATTCTGAGAAAATTGTATCCACAAAATTATAATGATATGGTGTATTCATGGACTTCCCAAATAGTCAGGTCTCTGCACACTATCCGTGCTCTGAAGTGTTTGGATTTTCTGGAGCCTACAGCAGTCTAACAGGGTGAATCACGGTCACACCTCTTGCTTTTGGAGTCAATAGCAAATAGCTCCCACTGACATTAATGGGAACAAGATGGGTCTTGAATTATGAACCACACAGGATAATAGGAACCTGTTTTATTTAAATACAACCAATGTGAGGTTGGAAGTGTGAGGTGGTAGTAACGAGCCATTTTGAGTAGAGATGCACATTAAGTTAAAGTGCCTTGTACTCAAAATCAATTTGAATTTACTTCAGACTTTGAATAACCTTCTCTTCAGTGCTACACAAAGGTCTTGATGGACTCATTAAAATCTGGAAAATGGGAGAGAAAATCGTAAGATCAGAGACTCATGAAAGCTGAAATAAAAATCTGTAACTGAAGTGTGAAGTTACAGAATGGATCAGTGGGAATTTGAAGTTTCAATTTCTTCCACTTTGTGGGTTTATCACATACTGTTACTTCACTGCTTTTATGTAGTGGAACATACATGTTACAACCTATTTATTCAGATTTCTTTTGCAGGGTCTTCCCTCTGCCATTCTACTTGTGTCGCGCACAGTGAAGACCCCTGTGATGCCTTTGATAGAAGAGAAGACTCAGCACTGGTGAGTCTGTGACAAACAATGATACTTGTAAGCTCCTTTCCGTGTGCTACCTTGGAAGCCAAAAGAGGAGAGTACTCCAATTTGGAGGGATCCCTCAAGAACCAAATGGTCATCTCTCTCCTCTAGAAGTATCTTCAGGGGATGTGCACTAATTTGGTTTTCAGAATGCTGTTCTGACTTGCTGCTGAGCACCCTGTCCCTTCAATGCACATTCCATCTACCTGCTCTTGTTTCCTTCCAAGTGGACAATACAACTGTCAGCAGTTTATTACTACTACACGACCAAGCCAAAACTGTTTTCTCATATCTGCTCTACTACTGAGGTTGAAACTTGGATCTTATCCTTAAAGATATTTTGAAATGTGACTTTTAATCTCATGAAAGATTTTTGGTTGAAACTCCTATTTACACCCCAATTTAATAAAGAAAAATTGAGATTTTCCTTATCATGATTGTACAGTATGAAACAAATTGCTTCAGATTATGATTCCCTCCACTTTAAATTGTTCCATTGTTCAGACTAGAGCTGGCTGACAGTTTCTTCATTTATCTTTCGTAGACTAACGCTGCATTGGACATATTCGAGGCATTAGGCTGGTGTTGATTTGTCAACCTTGACCTTCTGCCACATTAGCTCATTGCAGACCTGACACTCTTCATTTCTCAGCCATAGATTTTTTTCTGAGCTTTCTGAGCCAAGATTAGCCACCACTGTCTATGTGAAAGATATATGGACATGTATCAAAAGCTGACATACGGTGTTTTCTTTTGCACATTGGATGCCTGTTCACCAACTTGTGTTCTGTGCTAGAAACACATCATTCACAGCTCATAGCAAAACTTAATTGCTGCTTGTCTTCACTCTGATTTATTTTATAGACTTTGTCTGGCTTAATAACAGCTTTTACACAATGACCACTATGCTTGAAATATAAGCCTATGAAATTAGCAGTAAGTTCTTGATACTTAGTGATCAGAATTAGTCTGTGTTGGATATAGTGATGGTTTCTTCTAAAAATTGGCTTTGGTCAACTTTATTTTTAAACTTCATTTTAAGAAAGAGTGCAGCTGTTGGAGCTGATATCTGAGGAACCAGTCTTACAACTTCGCAGCTACTAGAAGCACATATGTACTTCCATGAGTGCTGGAAGTTGATCCCATGTTCACTTTAAATTGGATAAAACTGCTTCAAAGCCACTGGAGAGGCAGCCAGCATGGTCTCATCAGTTCCTTTTCACCAGGAAGATGGCCTCACTTCTTTACAACAATTTCTTGCAAACTTTGCATATTCAAATGTTGGACCTCATCTTTCATCCTAACAGGAATTAATATCACCAGGAAATTCTCACAGCAATTTTCCCTTTTAAAAGGGTAAGACTTGACTGCCACCCCAGTTTCCTTGCTGGTAGGAACCCATGAGAAAAAAGCACTATTGCAGAACATAGAAACAAACAAAATCCACAATGACACTGCTCACAGTTAGGGATGGTGGTCTCCCAGACCACTACATTTTCATGGTCTAATGTAGCTTGGAAACCTTTAAAAATATTACAGCTCAAAGAGAAGGTCTCGGGTAGGTTGTGCAAGCCCAAAACATTTGGGAATCGGCTGTTGAGGGAACATGAAAACAAAGGTGCTGATTATAAGTGATGGGAGAAAACAGGCTCATTTCATCCCATCAGGGAGATTTATCAGCAGTGTCGGCTCAGCTTCTGGATCAACAGGAGCTCTTGGAGGAGAGGGAGGTTTGTGGCATCCTTTGCTCATCACTGAACCCATGTGCCACTGCTCAGCTGCCAGGTGCTCTGGGTTTAATGGGCAAATCGCAGCTGCATCACTAAAAATGCAATACATAAGACAAATCTATACTGTTAAATCCTGATGTCTCACTTTCAGTTTACAGATTATTTTTCTTTTCAGTTCTTTAGAATTTTTTTGTCAAATTGGCTCTTTTTTTTTTGCCCTGTTTGTAGAGATCTTTGTGAGCCAGTGGACTCATGCGTGGTTATTCAAGTAGAGCTCAATAAAATAGTTGAAGTAATGCAGTCTTTAACTGAATAACACTCCCATTGAAGTCAATGAGAATTTAATATGTTTAAATACCACAGAATGTAGTCCTAAATTTAATTGAGTTGAATATTGCAAGAAACCTAAATCATCCATGTAGGAGATCTTCGGAGACCTGGTATTTTTCCCCTTAGGATAAGCATTGTGCTTCATATAGTGATAGACATCCAAAATGAAAATAAAGGTCACCTCCTTTGACTTGGCATAGTGTTTCATAGATTATTTACCTTTGTGGTACTTCATCTCTTAGTGTAGGCTGAGCTGACAAAACCGTAACAAGACGTAATGATGACTTATCTTCACTGACTCAAAGTCACAAAAATAGAAGAATCTGCCTTAGATAAAATGCTTGATTTTTTAAAATTCTTTTAGCAACACTCCTGACCTGCACAGGCTTGCAAATTCCTAGACTTCTGCAAGCAAATGTCACGAAATGAGCTACAACTGTTCCACGAACGTGGGGATTTCAGTAGCATTATCCAATAGCCAAGTTACTGTTGTTGATTTTGCTTTTCTTTAGTGGCAGTGACTAGTGATATTTGCTTTATAGTCTGTGGGGGGAAAGTAAAACTACAAGATAATAAAATTTTGTTGGAATTGGTGTGAATAAGTGTGAACCTAGGAATAACTCTTAGATCAGAGCCAGGATCTTGTGCTTGGCAGAGTGGTTGAGCAATGAGCCGTAACAAGGAGTTACTGCTTGCTACTTGTAGAGTAGCTTTTTGTAATTGTGGTTCTTGTTTATGAACAGAGGGTTAAGATGGTTTTGTATGTTTTTGTTATTGCTATTCTTAAGGATTGCCAAATGTCATATAAAAAGCCGCCAACATCTTGACAATTTGTTCAGATAAAGAAGAAAGAACATCTGTCCTTGGCAAATCGCAAATAATAAAGGAAGGTTGGTAAGATGATCAGGAGAGATTGGAGTGTGAATCGGGAAACAACTGGCAGTTTACAACAGCCTAAAATCAGACTGACTTGCAGGTGACACAAGGCCTGGGCATGTCCAGAGGGTGAGCTTCTCATGACTCTGCACTCGCTGTGATGATCAAGTGTTGATCTTTATCAGGTCTGAACCACCTACACAATCTCCTGTCCTGACTGCTGAGCTCTCTGAACAAATCCTGCAGCTAAAGGCAGAGAAAAGTAAAGTTTTCAAACTTGCTTTAGTAAGGATCTTTCTACTCGAGCACTGCAAGCTGCAGAGGAGGTCACACTCATCAACTTTTCTTCTTCAGTGGAGCCCAGATTTCATCCTACTGCTGGAGCAGGAGAAAGCTGTGATTATCTGACAGCTGCTTGTTTACATGTAGTGGGAGGTGAGAGTGAAAATTCCACTCAAGAGCGCTTCACATCTTTTTCTTCTAACTCCAAACTACATAACATATTAATCTTTATTGCCATTTTATCCCATGTAAGACACAGATGAGGCCATGCGACATTTTACTCCTCCCTCATACTACAGCAACTGTAATTTACAGTAAGAGTTGTAAATTGCCCGACAATTGGAAATAGCACAAGGTAAATGCTTCCTAAAATGCTTTAATAGATCTAATAGTTATCGTGTATGTTTCCTGTAACTCAGTACAGTCTAAACTGATAGTTAATTAGATTGGCATACTTATGTGGGTAAGTATTCAAACATGTCTAAACTTCATAAAACCTGTGCAGAGAGAGATAGTATTAGGACAGAATAAAACCCAAACTTTTAAGCATGTTTGCACAGCAAGTTCAATGAGCACTTTTGCTGATCTGCACAAAACCTGTACAATTTAAATGCCATTATTCTTTTCTCGATATGCAGGCAAACTCTAGCACCAGTGGAAAACCTAAAAAATATTAAGTTTACTTAATAAAACCTATTAAAATGGGTGGCATGAAACAGAATCTTTTCAACTGGAATATATACACCGGGGAAAAGCAAGATCTTGAATATTCACATTACAGCTCATTGAAAAGGCAATGGGCTATGCAACAAGATTGACAACAAAGGGAAAAATGATGAGGAAAATTGCCTTACTTATCTGCTAGAGTGCTCTTGACTGCCAACTGTAATTTTATGGTTCATTATATAAAAAAATACCATTAATGTTAGTACTTGTGTATCATAATCATGCAAAGAAGGGAAAAAGTTCATTGAAATGTGCTCCATTTTTAATCAAGACACTATAATTGTGTGTTTTTCAGGCATCATCAATTTCCATCAATTTTACTGCTACAAAAATAATGTGCTGCTATAGTTCTTCCAAAGGTCAATTCCTGAATGAGGTACATTGACTACAGGGATGTAAACTGTAAATAAACAGCAGCACAATTTATCTTCTCTGATATTACTTGATTCATCATAAGCTTTAAGTTGATAAGTGAAGAAAATGGAATCGCTGGTTTTAAATTTCGTGCTGCATCAGATAACATAGAAATTACAGGAACTTTGGTTATATAAATGTTGTTATATAAAATGTCAGGCAACAGCCAATATTAGCACTGCAGAGCCAATATTACATAGCAAATGTATCTGTCAACCTATCTGTGTGCTTTCAATAGGGTTGGAAATCACGGATCAGATGAATTTTCGGAAGCAATGGCAGGGTCTGCATTGCAACGTGAGTGCCTTATGGACTAACCAGCTCCCAGCAACTTTGACCTCAGAGAATCTGGGTTCCTGGCACCTGAAGGGGAACAGTGGTGTTACCAACCCAAATACCTCATCTGCTTTTTTGTAAAAGGGGACACAGGGAAATTCAGCGGCACATTAGAATATGCAGAAAGATTTTGCAGAACAAGTTTTCTGAATGAATATTTGTAACATCCCAGTACGATGTCAGGGAACAAGGCTACAGCAGAGCCTCAGTCCCAGCTCAAGCCCAGAGCAGAGGAGAGTCCCTGTCCCAAGGACTTCTTCACAAAACAAAGATGATTCCCAGATGACATTTCCTAGCTAGGGGGTGCTCAAACCTTCTTTATTTCACGACACTGGGATTGACACTGACCTTGAGTGATAGCTGCACTTTTCTCCTGAGAATGTGCCCTGAGTTTTGAGGCCTGGGTATGTTAAATTTTGTTTAGAAGTTACAACTGGCCAGTGAAATACAAAGCATTCATGATAGATATGTTATCAAAGCTATTTAAAGCATTCCTTCATCTCCTGGTGCAGAATACTGAAAAGCAACTGATGTGCTTTATAGACAAACTCTGTTGTAGCTGATCCTTTATCCCGTTGAACACCTAGAACAGTTTTAGTTGGAAAAGACCTTTAGGAGCATAAAGTTGCTCTGATGATGTATTACATGATAAAATAAGGTTAGCTGTCAAAAAGCCATGCCAGTGTCTGAGGCACTCAAAGTTTTGCATGGATAAAAGAAAAAGAAAAGTTAATTTTATTCCTAAAGAGTGCATTCTTCAATAGGGTGAAGTGGAGGATGGTAAGATCAAAGCTGAGAGACTTTACTGGGGCTGAGAATAGGCTGCCCAGGGAGGTGGTGGAGTCACTGTCCCTGGGGGGTGTTCAAAAAAATGGGTTGATGAGGCACTTGAGGCCATGGTCTAATGGTTAGGAATATGGTGGGATAAAGGTTGGACTTGATGACCCTGGAGGGCCCTTCCAACCATAATGGTTCTGTGATTTTATGAGAAGCCCTCCAGAAATCCCACCACTTAGCCAAGGTCAGAGTCCAGGGCCTAGGAACAAAGTGCAGCCTTTGCTGTCACCTGCAGCTCAGCAATAGGCCTGAAATAGCTGCAATAACACCCTAATTTCTGCCTTTTCCAGAGAAGTGTCACTGTGTGTCTAACACCTTGGCAGTGGGACGGTCCTGCAGTGGATGCCGAGCCGTGCGTGGTGGAGGAGCCTCTCCCATCTCCTGTCCCAACAGAGGTGAGCAGCTGGGGTAACACCTTGCAAATCTCACTGTAAAAACATGGCATTATTCAGAGTATGATTAGTCTTTCATGCTTTCCTTGTTATAAATATGTAACACATGCTACAGCACAGAATGTGATAATATATTCTAACGTGATCTTTAATGCTGATATTTAAAAACCTGTTCCTGAATAGGCACAGTTTAAATTTCACATCAATGTATGTCTACCATTTTTTCCTGTTTTAAAACAGGAAGTCTTTTAGGCAAAAAGTAGGTTTTATGTCAATCCATTTTTACCCTTTTCTTCAGCTCTTCTATCTACAGCTAAATATTTTCTTCATCTTGCGCAGAAAAAATGAATTATTCTCGAGCAAAGTGTGCTGCAGTGTGTGTCTGTGTTTGTTGGGAAGTCAAAATACAAACACTGGGAGAAGGCATTCTCATTTGTTTTCCATTCCAGTTTTAAGTGATATGTTGGGAAGCAATCATAATAAAGATGAGCCGAAGGAGCTGAAGAAATTATTTCTCAGTTAGACAGCAGCCTGCTGTTATCTCTAATCTAAGAGGCACTGGATGGAGGTCATCTCCTGATCAATGAGGTGAATTTCATTTTATGATGCTGAAAACAGACAGAGAATGGTACAACCAAGTGCTTTCGGAGAGAAAATAGAAGCAGTCAGAGAGTGATGGAAGAACCATAACAAAAATAAACAGATCTATTGCTATATATAGCCTGCTTTACAAGGACTCAGTAATGCAGGAAGAGGATGTTACTCTATTTTAGCCCCCAGATAAACAGAATATTGTCATGATTTATAATCACTTTACCTGCCCAGGACAGTCTCTGGGACAAATGCAGTTAACGTGGTGCACTGTTACGTTCAAAGATCCTCTCTCATAAAAGATCAGCAGCTTGGTTTCCAAGCTGAACACTTAGGCATGTAATGGAATGCGACTTTCAGGAATCCTCATGCACAAAGAGTGCTGAGGGCTTTTCTGTTTCATCGTCTCCAGAAAGCCCAGCAGAACTGAGTTTCTCCCCCCTGGGCTGGCTCTCGGGCCAGCTGTGGGCTTTGCGTCTATTTTGCTTTTCAAGCAGAATTTGTCTTGGCTGGGTTTTACTCACAGCACTATCTGATATGACTTTGGATCATTAACCAGTATGGATTGAAAAGCCTGATTTAAATGTTTGCTACTGAAGTTTTATAGTTAGTCTGGAATATGAAGCATGGACATGTTGTCATGGTAATTGAGTAATTATTGGATGTATGACCCAGCCTGTGCCATAGGTGAGTCTTAAACACAGTCTGCTGTTCCGTTCAGGGACTGGGGAAAGGGATGGAGCACCATTGTGCTTTGGAGGGTTTGGTTACAAACAGCTGTCCAGCAAGAAATTAAAAACACTTTCCCACAAAAATACCAAATTCCACAAGAAGCACAATTGCCTATTTGAAATTATCTGTTGTGTAGCAATCCAGATAATTTTCACGAGAGGAAGCAAGATAACCACTATTGATAAAAGCAAGCAGATGAGCAAGAGAAAAAGATTGTGAAAATAGAGAAAATTATAAAGAGTGTCTGACTCAGAAATAATTGTCTGATCTATTGATTTTAAAAGAAATTTGGACTGGAAGTGTTCTTAGTTTAAGGTTTTAAGAGTGACATTAGACCTATGCTTGCACCAATGCAACAATGGATGGAAAGGTGTTCCCTCAGCCAATGATAGCAATGGGCAGACATTTATGTACATTCATAAACCAGGTTCCAACAGAAAAACTACAAGAGGAGGAGCCTAAAATGGCAGAGCAGCAGCATCCAAGGCAGCCCAGAACTTTAACTGATCTGCTGACATTATGTCTGTTGGAGGATGCACAAACAAAGGGGAACTTTTCTGCTGGCACTAAGTGTAGAAACAACTTTTTACACTTTTCTATGCCTCACCCAAAAATAAGGCTTCTGCATCTGCATCTTTGAAAAGCCAGTGTCTGCCCCTAGTATCAGAGCTTACTTTTCAGCTGAATATATAGCAGAGTCTTTTTTTTTGCTTTTTTTTTTTTTTTTCAGAGAAAAACCTTACAAACTATCTGCACAATTGTTGGAAAACTAAAGAGAGCCCTTGCTGTCAGAGTGGATTAATCTAGAATTCCCTGGAGTCTTCAAATCCTTGTGCATCAAAACAATAGTTTGCATCAAAAGTTTGAGCAGTGGCTCAAAGTATTCAGGAGTTCAGCAAACTACAAGAGTGGAAGGTCTAAAACGCATCCAATTTCTGCCGCTTGCAAACTTCAAAACCTGTAATTGTGCTGGAAGTCTTTGATCTCAATATTAGTTCTCTATTGACTTTGAAGTCAAAAGCACAGGGCTATTGCGGCGAGATCCTGAAGTGTCAAGTGTTAATTCCCTGTAGCCACATTTAAGGTACATCCTATTAGCTGTTGACCACTGGCTGCCAAAGAATGGAACCATATGTAGAGAGTGCTTTCTTATTAAGGAAGGTTTCACACATCAGTGGTTTCGGTGCAGATTGGTTTTACCAACAAAGCGACCACTGATGCTCTGGAAGATGTTTTCTAGAACAAATGAGCAATCACACATTTTTAATAATCAACTCTTACAGCTGAACAGAAGTTGAAACAATGTCAAAGTTAGGCACTAACAGCCACAAGATGTTGTTTTTGGAGCTTATGGGTGAGCCCTAGAAGGGGGAGGTTGATGAAGGGATTGGCTGGAATGCAGGGACCTCTGCCTGCCCCTGAGATGGGACCTGAACACCCTAAATTGGTACCAGCGTCTGCCTTCATACAGCAGAAGTGGAAAAGAAAAATGGAAAAGGCTGCATTTATATGACTTGTAAAATATTCATTTATGTGCTGCGCTTGAGGAGAATCGATCTCTAGAGAGCATGAGGTTTCTCCATCTCAGTCAAATTAGATTAGAGGGAAGAGCTGAGTGGGATAAAATGTCACAGGGATGGGAACGGGGCGAAATGATGTGGGAATGTGCTGACTTTTGATCCCCTGAATGGGGCAGGGGATCGTTAGAAAGGGCTGAGACTGCAGTGGGACTGAGGCACAGGCTTGCCCCTGATCAAGCACCTCTGGGTTTTGATTCCACTGGGTGGCAAATTATTGAAATGTTTTTGTACACTTGGTCTTTGGTGACTTGTTTTATCTGTTCAATTATAACGAGGTTAAATAAGGTCAGCACTGAGGGAGACAATTATTTATTAATTTATTAGACAATTATTTATTCATTTATTAATGGAATTACTCCTAGTGTACGGTGAAGGAGAATGTGGCAATGGGTTGAGTACTTTCCTCATCATTAAGAGCTTATCAATGTCTTAAAATATGGTGTGATAAGGCTGTATGTTTTGGACCAGATGTTACCTGGTGATTCTTGGCCTTGTGAAAAGTCTGTGCTGAGTTATTCCTTTATAAATGGGAGTGGGCAATCTGTGCAGTGACATCCATCTCACCTCTGATTTTATGGGAAAAAGATCCCTATGCAATGGGGAAGGTTTTCATGGTGTTTCGTGGTGGTTTGTAGCTAATTGGATTTCTGTAGGAATCCTCTCCAGGTCAGTGCACAGGGTGGGATCTGCAATGTGGGCAGTCACTGCTGGGTTTGCCCATGGCAGAAGTGACCAGTCACACCAAGCCAGGGCTCTTTTCCAGTTAAAATGCTCTTTGAAGGTTTTAAGTGAGATGTGCTGGTGTGAATGGGGGTTCCTTCTCTTTTTTATGTTGTTAAGAAATCATGAAGAGTTTCTAACAGGCTTTTATATTGTTAAACCAAGAAATATCTTGTGTAATGTTTTCAGCTACTTCTGACAATAATGTCTTTACCTCAGGAACAAAGTATTCATGATGATGTCAATAAAGACAGCAGCTTTGACAGCAGGTTTATATATCAGCATCGATGTAGAGTGCTGAATATTACCTGTATTGTCAATTGGCTAACACTTTCCATGAGAAAGATGTCTCTTTAGAAAGCTGTGCCTTTTATGAGTGTCATCAACTTCTGTCAGGCTTGACACGGATGGGTTTGACTGGCTTTGAGGTTGCTGTTTGAGTTTGTGATAAAATAAGTGAGCATTTTCTGAGAGATTGGTATTGAAAAATGTGTTCTGTTCAAATATAAACTGCTTCAGCCTACTGCTTTTTTTTGGTAAAAGCTCTGAGATGTGTGGAGGAAAAGACTTAAGTAATAGAGTGGTTTGCCATGGTTTTGGTATTAAAACAGCATAGGCACAGTTCAAGCAGAGGTGGTAAGTTACTACAGGTCTAAATTTCTCTCCCTTTAAAAGCTCGAGGGTATAAAATCTCTGTGCAGAGTCTCCATTGGCTTTTGGATAACCCAAAGGCAGAGGAAGAAGAGCAGTGAGGGCAAAGAATGCAGGCAGGCAGCTGTGAGCACACTGCAGGTGCATTACATATATATCTATATATAATAGCAAGTGCATAGTATCATGCCAAGAAACAATTTATTTGCGGATATGATGAATATTTGTTTTTCCACATTACAATAAAAATATATTTCTAAGTTAGTGCAAACCAGTATGGATTCATACTTCATTTCAGATTCAGAAAGAGGGCCAGCATCCTGACAAACCTCCACTATTTCAACTTCCTCAGTGTTTGTTGGTGAGCATAACATGGATCATATGGATCACATGTTACTGCTCACCACCAGCTGGGGTCTGCAACTATTGCCACACCAACGTTGAGTGTGGATGGAGACCAGCAAGGAACTACTTCCATTCCAGGAGGTCTCTTTCTGAATATTTACACCCGAGTTATAAATCACGCTTAACACATCACTCTGTGTAATAGGTTCCTGTAATTAAATGAGAGCTTTATTGAATAAATTACTACAGTGGTAATTATATGTGTAATACTCTTGTTGTATCTCCGGCAATTCCTTTGACTTTATTGCAGATAAAACAATGACCTTGTCTATTTTCATAATGCTTGATAATTTAGGAAGACTGAAGAAATGTTGTGAGCTGTTCAAGAAGTCTTTAAAAATGTTACCATTAATGGTATTAGCTCAATACTGAGACAATATTATTCCTAATGCCTCCTGCATACTTGCAATACCAGTCATACCCCGTTACTTTTGGAAACACAAACTTACCTGTATGAGCAATGGAGCTTGGTGTATGCAGGAAACACTGGTAATATAGTGGGAAATTGTTGGTTTAGTCTGTTAATATCCCCAAATTGATTTTTCTTGGCAGCATGGAGAGCCAGAAATTATTTGCATCCAATCAGCAAGAACCTTCATGTAAATTAATGCAGAATTAGAATAGCAAAATGTAACCTGATGACATTGCCCTTATTTTTTCTATATTAGTCAATACTTGCTAAGTTTATGATTTTCCCTTTCCTTTGGTGAAGTTATTTATATATGCACACAAGTACAAACTCACCCATTGGATGCTAAAATTAAATTCCAGTGAGGCTTTATTTTTATTTACTGCTTTCTCCAATAAATGTACATCTTTGAAGTCTCGGCAGAGCTGTATCGATTCCTGTAGTATCATCTCCCTGTTTATTGAGTACAAGTGATGACTGATTGTCCCTTGATACTTCTGAAAGACCTAAAAGATACAAGAATGCAGTTTTAAATAGGCTATGACATTATTAAGCTACCGCCACATCTTGGGAATTATTTGAGATGGTTGGGAATTCCTTGACAATTTTTTTTTCCCACTGGAAAAAAAAATGCTGATTTTTCAAAATCAAAACTGTTTGCTAAGCAGAATTTGATTCAACATATCCAATTAAGAAGAAAAAGAAGGCAGTGCAATATCAGGTTGACACTGTTAACAGAAGATTGTGCTTTTTCTTGTGATGGCAATTTTTCAAAATTTTAATGAACTTCTACTTAAAAAAAATGTTGAAACCAATTAATTTGACTGACCTGACAAAAAAAAAAAAAAGAGGGGAGGTGTTAGTGGGTGGAAATGTGAGATGACAGATTTACACCCTGTCTCGTACACAATTTTTCTGCAAACTGTTGAAAGCTTCTGGGACAAGGAAACAGGATCCACACTCCGTGGGGAGCTTCCTTGCCATGCTGCTGCTGTCCCCCAACCCCCCAGGTTATAGAAAACCTGGGAAGTTGAAGGGAAAAAAATCAGCATCTCAGTCTGGAAGGCATTAACAGCCAGTTCTCCTCCTTCTTGATATCTTCTGGTTGATGTCTTTCAGCTCTTCCTTAGCATGTGCCAGCCCATCCCTGGTCCTGCTTAGTCTTGCTGTGATCTTCCTGAGCAGCTCCTGTTTGCTGTGATCCTACCAGACAGCACATTTTGGTGATAAATTGATATAAACTGATAAACATTGATAATAATGACTTTGCTCGAGATTTGCATTGCTGTAATAGAAGCATCTTGTCTAGTTAGTTTGAAAACAGAGTCTGGTTCAGAGAAAACACTTGAATTTAAGTAAAATCTGAAATGATCTTACACTAATAACATTTAAAAAAATTAATTTGCACTTGCACTCAATAGGGTGCAAGAAGGATGGCAATGCTTTATATTAAGTTTTGAAAAGCCATAGCAAATAACCTCTTCAGTAAAAGAAAAATAACCTAATAGCTTTCTATGGAAATTCACAGTATTTCTCTGTTCAATGGTGCATGAAAATACATGCCCTTTGTATGAATATAGAAATGACAAAATAATTTATCAAGCAAACATATAGGTACTTCTTCAAGACTTTCTATTGCTTTGGAAACATGATTCTTTTTTTGACACAGCTTTACTGATCTGCTATGTGTGATTTCCTTCATTCCATGATGAACAAAAGGGGAGAAAGAAAAACTAAACATTAAGATGCCAACATGTGTTTCATCTACTTCAGTTCTGCCTGAGAGAACTAGATTCAGCAGAACAGTTTCACCTTTGCAGAAGTTATTGTCTTACCTGCTCTGCCTCTTCTCACAAGTTTTCCTATTTTTTCTTTAGTTTCTTTGTGTTTAACCTTTCACAAGAGAGTGAAGCATCTGCTTTCTGAGGCTATGCAGAAATCAATGCCATCAACTACTTGAAGAGCCCAAGATCTGCCAGACTGAGGGGAATATTTTTAAGAGTGATATTCTGCAAATGGAAGTAGGTATTTATGTACTGCTAAAGCTTATACAGTGCCTAGAGGTATCTAAACAGCTTTTAAATATCTGCAGCTAGATGTTTATTGATAAACAACATGAACAGGTCTTGTCAGAGAAGATTTTTGCCCCAGTGGCTCTCTCACCTCGTGCCCTTCTGCAGGGGTGAGCAGAAGTGGACACCCAGCTCTGCCAGCTGCCTCTGCCCTACACCAACTCCTCTACTTCCCTTAGAGTTAAACCACAGCAGAGTAGACCTTCAGAACCAGAAGATCCTTACTGAAATGAGGGTTACTGTCACCTTGAACACTGGGAACGTGCACCAGAAGCTGTTGATCAGAGCTACAGCTCCTGAGGCTTAAGATGCTTAAAAGTGAACTTTGTGCTTTGCAAAGACCTGGCCTGTCTGGACGGATGAGAAGTTGATGTGGCCTCTAATTTGTGCCTGGCACAACCCTCCGAGGAATCTCAGTCTGTAGCAGAGGCCCAGTAGAGTGCATAGAAATATCCTGTCAGCAGACTGGTGAGTACAAAACATCTGCTTTGCTACCAAGCCTCTAATCTTCAGACTTTTTAATTTAATTAGTCTTAACCAGTCCGCTTTGAAGGGAATATTGATCAGTTCTCTATCCCCAATATTATTCTTATTTCTCTGAGAGATGGTAATAGAAAAGCCAGTGCCTTTGTCTAAATACAGAGGGTTTATTCATCTGAATGTCCCTTCTCAATTACTTAAGTTTGTGAAAAGCTATATAGCACAGTTATTTTTTTCCTTGATTGAGTTTCTACTTGTACATTTCCCAAAACAAATAAAACCAGACTGGAATTGAATTAAGGGGGTTCACACGGTGTTTTGTATTGGTTAATTTAATGGGTATAAAATACATGTAATTTGTTAAAGCTATACAAATAAATGTATGGCAGTTTGAAGCTTCTTTGTTGTGTATACAACAAGCAATGTGTCTCTGTTATGTGAGGTGTGGTTTTTCTCAGTGTTATGGCATAATTACTTTTTTAAATATTGAACAAATTTGGTTGTGTCTGTGTTTTACTAAACAAAATCTTCTTTGTCCACAGGTTTTTTTTGGGGGGTAAAGCAAGAAAACCTTTTGGATGACTTGATAGGCACCCCTCCACAGAGGCATCCCAAATTGCTTTTAAAATATTTAATATTTTTGTCTAATTTTGCAGCTGGACTCTTCAGAGACATCTATAGAAACCATGTTACCAGCTCCCACTGATCCGCAGTACGAGGACGCTGTCTAAAACCTACAGGAACCTCAGATTTTGAGCAGTATTAGGAAAATAAACAGATTACATTAATTTTAGGATTAAGAAGCAAGCACAGGAAACATTTATTTACTGGATTCTGATAGTCTCACTGTGACGAGGTATCATTTTCTTTATTTTCTTTGCAGTTCTGCCCGTTATCAAATGTATACAGTGGGGGAAGAAAAAACCCAACAAAAACTGAAACCACAAAAAATGAATGTCCCGAGTGTAACAAAGTGTGATATGAAATATGTAGAGAAAACTAGGACGGGTTTTTGGTCCAGCAGAGTTCCTCATCCCTATAGCTCTCCTGGTGGTAAGTGAGAATGATGTCTCTTTCTGTGCCTGTTTTTAAAGGGGGACTCAGTGCACTATCTGGGTGGAATTCTCCTGTTGTACATTAACACGCTGAGACTAAGAGAAATCTCAGTGAGCCACCAGCTTCAGAAGCATTTGCCTCTGCTGTACTGCAAAGCCTCTGTATCTGAATTACTCTGTATGTCAGTAAAAATGCAAAATCATTTTCCGTTTAAATATTTAAGTTAAGCAATTTGATAACACAGGCAACAAGGACTGGTAGCTCTCATCTAATATCATGGATAGAACAGTGACAAATACTCGTAATACTTCAAAGGAAGGTCAGCACTCCAACAAAATTACACTGGAGCCTTCAGCTGAGGCATTTGCTCTCCAAAGCATGAATATATGGTGGATACAAAATTTAAAGATATTAAGTTATTTAGCCTCAGAGTTTGACTTCATGATAGACAGTGGCACTGAACTCCACAGCTTGCAGCTTGATTGCAGACCATAAATAGTGCATGTGTGCCATATCAAATACATGACCTAATTTCATTTATATTGAAAATACATCTAGAATAAGAAATAGAAGGAACTGGAAACTTTTTTTTTTCCCTTGTATTTCTTTCTCAAGCTTTTTTGGGGGATGGAGGGGAGGTAGTTGAAATTAAAACTTTTTTTTATGGAAATTTCTGAGCTTTGCTGGAAGTTTCAAAGACCAGCTTTCTGATCCACGATCACTTCTGCTTAAATTATAACAGCCTCCAAACAGGATTCTTTTCCTGGATAAGGCAAATTTTCAAATGGTTGCTGTGAATCAGGTAGAAAAATGACTTGAAACTGTTGAGTGGAAGTGCAAGCGGTGCTCAAGGCTGACAGCATCATCAGGCTTGCAGTGTTTCAGTGATGACAGTCAGGTAACTTTTGGTTCATTTTCTTATCACTATTGATTCGCTGACCATGCAAACGTGTTGCAAATGTGTGGCATGAGAAAGCCTCGCTGAGGTTCATGCACTGCAAGGTGCTCGGGTCAGCGAGCATCACCAGTTGATGATTCCTAATACACACTTTAATGAAGTCTGACATATAACTTCAGTGTGACCTTGTTTTGTACAAGAGCAGTAATATTGAGAGTTACATTAATAAAACCTGAGTAAGGTTGTTATTTTTTTTTTCACTGAAGAGTCTCTGACACTTGCACTACTATAAATATTCATTGGAAAAAGAAGGGTGTTAAAGTTTAATAACAAATGGTGTGAAGATTTAATTTTGGTGGGACTGGGGCCTGCATTTGGGTTTATGCCAGAAGAAACCAAACATTTTAGGATGTTATTTATATATATTTAATATTAGAAACAGTGGGTTAAGTTCCAGTTACAAATGTAGCTATGGGAGTCTTTCCATATGTGTTTGCTGGAGATATTTAAAGAATAGTACAATGAATCAGTGCACGCTAACGCCTCTTGATGAGCTGCTTTTATAGCTCTGTGATATATTTAAATGCCTTTTTTTTTTTTTTGGACCATATCAAACTATTATCTAGAATAAGAAAAGTATTTAGTCCTTTCTTAAGAGCTCCCTAATATGCATACCCAAAGCAAATTTTAAGTACTTTTGCATCTGTTTTTTGTCAGTTATGTGTTTTTGTTTTTTTTTCTCTGGGATGTAACGATTAGGACCAAAGTTTAATTAACTCGTTTTGGCTGCTTGATGATGGCTGCAGGGCCATGAGTACAAGTGCTCATTGGAAGACTGATTCTCTGCTATTTGTTCATATTTTTGTCTCCTTGAACTTCGTGCCTCTAGTGTTTACCTGAGAAGGCTTGTGGGCAGTGAATCGTCTCCTCCACAATGAAGACTGCTTATTTTGGGAAAGGAGGAGATTACAGTGGAGCAACAAAAAATAAATCTAGAGCCAGTTCACGTCATATGATTTTTATGTTTTACTCTTCAAAAAGGTCTTATTGCAAGGAAGTGTAAGATGTGATTGGGCCAAAAATCTAGATCTGAGCTCTGTCTCGGTGCAAGGAATAACAAAATTTCCAGCAGTAGAGTAATGAATGTGGCACTGAAGATGAAAATGACTTCACCTTTTGTTTCTTTCTTTCACATTATTCCATATGTATTGAAAAAAGAATGAGTTGCTAGGGAAAAAAAAAAGGCCTTAAAAGCCTTCTGAGTTTACAGATGTTATAGCAGTCTCTGAAGTTTGACAATTCCCTGTGCACTCTTTAATAAAACCTGGCATGCGACTGCAGAGCAATCTGCCCGTCTTTGCTCTGGAGCAGTAATATTGTGGGTTACATCAATAAGGTCTGAATCAGTTGTCACTCTAAAGATTGTCTCTTTGACACCTGTATGATTCCAAACACTCATTGGAACGTCACATTGACAGGAATGGAAGTGTATTTCCTATTTGGATACTCAATAGCTTTTCATGAAGATTGTCTATCTGTGATACATTTAAATATATCTGGGTATCTAGAAAATTATAGCCATCATGTCTTGCCCAGAGTCTAGCATGCACACCTTCAGTTCTCTTCTGCAGGAAGGGTGGAGCAGCTGCCCGAGGTTTGGAGAGATGAAACCTACAGATCCCAATTTCAGCAGCGACTGCACCTCAGCCCCTCTCTTCTGCTGATTAAAGAACATTCATCACAGCACAGCTAAGGTGGCACAGCTGCATGTGGTAAAGTTGGTGTTTATGTCAGCATGCCAAGATATATGCCTACACTGGCTTTTTCCAACATCATCATTTTTAGTATTTATCTGTTGCTGAAACTTAATATACGGGGAAGCCATTGGTATTTTTAGTCTTTTAAGATGCATCCTGGGCACACTGAAAACAGTACTTTTAAATTATCTATGTATATTAAAAGAAATATGCAACTGCATTTCCTGAACTCAGTAACAGCCACAATCTGGTTCTGTCTTTAATATTGCTTCTTTACTACTTTAATGATGCAGTTTCCATGCAGGCAAAGACAGAATGACTTTGATGTGAGCTCTGTGCATATGAACATTATTGGCAGAAGCCCTTTGTTTCACCTTCAGTAAGAAATGGAGGAAAATATGTAGGGAATATCATGGCATTTATAGGTTAATAGAACAGGATTTTGCTTTTGTAATTGTTTTTTGTTTGTTTGTTTTTTTCTAATGTTTCAGTCAGTGGCATTTTTGGCTCATCATGTACTGAGTGAGCACTGAAAAAGATAATTAAATGCTTTTATGTGACACCAGCCTGAGCTGGTGCTGGGAGGGGCACACAGGGTTTGGTATGGGTAGGTGTGGCAGAAATTATGCCATATTTTGTATTCAGACAACCTGCAGTTGGAATTCTGACATGATTATTCATACAGGTGCTGTGCTGACCCCTTCCCTACAAGCCACCTGAAATGTGGTTTCCTGAGCTGCTCTGCTGATGCACTGGAGGAGGCATTTTGGACATCTTCCTTCTGCAACTGAACAGTCCTACAGGACCAGTGACAGCTTGCCATTTGCCTAGGTGTTTCAAAATCATAATAGAAATATGAAAGATCCCAAACTAAATTAGTATGATTTCTAGAGTTTTCCATGCATAAGCATTTGTTCAAAAGAGAATGGATTTTCTCTTAGCGTGCTGGTCTTGCAGGTTGAAAGCAATTGAGGAATGAGCCTGGACTATCCTTACATTGACTCTAGCTGTCATTTTATAGAAATTCTGCATTCTCTGATTATGTGTACATGATGGTATTTTATTAATACACCACCCAAAGAACAGAAACTGATGTGGTAGAGTTGTAAGTGTACAGCACAGGGTGATGATGGATGGTTCAAGGAGAGGCTGGGCTTTCCCTCTTGAAGACACAGTATCTTGAAGTCTAAAGGATTAAGGACTCCAACCCCTGATGATGTGCTTATGTGACTATAGAATATGACCTGATTTACCAATCAGACACAACAAAGACTAGATTCTCTAGGGAGAGAAAAAGAGGAAATTTAACACTGAAAAGGGTAGAGAATAGAAGAGAAAATGAGTAAAGATACAGGAGATGCAATCTAAGTTCAAATAGAATATATATGCTCATCTTACTGCTACTACTTCTCTTATTTCACATGCTTTGCTGATCTCATGTAGTCTTCACCATAAAAAGTTGCCCACAGTTAGCGTGTTGCTTCTAGAAGGTGAGTATATGTATGTCAGGAGAAAAAATAACACTTGCATTGAAGGATGATTTAAGATTATTCTTCCACACTTCTGCATGAGATTGGATCTATTGTAACCTTCCTACACCTTTGTTACCTTTGTAATTTAAACTGACAGGTTAAATGCTACTGCAATTGATAGAGGTGAACAACTGGTCAAGGAACAACCTGATCTGACTGTATAATGCATCAGAGAATTGCAAAAATATGCAGGTCAGATGTAATTTTGACAGAAAATGGCTCGCTGCAAGGGTTTATGTTTCCCTGGATAGTCTTAAAAAGAGTTGGACTATCGTAAGTACCACATTGCTTGAAAAAAATACCAAGTTAAACTTAATGAAAAAAATCCAAGTTCTCAATATCCTCAGATTTCATTATCAGTTTTTATTGGAGCTAGGATAATAAGATTACAGAATTAAAGGAAAAGTTATACCCATTTTCTTCAGCTCAGCAGCCCTAATGTGCAAAAAGGAAGTGACACTCATTTCTCACCATAAATACACACAGAAAACTACTTGGAAAAAGAAGTGGTCTCTGATTTGATCCTTACCAAAGTAGAAATTCTGTTACTTTACCAGGCATGGGGCTGGACAATGGGTTACATTACTTGTAACAGTAGGTAAAAAGATATTATCTCGTTAGTTAATCCTGAAGTTAATGGTTTTCCACTTGGTGTAACATGCATGACTGTTGAGTGAGATCAGGAAGTGAATCAAGAGCCTGGAGCAGCTGCTCTAAGCAGCAGCCTCTTTTTTCCAGGTGTATTTAAGTGAAACACTAATGCATGGGAGGACTGAGGGCGGTTCAACCTAGACCAGCTTATTTTCAGCTTATTTACAGGCTGCCCAGAGAGGTTGTGGAGTCTCCTTGGCTGGAGACATTCAAAACCCGCCTGGATGCGTTCCTGTGTGATGGACTCTAGGTGACCCTGCTCTGGCAGGGGGGTTGGACTGGATGAGCTTTCGAGGTCCCTTCCAACCGCTAGGATTCTGTGATTCTGTGATTCAGTTTAGAGAGCTTCCTGAAGTCAAAGATTCTCACATTTAAATCACTCTGCTGACTGGCCGAGATCGATCTGAAGCAGAGGGAAAGTCTTGTCCAACAATACTCTGTGAATCCCACCTTTACTTCCTTCTATTAGTATATGTGCTTAAAAAAGAGAAGTGTTTTGGAAAACAGATTAATTTTCATTTTGGGGCATTATAAAAAAAAGCTGTTTACTGCAGTCTGAGAATCACCTAGGAAACACTCCTTCTGCTAAGGACATTGGTGAAGTGATGGATCTTCTCTGAAACACTTCTGATCAAGACGAGAGTTTGTGAATCCACAAAATGTCTACAGTGACATTATTTCAATGTATTTTTGGTACTGTATTGCTTAAAAAAGTGTTAGTTTATTTGCCTTTAAGCTTTGAAATGTCAGAAATTGCTCAGACTCTTGCCACTGCCAGGCACTGCCCACTCCAACAGGAAGCCACAAGGAGGTAATAAATAGACCAGAAAAAAGAGACCGAAAATAAACATGTAACCCCCTCCCTTTAAAAAGTTAATTTATTTTAAATAGTTTAACTTTTTTTTTACTAATTTATTTTATTTTCTTAGAGGAAATTGAATTTGTCCTCTTGTCTGTGCAAGTGTTCACTGTATTCCTCATCTATATAAATATTTCAAAGGGAAAATAAAAATGTAAATTGTCTCAGTGCTTTTAAAACCTTAAAAATAATAATTCAGTGACTACTCCATGAAATGGAACTATCTTCGCTGCTTTAACCTGCAGAGTAAGTTAGCATAACATGAAATCAATTATTGTACTAGACATATAAAAGCTGTCATGTTTAATACTTAACTGCAGTATCTCCCCTGAATGTTTGATTTCCAATCACCTCGGTGAAGCTCCAGAAATACAGAGACATCAGACAGGTTCTGGGGTGAGAAATATATTCGACTATCCTGAGTTACAAAAAGTGAAATTTGGAATGAATAATGCACTCTGTGAACACTGCTCCCTTTTAAATCTAACATTTCCTAGTCCCCTAAAGTAAAGCCGAGCACAAACTACAGAACAAATATTGAATTTCTATTCTGCATTGTCATAATTGTGACACCATCTCATTACTTTTTCAGCTTGTCTGGAACAGCTTGGCCTCAGCTGGAACATTATTCTCATGCTTTTTTTTTCTTCCTTTTTTTTTTTTTCTTTTTGTGTGTGTTTCTCTGCAGAGGAAGAATCAGAAATACAAAAGAAATGCCTTGACTTTCACAACCCTCCCATGGTCTACTACTAAATTTTGTTATATACTTACTATAAGCAATGAAAATTATTATTATTATTTCTGCTGATATGTGCTTTATTATGTGATCTTGCTACAGCTAAGATTGCAATCTTAGAGTTTGCATTGCTAATGGTGACCATGGACAGTTTCCTTCATCTGAGAGACCTAAAAATGGTGGATTAAAGAAACATTAAGGATTGGGAAGTGCTAATATTATGGTAATGAGCACTGTTTGAAACAGAACTGGGACTATTGCCTGCTGTAGTGAGGAAGGGGTAAAATTGTGCCTCTGACTGCTTTTTCCTGTTACATACTTCTGTAGGGAAGGGGGAAATTGGGGCTCACTTTGAGAAAAGTCATCTTCGAGCCTGTGTCCTTCAGACAGACAACACTGCAACCCCCAGACAAGGCTAACAGCCAGGACAGCTTTCTATGAGCTGCTCCTTGGCACAGGCCTGTTTAAAGTATTTCAAAAGTAAATCCAAAACAATTTGTAGGGGTTCTCAAGTCCTGTAGGGTCTGGTTTGAAGCTCTAGGTCACTTGATATCTTTGGTGAATTGCATCTAACATCAGAAATATTATCCACCCATGGTCCATAGTAATTTGGTACAAAGGGTGATAAAAACATAGAGCAGGAGAGATATTTACCTTGGTGTATTTCAAGCTAGAAATGATGATCCTAAATCGATTCCTTCTGTGAAATACAAACTCCATGTTTAGCTCTTCTTAAAAAAAAAAAAAACAAACAGAAAAGGAAAAAGAAACCAGGATTTATCCTCAAGATCAGCTCTCATTTTCTTTCAGAAATTACATTCTAGACAATAAGTAATCATTATGTGCCAACAGACCTGAGAATCCGATTTTAACTTTCAGGGAACATATTAGGGCTATAACCAAATCTGAGGACTATTATCATAGCAAAATGACTGTAATGCTTCAAGGCTATAGTAGTCATCACCTTTTTATCATTCATATTACCACCAGGCCCCAAACCAATGAATTTCTTTAACGTTATTCTACCATAACCTTTAACTATATGCACTATTTCAAACACCTGAAATAATCCTTTATACGACACAGTAGAATAATACATTTGCCACTCGCTGCACTCTACAGTTTGCTAAGCTCAGATTAGTGCAAATATTTTACTTAAGTCTGCTCTGCATATCATGAAAATACATCTATTCTTCCAATTGTGCTGTGGAATGACCTGTAAATGATACATAAGTTGAAGGAATGCCAATAGAAAACATAAGGTTCATAAAAGTCTAGGGATGCTCTTTCAGTTATATCACCATTATAAAAGTGTCCTGCTTACCCAGTTTTGGGAGGACTTTACTGGGCCAGCTCTCACATATTTTATGTGGAATGTACAACATAAATATTCCATAGGTTCACTATAAAACTGTGCTTGTGATATACCTTTCCAGTGTCCTTTGTGTTGTTTCATGAAATGTTTATTCCTGTTATATCAAGTAGGTGCTAATACTAGCACTATACATAGACCATCTTCATAAATAATCATGCTCCAGTGATTTTGTGCATAAACACTCCTATATCCAAGTTACTACAGCCCAAAGCCCTGGGTGGATCAGATTTGTAAATACAACACTATAATTCTTACCTCTGTTGAAGTGTATTATGACAGCAGTACCGGCATTTATCTCGAC
Organism: Aegotheles bennettii; assembly: GCA_013398125.1. Classification (NCBI taxonomy): domain Eukaryota; kingdom Metazoa; phylum Chordata; class Aves; order Caprimulgiformes; family Aegothelidae; genus Aegotheles; species Aegotheles bennettii. The sequence goes on from VZRW01002591.1 coordinate 407,339, forward strand.
TGTTGATATAAAGGTTTCTAGCCACACAAGCAATGCATATTGCATTATGGAATTTTGTTATAAACTGCCTGAAATATTACCAGAGATAGAGGATCTTACAAAACATCAAGGGAGCCCCGAGGCGGAAATATTCCTGCTGAGTACAAAGTGTTTTGGATCAGGTCCTTGGAGAATGCTACCTGTAAAATAACAAGCTGGAAAATTTAATTGTGAATTCTTCAATGTCATCGTGTCACTCTGAAAATCTGATGCTTTAGGTCAGTGAAAGGTCTCAGCAATACAGAATAGCTTTTTGTCAAAGTTTAACTACTTCAAATAACTGGAATATTTCATTTCTATGATGTGAGGTATGGCTTTCAGTTGCACTAAAGTGCTTAAAATAATTGTGAACATGTAAACAGGATACAAAGGCTTTGGTTCTTCATCACAGTGGGACTGGCTTATGCTTCTGAGGAAACTTGTCCAAGAGATCTTAGTTTCCAGAATCTGTTTGGATGTTCAGCCTTCATCACAGTGAAGGCTCCAGCTCAGGTCCTGGGGAAAAAATCCATGGACATAAGATCTGAATAAAAAATCAGTAGTGCTCCAAAGCTGTCAGCTGTTCCTTGTCCTATCCTCTGCCGCACACAGCTGGTGGGGATATGGAAATGTAATCTTAGCAAATTTAAATTTATTGGAATGTTTCTAAGCGGCATTTAGGAAAAGGGATTAGAATACAAAGGATTCAGGCATAGGACAGAGACAGTTATTCTTTTACTGAACAAGTAAAAAGTTATTGGACTTTTGGTCTAATTTTTCTGTTATTTCTTGTGTGACCTTTTACCAGCCACACACAGTCTGCCCAAGGAAATCACAAAATTATTTCCATTGGCTTCAATGGAAGAGAGATTAAGGTCCTAATTTCTCTTTGAATCAGTTTTCTCATTAGTAAATTACCAACCTCAGAGCTTAATGTTTCCAATGCTCTTCAGTATCCTTGAAGGGAAAGTGATATTGGACTGTTAACTGTCCTTATTGCCAACAGTCACACAGCATACAAATCTAGATTAATATGAGCATTTCAGTGGCGATGGCAGCACTGTGAAATCTGTACCCATGTTCCCTCTGCCCCAGATGAACTAGGCAAGAGTCAAAAAGATTAAACATTACAGCTAAAGAGAAAGTGGGTTTCTCAGCAGGTACCCTGTGTTTCCTGCAGGTTTTACTATATTTTAGGACAGATTTTCATTTGCTGTCACTCTAGTACTCCAGTAAAACACACATTTCATTCACAGAGTTAATGAGCAAGTTCACTTCACCTGGATTTGAAATTTCTGGAGCTCAATGTACACCTTGTTTCAGTACTCAAGGGCTTATAAGGTTCAGACAACATTATGAACTCTAAGCTCAAGGAGAGGTAAAAGTTGTTCATGGTGGCAGTGATCATCTTTGAATACAAACATCTCAAAGGAAAAGGTGAAAATTTCAGAGTAACCTTCAATAGAGAAGAAACAAAAGACTGATGGCGCGGCTGATGAGCCAAGTACTTCAAAGAAGGCCAATTCTGAACATTAAAAAGGCCCAGCAGGAAATCATTAAATCTGACTGATAAAATGGGTTTATTTTAATTTTCTGTCTTGCATGTTCATTAACAACAAATGAATTGTGGAAAACATTCGTCTATTAACTGGCAGCTTGACTTAGATATTAGCTGTATTATCCTAGCCAGATTTCCCATCAGTAGTTTCATTCAGATTGTTTTTTTATCATATGCTACTTGCATCACCAAAAAGGCAACATTTTATATTGTTTAAGTGACATTGGCTAGACTCGTTAGAGTATTTCAGTCTCTGTAACTGTGATTTTTTGATGCAAACATTTAAATGAATGCCTTCAAAACCTCATCTCAGATGCCTGCTATTGGTGGCTGCACTGGCCATGCAGGTGAACCTGTGCCAGAGCAGGTGTTCCCCAGCTGTGATTCCTGAAAGACCCAAACTAACAGATAACATGGTCTGGACTCCACGCAAAACATAGCCTCTTGTGTCTTTCCCACCTAGAAGGCCATTAATTGCATCACTGACCTGGGAAGTAGCAGGCTGAGATTGAGCTCTGTGCTCTGCTCGAGGAGGGTTGAATTCCTGCCTCGGAATGTCCTGCCTGGACTAGGCCACCAGTTATCCATCAGCAATGACTTGACGATGCTTCCTTTGAAGTTATTCAACTTGTATAAATTCAATTGCTATAGTCTTCATAAACTCATTGGAGTAGGGGTGGAAAGCAGATTTTTTTCCCTTTCTGAGGTGGGTGCTTTAAGCTGTAGTCACCATGGCCACACTCACCATGGAGCACTAAATCTTGCTTTGTGCCTGTGTTCATGAACAAAAGTAAAGACTAAGTAAACCTAGTTTTATTATAATCCATTATTTGAAATAAATTACTATCTACCTTATCCCCACACTCTGCTCCAAAACAACCTCATTCTTCCATCACCAATTAAAAGCCCATCCTTGCTCTGTCTCACATATGCTCATCCATACCCACCCTTTCAAATTATTCACATGAATCCAGTATATTCTTCTTAGCCCTCTATGCATATGATTAACCCAGCCTTTGACTCACTAGTTTTACAGAATTCCCCAGAGGCAGACTCAGTTGTATCCTGGGTGAACAGGTGACTGGTGCTATGCATAAATTTCATATCAAAAGGCTCCATCCCTTTATTGGTGATAACTAGAATGGTAATTCTTAGACTGTGACAGATGGTACAGATATTTTAGAAGACTTAGATGTGGAAGAGTTTAGGCAGCAGATGAACAATAGTTTTAAATATATTAGTGATAGCTAAATAGAACATTTAAATTGTGGGGAAGGCAGGACAGTCTTCCAAACTTGCCTGAGGTACAAAACTAGGTCACATGAGGTAGAAATACACAAGTTTAGAAAGATTGAAAATGTGTCTGGTATACCTATGCTACTGTCATTGCTGGGATTATAGGTACCCACCAGTCTACATGACTGTTCTATATTCTTTTGGTCAAAATACACCTTAGGGTACAATCTTGAGCTGAGTGGAACACAGTGCTGTTCCCAGGAGAAAAGTGCAGAGACTTGAGTGGATCTCTCCTTTCCCAATGGCATGATGACATTATATAGATCACAACCCTTCTTTTTTGTTACTGTTACTTGGTATTGCCAGCAATGGAATATTATTATTTTCAAAAAACATTCATGCACTGCCTGCCCAGGCTGAATATCCCAGCTGGAACTGCACAGGTTAAAGCCTCAAATCAATCCTTCCTTTTAACAGCCTGGAGAGCAGGCAAGCAGCTTTCTAAAGAAAGATACAGAGGAGAACTCTGACCAGCTAAAAGGATAAAAAGGGTACAGACCTAACACTCAGTCTCAGTTGTTCCATTGCTTGCATTTCTGAATTTATCGATGTTGCACATTAGGAACTAAATTGAACCATGCACACACATATACACTGCATACCTTGTACAAAAAGTTTCTTCATAAATATTTCTGTCCTGCAAATCCATCAACAGTCTTCTGGGTGAAGAGGTGGAGGTGTGTATCCAGGAACACTTCTTGGCATTGAGTCGTTATGGCTTTGTCCCTGTGAGAATAGAACGTGCCTTTTCAGTAAATTAAAAGAGAAACCTCCATCTTCTCTGTGGAGTATCACCTGACATGCTTGTTGATTTACTCAACTTATTTTTCATTCCATAATTCTTCTGGTCTGTGTTCAAATGATCTCATCCTGTATTTGTTTGATGAAGGTTACCAATCTGGAGAAGTCATCTCCTTCCAGTTTCATTATTATGACGGATATTTCTGCTGCTCTGTTTACTTGCCTTTAATCTACTCCAAGGTTAACATTTCTTTTTGGTCTCATCCATAAGGAATTCAGAAATACCCTCCCTGCCATCCCCCACCTAAGTAGTGGGAACCTTTGCCTGACATTATTTTAACATTGTAACTGCTGATCTGGTGGTGCATCAGTAGCTGTGGCAACACTGCATGGTGCAGTCAGAAAAACTCGAAGTGACTCCAGCCACAACCTGAGTAACTGGTCACAAGAACTATTTCAAGTTGGTGCAAGTGATCACCAGCAACTGCTCAGCTTTATTGTTTGTTCTCCTAACAATGGTGCTGGATTAGTTCCTATTCCCAGGAGCCAGCAGGCACCACCAGCAGGACAGAAACCCTCCTAAGGTATTTTAAAAGCCATCAATTTTCAAAAATGTGCTGTGTTAAAGATTGTCCAAACTATTCAACTTGGTCATATTTCTTCACAACCAGCATTGTTTATGTCATCTGTTGTTTGACCACCCATTAATCCGTCTGTGCTCTAGCTGTAGATTTGATTTATAAAGATGCCTATATCTTACCTGTTTGCTACATGCAACCAACGTCACTATTTTTTCCATCCTTGTTTGTCTTTTCGTGCTACATCCACTTATTAGTTTAAATTCTGAAAGAGAGGAAAATGTGAAAAATTTTATTCCCACATCTGTCATTCACATGTTTCTACCCTTTTATCAGGAGTTATTGAAATGACATTGACACAACAGGACGTTGTTCAAGTACGTGTTTTGATTTACAGTTTTTCACCATGTTCACTCATTGCTATAAAAAATAAATTATAATCATGAGTGATATGTATATAAACCTGATTTGTATTCATAAGCAGCTAAAGTTATAAGGAATCTCTTGCTGTGGTTACTCAAGTTAATGCAGACAGGAGCAAAATTACTTATAACCTGCAATAGTTTTAATAATGTTATTGCTATTTCTTTCAAACTTCTGGGAAACATTAGCCAGATAAATGATGCCTTTTGATTACCAAATATGTTCCCTCCTTCAAACAGCAACTTTGGACTGTAAGCACCTGCTCAAATAGGGATTTTTTTGTGGTTTTTGGAGGTTTTTCCCCCCTTTTTTGCTATCTTAGCTTTGTGCCTGTGTATGTCTGTTCTTCGGTTCTCCTGCTATGTTCCAATATGCTAGCAATATTTTTCCTTTTACTGGCTCATTTAACCTGTGCAATAAAGATGCTTGTCATGTAATAAGGTAAGCATTTTCCCTAGAAATTGCTATAGAACTTTGCATCAAACTGGACATTTCTATTGATTTTTGAATTGATATTAGCAGGCCTGTTTCTGCCTTCTTTTTAACAATTGACTTTTAGACCTCCACATCTCTTGAAAGAAATATTGCTGTAAATTGCGATGACCCAATGTAATCCTGACCTGCTCTTTTTCTTCTCTTATCCCTCTAGTGCTCTACTATTCTAATAGCTTTTCTTATGCTCCTTACAATTAGCTCACAGAAAATTAGAAGCGATAATGGTTAATGACCAACTGCCACTCACTGTCAGTGAAGTGCTACAAACGAAAAGGCACTTTCAGAAGTCAGAGAAATGGGATAATATTACAGGGACAATGAGCCATCTAGAGTTGGAGAAAAAACTAGGAGGAAAGTGAAATTTTCCTTGATCAAAACCCTCTTGAGGTCTAAAGGATATTCATCTCTGTGTGGTACTCACTCAGGTCAATCCTTGAAGAACTCTTCAATCCCTCAATACATGCAGTGAAACGACCCCATGTCAATTTAGGCCAGAAATAATCTTGTAGTCTTTCACAGGCTTGTCTCAGGCCCTTTAAAAGCTATATGAAAAAGCCAATTCCTCTTATTAAACCTGTGTAATATCAAAGTACGAATATTTATACTCTCATCGATGAGTACCTTCATTGATGTTGTGGTCAGTGTGCTGAGAAGACCAGTTCATTCTTACTTTCACCAGCACAGAAATCTACAGTGTTTACATTAGGATAATGATTTTCCATGTATGAATGTTGCCTTCATTCCTCCAAAATGAAATGAGGAAAATAGGCAAATGAAATAAAATACATTTTTTCAATTATTGCATAATTACTCAACAACATATATCTCCTTCAAGTGATTGGCAGTAGTATTTTATGACCTTATTTCTGCAACAGTAATTTAACTGGCTGTGAAATACAGGATTCATATCTGAGCATCTTTGAGAAGTGCATGCTTGCTTAGCTACCATGTGTGCCAGCTGTGATCTTCTTGCTTTCTGAGTTTACTTCTGTATTATTTATATTCTAACTATACTATTCAGCATTTTGAGCCTTTCTTGTGAGTATGGATATATACTTTTTGCCACTGCTAAGTTGGATGAGGATAGATGCTGAGGGCCACATTTTTAAGGCTGAGCAACAAGCATGAGCTACAGATATATGCCTATGTAGGGATTATCAAGTCATGAGTTTTCTACCTAAGGTTTGGAAAAGTCGAAGCTGGCAGTTTCATGATAAATAAGATTGACAGAACAGGAATATCGCTTTAGGAAGTAGCATTTCAGTCATACTGGAGAATAATCCCACTTTGGTAGACTGTCTATACCTCTACAGTGCACAATGAAAATGGAGAATCTTTTATCTTACTGTTCTTTCGGGTCTAAAAATAGTCACATTGAATTTAAAGTGGTTACTTTCAGAGTAAGATCCCACACAGGATAAAACTCTCTAGCAGGATATTTCTATTACTTATTTCCCTAACCAAGATTAGTCAGAAACATCCCCAAATGTGGTTCAGAATGTTGTTTGTCTTCATCTAGGAAAAAGATCAATTCTGTTGTGGAAACACAATGCACAGCATAGGATCACACTAATCAATTTGAGCAGGTCGTGGTAAAACTATCTATTACTCTGCAATCCAGCAGCATCAAAGCTAATTAATACTTTACTCAGCTTTAGTGAATGTATTAGTGGTTGATATTTGTGCATAAGCTACTCATAAATCAATAATCCTATCATATTTGCATTATTAATAAGACAGGTATGTGCCTTGAGTTGATTGATCATAAAACCCATTAACCTAGATTTGTAATATGTCTCCAGTTATACTTCCAACAAAGAGCAGTAATCACTATGGGCACAATAGCAGGTAACAGATTCAGGGGTATAAAAGCTGTTTCAGACTCTGGGTGACTGTGGCTGAAGAATGACAATGCAAGGTACATTTTAAACCGCGTGTGAGCTGATCTAGAAGGTGACAAATGTCTAAAAATGAGGACTAAGTACCCTGGATTATGAGATTCTCAAACTCTTTGAGCTCAAACCTCATCTACAAGAGAAGCAGTAAAACTGGAAAAGGAAAGAAAATAAAACCACACAAAACCAAGCAAACAACAAAAAAAAGCAAGCCTAAGCATGGACTAATCCACTCTGCACGAGAGAGATTTTCCATTACTCTCTTTACCCCAGTCCACACATAAAAGCCTACTCTGTAGTGCAAGCTTATTTATTTAAATGAATCTGCGGGTTGTTAGAGGTGGGGTGTGAGTAAATAAACCAAGTACTTCTTTAATGCATGTTCGAGAAGAACAATATTTTGCAATTCCCTTCTATAGGCTTTGTGTTCTACAAAAAGAAATAAAAAAGTGTTTCACCCTCTTCAGCAGCCTTGAAAGCTTTTGCTTATTCATACCTGCTTACAATAGAGGACAGATAATCATCCTGAAAGGGGAAAGCAACTTTCCAACACTGTGGAGAGAATATGCAGTCAGATGAATTCCATGTGAACAATAATAAAAAAAAGATATGAGGAAGAAGCAGTTCACTCCTTTGGAGACTCATCTTTTTAATGCACTATTTCCACAGGATCTTCTAATTGCCTCTTGTGGGATTGAAGTGTTTTCTCTTGCAACCTCGGCTTAGAAATTTGTTGCACTGGTTGGTTGGCTGTTCTGCCTTATTATTTTTAGGTTTGAAGAATTGTTTTCTTATCCTTTTTTCCCTCAGATATTTCCCCCATATCTCACATTTTCTTGTTCATGTTCTTACTATCAATGAAATTTAAGCTTATATGATGCTGTGAAGCTGAATCCTCTTTTATTGCCATATTTTCTTATGTGGTGGGACAGCAGTGAAAGCTGCTGGTTAATCAGTTCTGAAGTCCTACATACGGGCAGGAAGATGTGCTGTTAATTATCCAGTGAGGTGTACCTGCATGATTAACATGAATTCATTTTCCATTCTGCCCTCTATTGCTTCTCGAGTTGCAACATCTTTGTTAGAATTATGTATAAAGGAAATTAAATGGGGAAGAAGACATGTTGTGTAAAACCTCAAGCAAAGGACACAGACGTTGTAACTAATGCCAGTATTCCCAGTTGTATGGCCCAGATGTTTCTCAGCTTTTCAGGCAGACTCTTTAATGTCTGCTGCCCCACGACAAGTTGCAAAGTTGAAACTGAGAAAAATGAGGGAAACAGTATGTTTTCACCTCTTTTCATAGAGCTTTGATTTAATTGGTTAAAAATGCTCCTCCATATTGGGCTGAGTAAATTACTCATCATAAATAATGTACTAACCTGATTTCATCACTTTTACTCTGCGAGATGTTTCTGAGTAGATTTAAAAGTATTTTTAGAAAGTATTGGTGCTTGAAAGCAACTTACCAGATATTTTATCTGCACATGATACTTACATACAAACAGATAATATTGTAAATTGAGAATGTTTAATATTACTTCCCCATATACTATTTGAGAAGCATCTAAGAATTAACTGCAAAGAAAATATTTATAGCTAAAATTAGTGTGTTATGAATATTTTGTGCAACTGAAGCTTACTCACCAAGTGCTTAAGGAAAGTCATTGTGAAGGACTCAGACTCAAAAATTAATTCTTTCATAATATGTCACTGAAATTATTGCTATCACTTAATCTGTTTTAATTAACAGAGCCATAGCTTTCTGGGATAGACAACATCATCTCAGGTGTACAAGACCGTATGTTTATATTCAGATATTGAACTGCTCTAAGACAAATTGCCTATGTTTAACTAAAACATGTCTCAAGATCACATCAAATCTTTTATTTCCCTTGATGTGGTTCTGTTATTTCCCTTGAAGGTCTCTATGAAGAAGGTTCAAAAAACAGGAAAAACAACTGTCGTGATAATGCAGGAAGATACAAAGTGAAAAGTGTGTCCAGATCTCTGGCAGAAAAGAAATTGCATTTCTGGTAAACAGCATAGATCAAATAAGGCAGAAAGAGCCTGACTGCCCACCAGACTATTAAGGTCAATGAGAGTCAATGGGAGATCAATAGGTTTTGGGTAAGGCCTCAAAAAATACCCCTAAATGTGCATAATTAACCATTCTTGAAAGTGTCAAAATAGTTTGCAGTAAAACACTCTTGCACATGTGAAAAACACGTGAGAATACAGCCACTGCTTATACCCACATGAAATCCAGACTGACCACCACGTGTGAGAGCACTTATAAAAGCCAGAAGAGTCACAACTGAACCCTAAATTATATCAGTTATTCACGTTTTGGACTTGCAAGAGCATGAATAAAAACTTTCATGTGAATGCTTGAAAACCAGTTGGTCTGGCCATTGGGATCACAAATGTTTTTCAGGATGGAGAGCAGCAGCAGAGATTCATTCTGCTGGTAACCATGCATAGGAAATGCACATTAATCCTCTGCTCCAGCTAAATAACAGAAGCTGAGAGACCTTACTTTTAATTTGAGTTTTGGGATAATATTAGACTGTAAATAAGGGTTAATATTAGACTGTAAATAAGGGCTAATATTACCCTGCAAATAAGGGCTAGCTGCCATCCAGTAGGATTGCATAGTCTGTAAGGATCCAAACCAAGCAAGCTTTTGCTGCTGTTTCCTTGCTGAAGCAATATCACAAGGGCTTTTTTTGCCAGGTCCTTTGTAAAAGTTTAGGGTGCATACCGCTGGGATATGACAAGGTTGGATCCCTGCTTCAGCACACTGTAAATGACATTCTGCTTTCATTATTTAGGGAGTCTCACCAACTGGAGGTCTGTGTTTTGCAGTTAATGAAGACAAAGCCCTGTTACTCTCAGAAACGTTACTAAACCCCTTTCACGCCAAGCAAAAACCAGATTTAAAAAAAAAAAATATCTGGTGGTCTATTTATTATCCTCTTGTCATCAGTTTATAACTCTCAGGAACTCTAAATGAAGCTGTATGGATGGCTTACAAATGTTTGTATCTGGCTGCAGACACTCCAAACACACCAATACAAAAAGCAGCTATTGTTCACTCATTGCAAATAGGCTTTTACTTTGCAGTTAATAATCCACAAACAGATTTATTCTCTGAATAGTTAGCAAGCCTCAAAACAGCAATATTTTTTTTTCATCCAGGCTAGGATTCCTCTTTTAATGACTGAAGGAAGTAAACTATGTGATTAAGTTTTTTTCTTTTTACTCTCCTGTGACATTAGACTGGCATTTGAGGTTCATCATTAGAAGTCTCTGGTGGTTTTAGGGCAAAAACCCAGAAAATGCAACAAGCTGAAAGTCATAAAATGTATCTCCATCCCCCTCAGTATGGGGCTGTGCATATATTCTGCTAGGATGTATATAACATGTATATAACACAGTGCATGCATTTTTACTGCCTGCTGCAGGATACTCAAACTCTCAGCCTATTTATTAAAGATCAATTTTTGTGATATCATTGATTCACTGAACACTGGAGCTGTCATCTTCCCTCAGGAGTAGCTACAGTAGCAGCTGAAATTTGATCCTTTCTTCTGCATCTCTCTGTGGATTAAGCCCCTGGTATACACATAATAGACACTCTCTTTGTGAAGATTATATACCACTGGTATCAGACAAAAAAAGAACAATAATAACATAATAAGTTTAAAAAATGTTGTGGAATTACAGACCAATCATTCTCTGCTCTGTGCCCAGAAAGATACCCGAATAAATAGTCAAACAATCTACCTAAGCACTCAGAAGATAAACGATGATAAGAAAAGAACCAGCATGGATGTTTTAAGAACAAATCTGATCAAGCTAACCTAATGCCTCTGGGTGATAAGGTGAGTGTTATGCAGTAGATGTTTGCAGGAGAGGACCTGTGGTGGGAGACAGTAGGAGTGTCATTAACAAAGAAAAGCAGACATCAAATCAGGATAAATAAATGGGAACTGTCTTTTCAATGTGAAGCAATTCTTCAAGGCTACTCGTCAGTAAGATTACAACTGGAGTACTCTGGGCTGTCTTGGACCAGATCTTTCTCAAAAGATAGGGATTAACTAGAGGGAATTCTGAGGAGAACATGTCAAATAGTCAGAACTGCAGAAAACGTGAGGAAAGTCTGAAATAACTGAGCTGGGTCAGTCTGGAGAAGGACGATAATGGAGATGAAATGCCTTCACGGGAGTGGAAGGTTGTTAGAACCTACCTGGCATTAGCTCTAGCTCTGTCCTCTGTGAGGAGGAAGGCTGTAAAGCTCCTTGCCACCAGGACAGGATAATATCCATTATTAAATTGCAAGAGAAATCTAGGTTAAACACTAGGAAAAAAAGAATGTCCAACCTAAACATTAGATACGTAGTCGAATAAATAATGTAGAAGTCTGTGGAATTTCCATCAGTGGAAGGACAGGTTAAGCAGACACCTGTCAGACATGATTTAAGTCTTGTTTATGCTATCTTGAGACAAAAATGGAGTGGGTGACTATAAAAACCCTTCTTCATACTTTATATGACTCCATTTTTTATTTTTGTCCTTCCATCCAACTTAAGGTTAGGCTTAATTAAAATAGTTGAAGTCAAACTATGAATCTGTGATTCTTGTGTTTCATTATAAACCATTTGAAATTGAACCTAGCAACCGTGGCCAACTTCCACCCTTAGTTCTTGATACCAACAGTGATCCAAAAATAATTTTCAGGGGTTTCAACATTCCAATTTTTTTTTTAATACATAAAATTTAAGGAGAACTTCAAGAGACATCATGTTTCTTTTTAGTTGTAAGCATCCAAGTCCCTGAAAAAATCAACCTCAGTTAGAGACATTTATCTTAATTTTCTGATCCCAGTTCTTATATTTTGAGAGCAATGAAGGTTCAGGTATGATCTTGCACTGTTGATGTTGTAGACTTTCCTCCAAGTAAACAACTGTGAAGTTAGAGCCAAAAGTTTCTTTAAATTAGATGCCCAGTAGCCAAGAGATATTTGTTGTTATTGTTCATGCTGTCCCATTGTCATGAGATAAATACACAGAGGCAACTTTTATATTTCACTTTGTTGAATTCATTTTATGAGATCTTCAGGCTTAGTGGTGCTTCATTGCTCTTTGTGGATTTTTTTTTAAGATTATGTTTTCATTCAATTGTCCTTCTACAGATTTACAGTAAAAACAAGTAAGGACAGTTTGTACCTAACCCTTTCATAAAATGTGATTGAAAAGTTCAGCTGAATATGCTCAGTGCATTTTTTTGCTTGTCATCCTTCACAGATTTACGTCTTTCTATTCCGTCTAAAAATATTGTTTTGTTCAAGAAGAAAAAAAACCTCTCCTTGTGACAATTTGCATAATATGTTAATGCTGATATGCATCTAGACATCTGGATGGCATTTTAATATCTCATTCTCATTCAAACAACTAGGAACCACACAGATGGTAAAGACAATTTTAAGAGCATTGTTGTAAACAAATAAGGGAGCCAGGAAATCAAACACTCTCTAAGATAGGCTTTAGAGTCTCTACTGCTTTCTGTGTGAGAATATGCACATGACATGTTTTGACTGCAAGAGAGAGCAGCCTTCTTCAGTTCCAGATAATCTAAGAGGTAAATGCAGAATTTTTGATTGAGATTGGGGGATTATTTTATGGGAAATTCCTTACCCTGCCCAGCATAGCTGGCACCAGAGATTATATTTAGCACTTGTGAGACTAAGTTATTTGAGGCTGGAGGTGCTGCTGGGCAGACTATGTGTTTTATTTTATGTTCAATTAGCAATAGAAATATGAAAAATCCTGATTGCTGCAGGAAGACAACATGTAAATTCTGTTTTCATGCTTTACATAACAATGTACCTTCTAGTAGTTATTTGCTTCTGTTAAAAATTCATCTACCTGAAGTTGTATAGGACTCGGTAATCCCCTGCAGTCCTCTTTAATCTGCTTCTTGTTTGTACCTCTTTATAGGTATGTAATCTTTCTGAACTAGAGCAACTACTGCAAGCGCTGATGTTTTGGATGTCTGCTCAATATGCTTATGCAAGAGCTATACAACAGCCTTTTCTGTAGGTGGAGCTGACGTCTCAGCAGATGCTGCAAATGGGTGTATCTCTCTGGATTGCATTAAAATTACTCACTCCTCTCTTTATCAGATAACTTCACAATCTGATTCTTTTTCCCTTCACTATAGCTGCTCTTGGACCTCTTAGCAGTTATGGCTGCAGGACCGACCCAACTAATTTCACCGACCTTATAGAATTTTTCAGGAACTCAGCTGTAGACAGTGAAGTATATAATATATGACTCCAGGACCTCCTCCTTCATCTCCTGTGACACAAGGAAAAAGTTATCATTTAATTTCTATCCCTTCGCTGTGTAATTATAAGTAAATGAATATATTACAAAAGCTATTGAATTTTTAGAATACAAAACTAGGTATCCAAGTCTCTACTGATATCCCAAGGAACATTTCAGGTAGTGAACACCAATGAGCTATTTGGAAAGCCAGTTATAAATTTGTGCCCAATTCAGTCTAGTTAACTGAAGACCAGGGCTCTTTCTTGCGTTCAAGGGAATGGGAGCTCATGGAAAGCTGGTAACCACCTCGGAAAGCAGTTTATCGAGGGAAATTGTGAAAACAGTAGTTCCTAAAATATTTCTGTTTTTCCTCTCATCTCAAACCCATGGATTTGCATATAGTAAATGCTAAGAAGAGAATGGAAGAAAACTCACAGAAAAGACAGACAAAGCTAACAGAAATTCAACACAAAATAAGGCATTAGGTCACCTCTCAAACCTAGAAATAAAAACAATAACGCAGCATGAAAAAATCCAACAGATGCCTTTCAAAGCAAACACAGAATAAACCAGATTTCCTTCACAACTGCAACCTGCTGCCAGGCTGACGACCATCCCTGTCAACCTGCAAGTGATGCCCACTACTAGGTGATATTCTTCTTGCTCATGGATGTTTCTCTCAGGCTCAATCTCTCGTACTTTTCTTTCCTTAAGAGCTCCTCACCACCCGAGTTTTGTTGCCCTGACCAAGCTGTGAACCAAGCTGTGAACTAGGATTGAAACCAAGCTGCAGTGGATTGAAAATTGTCACCGTGACTGGGATCAGGTGCTCTTGGCAGGTGAACTGGATGTGGCAGGAGTTGAAATCTGGGCCAGAAAGTCTTCTGCACTCTGATGTAGCTATGAGAAATTTATATGTCGTATTTTAAGTTTGCCTTTAAATAAATAAATAAACAAGATCAATAAAGCTTTAATCCTAAACATGCTTGCTTTGACAAATTTAGTTAGTGTCTGGCAGAAAAGAGAGGATAAAAATAGTCATTTAATTTTTAGTCTTCAAATTGTGAGATTGCAAACAACATTTGCTCTCAAAGATGATTCTTTACTTTGTTCACACAGCTGGATTTTTGTGATGTCTGGTAAATGCTTAAAGAAAATTTTGATCTAATTGTTCATACGTCAAGCCTGTTGATGATGGAGCTATTGTGGCAACTAGAATGGATGGAAAAAACATTAATAACAAATGGTGCAAGCGTCTCCCTCTGATTAGAGAGTGCTGGAAAGCAGGAAAATGATTAAATTATGGTGGGAATAGTCAGAAAGTGAGAGATAGACACTTAAATCACAGATTTATTCTTTGTTCTTAGTCAGATGAGGCTGATGCATTCTCTCACCAGGCTTTAGCAGGTTGGTAGAGGAGGAGACAGCTCCAGCAACAGGAGTGCCCAGCTGAGAGGTCACTATCAGTGCCATGAAGCTTCAGGACACGCCTCCGCCTTTCCTTCTCTGCAAATTGCACTTTTCACCCACCCTGGTTTTACAGCAGCATGCATTATTGAAACAGATCAGAGAATCCAAAGTTATTTTTGAAGTCCATCATTTTTCCAAATATCAATCTTCCTGCGTCTCAGAAAACACAGCAAGCAGGCATTTTTATGGGATTGCAAGAGCTTTTGGTGAAAGGTTTTCATAAAATATGTATGAATTCATTGTATATACACAGTAAAAAAAGAACCAATATATCACAGAAGATCATATTTTTGTGTCATCTTTGGTGAGAAAATATAGATCAATCGATTCTAAATTCTTGTTTTGCTGGTACAGAAACAGTACAAAAAGCACCGAGGTAACTGATGTTGACACCACAGCAAGAGTTATTATTTAATGAGTTTTCTCTATTCTGATCTGTACCTTAGATAATCCCACATTGAAAGAAATTCATTTTATTGTCTACAATTCTTTATCAACTTATGAAGAGCAGAAAAGGCATTCCGAGTCACTCATTTAAAGCACAGAAACATTAAAGCGTTTCAACTGAAAATTTACAAGAACTTTTATGTAAAGGATATCATGTCTCATTCCTTCAACCTGTTTCCACAGTGAAAAACCTGAAATTTCTCCAAAACATACTAGCTGATCATTCAGGCTACATAATTAAATTTGAGGATTTGAAAGCAACTGAAAATAGGGTATTAAATCAGGGAGTATTGATCTGGATTACGAGTATAATCCCCACTGTTTGAATAGGTGGAGGAGAGGAATCATAATGTCTGAAGGAGACTTAAATCTGTTATCATTAATTTGTGCAGCCCTAGTTAGGTAACAGAAAATCAGCTGGTAAATTGAGGGATCATGATAGCCAATCTTTTAAATAAGGTTTTCAAAATATTTCAAGGAACTTGGTTTCCTTATTTTCTGCAAGGAAACTATCATTGCAAGTATGTACAGAGTAGCATTAGATGGAGACATTCAAATTTCTACCAGTGTTATGCCAGTGATATCAAAAGCTATGTCATTAAAAAAGAGGCTCAATTAAAAGTGATGGGGCTCCTTTCAAGTTGTTCCAGGCTTTAGTTATGTACCTTAATCAATTATCAAAAAAGGTGGGATTGTCTCCTCCATTTGCATGCCTAGAATAGCTCTTTTGGAATTGCTCCAATACTCTGTGTAATTTTAGATTTAGGACAGCTGCTCACTCGAGTCAAGTTAATAAATTTCCACAAAAAAATACATCACTCCTTGTGCAGAACTAGATGGAGGTAAAGTAGTATCAAAAAGCTTGATTAATCTCACGACCTTGCAGGAAAGCTACCCTTGCTCTCAGAAATATTAGGGTGTATGATACCATGGAAAGTCTTTGAGTGTGACAACGTACCAAGGGAAAAACATGGAAATGAAAGAGAAGAGATGTGCTTTCCCTGATGGGATTTAATTGTGGCGTTGCCTCTCTCTCTCCAGGATCCCATCTCCCGGCTGTCCTGAAGCAAATGACATACAAAACGGTCTATGGAGCTACGCTACAGCTGCATGTCAGTCTGGCACTCAGCCGTGGAGCCCTGAGGATGGAGTTATTTAAGCTTGGAATCAGGTTTGTTTGGGAAATGGCTTACTTCTAGTATTGTGTCCGTGACATTTGTGGAAAAGTCATCTTTACAATCCTGCCTCCCACCAGCTGGTCTTCTGTTGATCTTCAGACATGCGTGTATGTATGTCTGCCATGGAGCAGCCACCTGCAATACATTCAAAGATCAATTTACTACCAAGTGGTTTGGAGAGATTCTGTGCTCACTATGAGATCGCGTTGCCCTAAGCAGCTGAATTTCAACGACTGCTTCCTAGAATTGTACTTACAGTAAATTAAGCCATTTCAAAGGTTTTTCATTTAGACACTGGCAAGTGTTTCTGTACTTAACGTTGCTTTAATTGGGATCTACTCTATAGGACTTCTGTGTAGCTCTCAGTCATCCCTGCAAGCAGATGGGGAAGCAGAGATTTCTGTAGCATATCCTAGTTCTGCAGAAGGCTAATTGCAGACACGGCGAGAGAGCTGGGGTGATTTTCAATTCACCCCTTCAATTCCAGATCAGCCCTGATGCAACCAGACTCAGCTCACCTGTGCTTCAGAGTGGGAGCCCTTCCTCTGATAGTGCTGAACCTCTTTGTATCTCTCTCAAGATTGTCTTGTTGTTTTTGGGTTTTTTTCAAAGCCAAAGATAACAACACTTCCCTACCGACGTGCTTCCCATGTATTATTAGATTTCACTGCTGGAATGTCCTTCCTTTTTACCGACAAGTTGATGAACTCTCTCACCTTAAGGGGGAGAAAAGATAGACGCAGGCAAAGCCCTTGAAGTCCAGCAAAAGGGAATCTCATTCTGCTAATGCTGTTATTCCTCTCTCCTTCAGTTTGTGGACCATGTGCTGCATCTTTCTCCTCTAATGCCTTGTTTTATTAAAACTCCCTCCACTCTTGATCACCATACAAAATAGGTAGTGTCCTAAAATGGAATCAACTTAGCAAACACATCCTGAAAAAAAAGGGAACATTCCTCAGCAATTTGTGTGAAAATTGTTTCATCTGCATGGTTGAAGCTCCATCAGAATGGAGCGAGGGAATGCTGTGTTTGTATGTCTGCATTCTGTACATACAGTACAGCTGTTATATCCTCAACTCTTCCAAATTTCCCTGGCTCAGCTGTTTTTTATTTAGCAAGATCTCTTTTGCCCTCCCACTTTGAGAGGTGGAGACCTTAATCATATTTATAGCATTTATAAAAATCATTCATGCCTTCTTATATTTTATGAGATCTGAGGTATCTAGGAAATTTCTGGAAAATCTCTTAACAGGAGATAGGACTGCAGCAGAGTACATGAAATTTAAATGCATTAGCTGTTAGCCAAAGTGAATTTTCATATAAATTAATATTCTTATTGTACTTTAATAAAGCAGTAGCATTTATGGAATTATGTAGACATCAATCACTTGGAAGTGTCTTGGAACAATTATTGACTTCATGCATCATCTGCTTCTTCACTTCAAAATTTGGTGCACTCTTCATAAATACCATATATCAGTGAGCCATAAAACACGTTTTAAATGTGTTCTAGGCCATCACAGACACTGTTGTTAGAAAAAGCCCCCTGAGCCAATGACATCCTAATATGTGGCTATGTAATTAAAATTTTGACATATGCAAAGAGTTGTAAAATAGATAAAAGAGTACGTATTGTAAATAGAAGTTTAAAGGCTCTGAGCAGATGGTTCATTTGTGAAAGAGGTATGGGGAGTGCCAAGAAATGACAAACAGATGGCTTAGGTGTGAAGGACAGGCAGGGAAATTTGGAAGAGTTGAGGATATAATGGACAACTCTCTGAATTTTTACACACACTAAGTGAATCACGAGGTTTGAATAGAAGGTTAAACATTTTACATTTTTCTATTTGCATTTATATAAATGTGTCAGTGGAAAATGTCCAGCAATAAGGCCTGATAATAACAATCAAGACAAGTCATGTTTGATAAGCTTTAGGGATACAAAGTCTGTTCAAACTGCAGCTATCACTGGAGTGAAAACACAGGCACTTCCATCCCAAGTCATATGTGTGGGCTGAGTTGCCTTCATTCGAACAGAAATATTCAGAATTGTAACAAAACCATATTGCCAATGTTTACAGGTGCCTGAAAAATAGTTTTAGCAATGTATTAAATGAACTGTTTGCCAGCTGCTACCTCTTGCTTGTCTACTAACTGTTGTGTTAGCAGTATGCTGAGTGAATTCAGTTCAAATTTAAGTGATTATATCCCAAAATCATGACTAAAAAGGAATCTCATTTGAGCAGAAAAATTAGATCAAATATTGCTTTTTTTTTTTTTTAAGCAATGGCAAGTCTTAAACCATGTCCAGATTAAAATTATGATGCTACTAAATCTACCCTTGAGCTTAATTTTATTATGTTTTGAATCTCTCTTAGTTGTCAGGCAAGCTTGAAAAATACATCCCCAATCACAAAATAGAAGAATTTCTGCACACGAATGGGCAAAAGATGACTTTTAATAATCAAAATCAAATTTCCCAAGAACTGTGAAAGTGCAGGGATTTTGAGTGTGTTCTTTGATCAGATTCAGCATGAGAACTTGATCAATGTGGTGAAGGGGGGATATTAATGAACCCTTTTGCAGAAGCCAGTTAGTTTTGTCAGCAGGTATTCATTCTGAAAATGGTAACTGAAACCAGGAAACCTTGGGCATAGCCAAATAATCATTTCCATTTTAAAGCAATAGCAGAAAATACGAACTCACAGCCATCATGAAATGATCCTCTGCGTAGCTTTGGGAAAACTTGACTGAGCAGATTTTTCAAAGCTATAGAGAAAGTTTTCAGAGATTGCTCCAGAGAAAAAATAAAAGCCAGACAGAGACCTGAAATCCTTGTGGAGACTGTGCACTGCCCACCTTGCCTGGCCTGAAGACCTCACTACAGCTGAGCAGATTGCATTAATATGCCTTAATATTTCCTGATGGCCAAGTATTCAGAAGTACTTAAAGCTACTGTAAGGCACTACGTGTTTTTCAAAATCTAGCTTTTATAGGGCTGAGAGGAAAACAAGGCCACTAAAAGGCCACCACCCTTCTGCAGGTGTTTACAGAGATGTAAAAGTCCTCCAAGATAGCTTTATTTTTTAAATTATGTAATCACTACTTACTCTTTTCTTCTACTACAAAAGGCTATCTACACTTGAAACAGCATTTATGTTTATGAAAAGTGAATTTCTGCAAAGCAGTTGTTACATGGAACCTTTTTTTATGTTTACCTAAAGTTTACCTTGCAACTTTTTAACTTGCAAAAAACCCAGCACAATCATTACTTTTGCATTGTGTAGTTTCTTGCATAACAGTAATACAAATGGAATTAGTAGCTGTGTGCAGTGTAGATACCATTGAAGTGGGGGGAACATTGGAGCACAGGAGTACTAATAAAAACTACTCTTTGCTAGCTCCTGCTGCATTATATAAAGGCCTGGCATTGTTTATTACAGCTATTTCAAAGACTAGTGGAACACGGTTCCTCCAAAAATCAAACCAGTTTTACTACAGTGTCCTGTAGTAAATATTACTGAAAACAACAACTACCAATGCTTGTCTTGGAGGAGGTCCCATAAACTGTTAAAGCTAACTCTAGTTTTTCTGCCTTCCAAAGCCCCAGGAGTTATTCTAACTCTGTCCTGCAGAGCAAGCTGCCTTGGCAGGTACCTGTGCCTTTTAGATACTACCTATATTTTGAACTTCATCTACATTTATTTTGCCTACTGGATGATCTCTTTAATCCCTGCCACACTTCCTCTTCTCAGCAGTCTTGTTCTTTTGTGTGTGTCTCTCTGCCTAGTTAATTCTGTCCCTGCATTTCTGAGGCATGCCAAACAGTAGCTCGCATCCTCCCAGCTGTCACTCCTCCTCACGGTGACAATACCTTCTGCCAGCCTCTCCCTGATCTTCCTACTCAAAACATCTCTACTGCTCTGCTCTCCATTCCTCTGGTACTACAGTTAGCTATCATGCAGCATAATTTGCATCATCGATCCATACTTTTTTCCTAGGATGTTGGTAAATTTATCTTCTTTTTGCCTGCAGAGGAGCTGTGTATTTGAGCTATATGTTATTCTTAAAAGGATGAACTTATTTGACCTCCTCTTTTTTTTTGACTAAGAGAGAGACTGTTACTTGTGTTTTTTTTTTTTATCTCACTCCTGTCTTCTAGGCTATCCTGGTTCTTCTCCTTGATTTCTTTTATCTGCTAGGTATCACACCATACCAGCTGTCCAAAGGAGATGAATTTTAGTAGGGCTGTTTGTGCTATGACAGCTAAGGTTGTGTCAGAAAAATATTACAAATTACATCCTTTAAAAGTTTCTAGTAGTCATAAATATTTGCTCTAGAAATCTGTGTAAGTTTTTGCAAAGGATATTATTTTTATATTTATAAATCTGGATGTGATTTATATAAATAATTATGAATAATGTGCAAATAAAATATCTTTATATATTCTGAATGCTGAATAGAAAAAATAGGAGCATATATTAAACACATATATAACTATAGGTTGTTATTATTTCAGTGGAGGTGTTGTTCTTATGTAAAAAAGTTATTTGAATGACAAACAGCTTACCTAATTTGAGAGATGTGTTTTTCAATAAATTTTAAACATACAAATTATATTTAGATATGATGTGTCCTCAGAATTAAAATAAAATCTCACTTCTGTCTAGTGTCTATATATGCCTGTGAACTTCCAAAAATACCTTAACACGATCCACACAGCAATACTTACTTTTTGAGTGAAGTGCGGAGGAGATAAAGGCATTTATCAAGACAAATATAAGATTGCTGATGCCACATCATAAGACTGAGAATTAAAGAAAAGGATTAAAGCAAACCCAGGCAGAGGACAACGCAGTAATTAAAAAGTAATTGAAACAAAATGATCCAGTCTGTACTTCTGTGAGTACATCAATGCTTCAACCATTTGTTTTGCTTGTTTTCTAGGACTTTAAGGACTAAATATTGAGGTTTCTAATACAGAAGAGAATTAAGAGTTGTAAAGCCCCCTTTTCTCCCCACTTGGACTGTTCATAGGATGCAGTGCAGGAGAGCAGCCCTCGCACACCTGAGCATGGAGGGAATCGCTGAGAGCCGGAGGCAGCTCTGCCATGTCAGCACACCAGGGCAAGTCCTGCCAGGTACAGTGCAGGGGGTTGTGGGAGGAAGAAAGATTCAAGAAGGAGAGAAAAAAGGAACTTTCTTATAGATGTCTAACAGTCAGAATATTTTCTCTTTGTTTCTATCTGGGCTGTGGCAAAATTGTAGTAAATTTTGTTTTGTTCTGTTCCTCTCTGTGAGGATAAAAATGTTATGTTCATTCCAGTGAGGAAGGCTGTGCCCTCTTTTACACTGAAGTCAATGATTTCTCCAGATGACTTCGGAATTATAGTGCCCTGAGTGAGAGAAGAATTTGACCCATCATTTTTTTAAAAATAGTTATGGGTTTTTGCAGTGTCTTCCTTCTGAAGACTCACTTTCCCAGCCATCAATATTCACACTTTAGAGCCTTATTTCCATCATGTTCCATCAATGACCTTTAGAAATTGGTCCCTTCAAATAAGAAAAAAGACCTCAATTACAACAACATCTGCCTCCATCTAGCACTTTATTTGCCTTAGAGAAGGGATGGAATGATGATTAAGTTAATGGATAGGTCATTTTCATTTTTCACATTTACCATGTAAGTGGCTCCATGAATCACCTTTTATCTGGAGCCCAATCATGGAAGGCAGTGGCAAAACATCCATTGACTTCCACAGGCTCTTTTCCTGCACACTTCAGAGGGGGGAAATGTAGTACTGGCTTTAATCAACCTTTACAACCCCTACAATAATATGCATTTGTCTTTTTTTAGGGCTGGAAAATAAAGACTACTGTCCTCAGACGCCTGATTCTCTAAAATCTCCACTGGCTACCTCAGCTGATTCTATTGGCACTGCTTTAGGCAGCATCACAGCCTTATGTGGCCACTTGCAAGCAGCAAGCTGACAATTTTGCTGCCTTAGATGGGATAAAACAGAGTGAAATGACAGCAAAAGAAAATAATTTCTCTACCAACTTGGTTTTTATCAGTCCGATTCAAATATATCACCAAAGCAACATGGCCAATGATGGAGTGAGACATTAGAGTGTCCCTGTCCGGGTACTACTCATGCTGCAAAACATTGCACAATCCTGCTTGAAGGGACAGAAAAATGTCTTGTGTGTGTGGACTGCTGATGCTGACCATGGCAGTGAACCCTCTAAGTAGAGAGGATGTGCAAAATACAGGATGTGTATAATGTAGGAGAGGATGTGTATAAGACACAGCAAGAGAAAAAACTGAACAGTTTGGGATTTGGGGGAGAACTCAGCTTCAGGAGGGAGAGAAAGCCATGAAGTCAGAGGGTGAGCCCCAGATAGTCATCACTGCAGCAACTTACCTCACCCTGGGTCTTCCAAAAAGACAGACAGCAAACTGACTGCCTCACTCATCAGTTCAATTTCATCCATGTCTTTGCAGAGCTCCAAGGATCTTCCTCAAAGGGTTCAGTTCTCTGACCTTACCCAACTTCGCTGATCTGTTCTTGGTCTTCCCCAACATAATGCTGTGAGATTCCCTGTGTATACACACACATTTAGATATGAACATATGGATATATAAGTGTGTGTGTGTGTGTGTATATACACACACAGGTTGAGGTTGAAAATACAGATTGAATCAAAACCAGTACATTTTAAAAGGGAACAGAAGCTTTTAGCAAATTAAGGTTAAAGACATCAGGTTGTCAGTGAAAAAAGAAATAGGTCTCTATTGGTGTGTTAAAAAGCAAATAAAACATCAGTATGTACACTACCATTGTGATTTGTTTTCTGACACATCATGTATTAAAAAGGAGGGAGGAAGCAGACCAACTCGTAGTGCTGGTGACACCACTGAAACTTTAAAAGATTGAGAGTGCTCTGCAACAAATTGAACCAAGTGGGAAGCAAATACACAAAGCACAGAGCTCTTCGGAGCAGAGACACATTATGGTGAGAGGCTGTTTGACCATTCCATTTGTTGACAAAGTTATAAAGATCAAGATCATTAGACTCAGCAAGTAGTGAAGATTTACAAGAAAGGGAACAGTAACATGGGAAGAAAGAGATGGAGCTTTTTGTTTGAACAGACAAATTACATTTATTATTCAAACACTGTAATCATCATCTGGTTTAAAACAAGAAGGAGCCTTTAAAGGTGAGATATAAAAAGAACTTAAACACAAGGCTGGAAAAAAACAATATGATCAGCTAAGGGCAATGAAAAACAGCCCATAAACTTGTATTCTGAAAAACTTAGGTGACCCATAGAGAAGACACAAACTGGGCTGAATGTTGCGACTTCAGGGCAAGCAAGCAGTGGCTGGATGCAAGGCATGCAGCAGCATTTTACTGATGGAAAATGCCAAAGGGAAGAAGCTGCATAGAGTGTGCATGTTTGGTTAGCAACAAAAGATCACTTGTATCACAAAGCAAAGAGAAAGACACATTAAATGAAGTGCCTCTACAATGAACATGCTGCCTGTACCATGAGACCAACAGCAGTAACATCCTCAACAAAGAAATACAGAAGCTGCATAATTCAGCTGCACACAAATGCATGCTCAGAAAAGTGTCCTTTCATCCTTGCTTAGAGTCTTGAGAGGACACACACTTGTACACACACACGCACACGTGGGTGTATATATGCATTTTTTTTCTAATGGCAGAAGTCTGCCCTGTGTCCTCTGATAGCACAGAATGCCAAAATAACTCACTATCACGTTGTAATATATCAGCTGTAAATAGCTACACATCTGGGAATGTGATAACCTAAACAATCTTCAGCAAAATTATGTTTCTACAGAGAATCTTTCTGTTTGAGCTGCTTCTCCTTATCCTTCAAGGATATGGCCTGTATTCTTCTGAGGATAATGTGTATCAATTCTAAGCTGTATTTATGAACCTCATGCAGAAGCCAGGACTCCAAGTTATTAAATCATTAAAGGCCTCTGTCACTTTTCACGTCGAGGTTAATAAACAAATGATTAAAACAGTTCAAGTTAGAACTGCAGCAGCAAAAATGCAACATTGTCACCCATTTTACCAGGTTCAAAAACAATCCTACCTGGCAACCTTAACTTCTGTGTTGGACCCTCCCTGCTCTGAACTCCTTGGTGTGATGGGTCACTTCATGAGCCATGGAAGAAGCCTCCAGGCTGGAGCGCCCTAACATCCTGAGAAGGCAAGAAGAGACACATTTGACTTTCCTGACTTCTGTGGAGCTGCAACATAAGGGTTTGTGGGGTTTTTTTCAGAAGCTCATGGCCTCAAGTACACCTAAGAGCTATGACTTAAGAGATCTTGTTTCTTAGAGCAGCCTAGAAAAGGTTCCCTCATTTTGGGCTAATCTCCACTTGGAATTTTCTGTCTCCCTCCATGCTTTGTGGAAGGTGACTAGTCAGATATTTGTAACTCAGCCAAGTAATATTAATTTGGTAATGATCACTATTTCATCTTTTAAGTTTCCTTATTGAGGGTAGCAGGATTATTCACGTGCTTATATGTGTTTGAGCATTTTACAGTTTAGAAACTTCTTTTTAAAAAGCTACCTGACAGCTAGATTTAATATTATATGAAAAATGTTAATTTAACTCATTTTCAGTAACTCAATCTACAATTATATACAATTATATATACTCTTCTACAATTACATATAAATACATAGATATGTACTTGCAAGTTATTTTTAATAGGCAGTGAGAAGTTGGAATTTGCTGTAGAAATATTTGCTATAGAAAAGTTTTCCTGAAGGAGAAATGTGTTGAAATTCCTTCAAGAAATCTTGCTGACAACTTCACTGAATTCTCCTGCTGTTTCTATTTTGGGACAGTTTGTGAAGGATTTATCTGGTCTGTGAAAAGCTAAAAGGTAGTGTTGTACATTGTGTAATGATACCATGAATTTAGCCTTCGTGTTATCTTTCAGACTTAGGTACTAGAGCAATCTTTCAGTTTTATGATTGGATGCTGTGTATCAAACAGAACTGTACAACACTGCAGATTTCTCACACCTTTAGTTAGCTCTATGTTGCTCGCAGACATTGTTATGACATTCAGATTCTGAGTTTTACTGTGGCACAAAAATCCGAAAACATGTAGGGAATGATAAGACCTCTAGCCAAGTGACTGAAAAAACAACAGTGTTTGAGACACTGACCTTCTCATTTAGGTCATAGGAGTAAACCATATGAAAACCATTTATCAAAAACACCTGTAGCTGAACAAAAAACAGAGCAATATTCATCCAATAGTTATGTAATCAATCACCTGAGTTGTATTTACAGAATAAAAAAAATGGTCCTTGAATGAAAACTAGGTTTTAGTGCAGAGCAAAATAAAATTACAATTAATGTGACCGGTATCTCCAATTTTCCATAGCAAAAAATGCTCTTTCATTAATAAACTGCACCACTTGTAGTGTGCTTCTACATAAGAACAAGCAGCTCCCTTAAGGAAGGTTCAGAAAACAGGAAAGAAATAGGAACACTAAAGCCCATTGCTCAAAATCTAACTTCTAACTTCAGTTTGAAGTAGATAATGTGCATGTAGACACAGCAGTATTTGTGTGATAATTTGCTGGAACCAACCTACTTGAATTAACTTCTCATTCTATTAGCTTGCCATCGTTGAAGATAGCAATATAACGTTGTAAGAGTCACTCCCTCGCTGTATATTGTTTCTTTATAGTAAAATGCCATGATTTATTATTTTTATTTCCCAGTGCCTGGGTTTTTTTTCTCTGGAGGAATAGCTGAGTAGTCTCACTTCAGGCAGTTTCAACTGGAAAGAGGGAAACAGCTGAAACAAGCTAGGAAAAAAAAAGAGTACAGGAGCTATTTTGCTCTCTTCGTAATTTGAAAGAGCTCTTCAGTCACTGTGCTGTAAAATTCCACCGGGTTCTTCTGGAAGAAAGAGAACGCTGCAGGCGAGGCGCTGAGGAATTAGCTTGGGTTTTTTTCGGCTGCGTCTCTCTCCTTTTTGGAAAATATTTTTAGATGAAATCCTTGTTGTAGCCCAAAATAAATCTCATGCTGGAGATATATAACAGCAAATCTTATTTACTCTGTGTGGTAGTGAGAAATCTGCTTCTCAGGCATCATGAGAAAATGGGATTCCACTTGTATGGTAAGATGAAGATTGAAGATGATGTTACAAGGGGATACGGTGTCTTCTTGCTGTCTGGCATGCTGGTCACCATCTGTGCTGGCAAGCACAGCTCTGGAAGAGGGGATCTCAGGGCAAACTGGTCCTCAAGGCCTGCTGATCACACTATCCACATTTCAGGGCTGTGCACTGACTGCTCCACCCTGTGGTGTTTGGAGCATGCAGGCTCCCCTGCCAGAAGAAACCCAGTGTGGGTAGTGCGAGGTGGCAACCGAAGCGCAGTAAGGAGGGACAACCAGGAGGGTGTTTCAGAAGGACATCCCTGTCCAGGCTGAACAAAACCACTAGTGCAGGTGCACTCGTTTTGGTTAAGAGGGCAGAATAACAACATGGAAAATGATTCAGTTGTTCAGATGGGATGAGGATGGCCCTGGCAGCAGAAAGATGTCTGCTGAGCAGCTCTTTACTTTCAAATGAAATGGTCGTCTCACATTAAAAAAAAACCAAACAGTGAAACCTGCAAGGAAAATGTGGCAGTAGCTTTGCAAGTTCCCCAGGTGAGAGTGGTGGGGGATTAGCTGACTCTTCGTGTGATGGCTCCAGGGAGGGTGGTGTGGGCTGCAGGCCAGCTTGGGAGGAGCTCAGAGTGGAGGTACAACCTCCCCACCCTGCAGGAGCCTTGAACCAACTGCCACAAAGAAGAGTTTGGGGTCTGTATGCCATGCTTTTAGTAGCATCCGAGCACCTAACTGCTCCTCCATAAGACACACTGACACCCTGCCATGAGAGTCTTGCTTTTGTGTGAGGCTGTGGAACTGAAAACGATCCAAGTTATTTCAATTTCTTCAACAAAGCTTACTCAGGAAAACAAACAATAGTTAAACAGAACAAAACCAGATCTTCCCAAAAAGCTCAAAATAAGGCAACACTAGGGATAAAATCTTCATGTTATCTATTATAATTCACAATAATTACATTTATTATTGGCTTATTTTAGTAATCTTTAGACACACTAGAATAATATTTCCCTTTCAAATTCAATAGAATGTAGAGTTTTAGATTACTTATATTTATGAAAGGAATTATATGATGTGATGTGCCAGTGGGAACAGGATATGCCAACCCAGGAGATCTTTTCCCACTTCTATTTCTCTTTCAGTGTTCCTGTGTTCCTACTTAGGAGACTGGTATAATAAAAGTGGTACTTATAATATGCAATATATTTTTTCAGATTACTTTAATAGTGCCAAAAAGATAACCAATGAATAATCATAACAAAATATATGTAAAGGGGATCACAAATCTCACTGATGCAGAACAGGAAGAATTTATTTTCAAACTGTTGCTAATGACTTTCACTCTGCCCCTTTGAAAATTGCTTTGAGCTTAGTACTATCCCTTGGAAATCCAATTCATAAATTCACAAGCAGCATGAAATTCCAGTAGGAAATAAAACACTTTTATTCAAATGTATTACAGCATGTTAATGCTGTTGCTTAGAACATAAATTGCAGTAAACACTGCACTGAAATACAAACAAGGAGATGACCTTACTGTATGGTTCTGAAAAGTTTCTGGGTTAAAAGCCAAAGCTCAGCACACACTTACAAAAAAATATTGGGTACAGATGATGTTCTGTGGCTAATGCAAGCAAAGAGAAAGCAGTGCTCCTATGAGCAGCATAACCCTTCCCTGTGTCGAGGACTCAGTAGAGAGGACTCGGTACAGGGAGCTGCTTTGGGGAGCTGCAGGGAGAGGCACAATGCTTCCCAACCCACTGCCAAAAAAGAAAGCAATATGCAGAGAGCAGGTGCTGCAGACTGGTGCTTTGGCAACAGCACTGTGTCATTCAGCAGCTGCTGAAAAGTGATAACTTTTCATGGGAGCCGTCTCAGAAACATTTCTCCAAGTGGCTGGTTCTCACAACTGCCTTTGCTCTCATTTTACTCCGAGTGTTCCTTTAAAACACAATTCAACTGATCTACTCTGCCTGGAGGGTGATAGAAAGTTGCTGAAATTCCATATATTCCCCCTAAACACATCCTGGTTTGTAACAGGACTCCAGAAATCACTGGTAGTCTCCTTGTATCAAACTCTCCATAGCTCTGCTGAATACTTCTTTCTCTGAGCAGATGGAAAAGGTTTATCATACTGCCCAGCACTGCCAGGGTGTATTTGGCTGCCTCGTGTCAAGAGCTGCTCAGTCCCTTTTCCTCTTCTCTTTTTTAAGGGAAAAAACCAATATTCTTAGTGAATCGTAACAGGAAGAGATAAAGGTATCTGAGACAGGAAAAAACAGGAAGCTCAGAACTTCCTTAGAAAGTGATGAGTGCGATGGGCCCAGAGGGTGTCCAGGGCCTGGGAACCCCCATCCTACATCACAAGAGACATGTGACCACTTGGGGACTCTGCTGAACACTGGTGTGAAACCACTGGTGGCACCATGAGTGAAATGGTGCCTCTATGGAAAAGAAAAATACATTTAAAAAACCTTAATTGCAAATCAGAGTCATTACTTTTAAAAAAAGAAAAGATTAATTACCTGCAGTTCCTCTAGGTCCTGGGGAGCAGGAGGTTGTCAAGCCCAGTCGAGTTCTTGAGACAAGAAGTGAAAGATCAGCCACCTGGAACGGCACCACCAGGGAAGGCTCCAGAGCAGTGGACGTGGCTTTTGTGGGAAAGCTCAGGTCTCTCTCATCTTCTGCAATTCTCTCAAAATATTAAACAGGAAATGAAAGTGACCTCTGCTAAGTGCCAAGACGTATGCAAACGTCTTCAAAGGCACCTGCAGCAGCTCAGACCATCCTTCCTTTCAGTCCCTGCTCTGCTACCCGAGCCCAGCAGGCTATGGTCTGTCCCAGTACTTTTCCCCCCTCCAGGATAACCTGCAGCCAAACAGGCCCTTTAAAATATTATTTATCTTAACAAAAGGTAAAACATAATTGTCACTCCAGAGGGGAAAGAAACAAAGGCATTCAATATAAACAGCATGAGCCCTTGCCTGCCAAGAAAGAACCCAGACATTCCTATTCCAGTTTGATGGCAAATGGCCAGTTTTTCTATTTTCCACTTTATTCTTTCTTAAAATTCTAATAATTCAGTGATCATGATGGATAACAAACACTCTGCTGCATTGGACTAATGGCATTTCTTAATAACTATGTTGTACTTTGGTATTCTTGCACTGTAGCCTCTGAAGAGCTTAGTGCATTATTAAATACCAATTCCAGTTCTGTCATTTCAGGCTTAATGCAGCTGAAGCTGTCTGCATAGTTGAAAATCAAGTCCTAAGCCAATCACACGAATACCTCATTGCTTAAAATTAGACATCTAAATTCAGCTTAAACATCCAAATAAAGTCAGATGAGTTCTCAATGTACAGGCTTACTTGCTAAATGTCAGGTACCTGCACTTGAATATCTTCTTCAGAGATCTCTGTATTTCATATCCAGAAATGTTTTCATTTCCTGGAATAGCTGTGTTTATTACTTTAATAAACTGAATTAGGAAATATGATTATTGGTTTCCTAACTAGGCTGAATTAAGTTTCATTAAAAAATAAAATCCAGGATTCCAGTTTATACTTGACGTAAAGGCACTTAAAATGTTAAAACAACCATATTCCTTTTCCTTTTGCTTTTAATATGTTCATAAAGGAAATTCTTCCTGCATTAAACCTAGAGCTAGTCTCAACATTTCAAATGGACTAAAACATCGTAAATAAAACTTTTAATTAAAGTATCTAGTATATAATATTTCTGTACTTACTATGGTGTAAGATTTTTTTGTGTTTGCTGTAGATCACCAAATAAAAACTGTAAAATGTCTGTATTAAACTGGCAGGGTGATGCTCCAAAGCCATCACCTTGCCTGCCCTGTAAGAAGGGAAGTTACTGAGCCCTGCTGCTCCAGGGCCACAGAAGCTGCTGCTGGTGACCATGATTCCTTCTCTGGAAGTAGGTGAGTAGCATGGACACAGGCTGCAGCACCAAAGCAAAGCAAAACCCATCAAGAAATTGTAAACCATTCCTACAGAAAATTAGCTTGTCTCACACACAACTGATTTACTGGCTGTGTTAGAGGCATGGCTCAGTTATGGAAGGAAACACCAGATAGTAGCATTTTTGGGGCTTATTACTGTCAGATCTAACACTGAGAGGGTTAGGTCATGATTTTTTCAAAGCAGGTAGCAAGTTAGTTGTGCACGCAGAGGTGCTGGTTCTGTGGCTCCTGCTGAGACATTGTGGTCCTTCTCTGTCTGGCTGGGCTCTAATGGGCATCCCCTGGTGCCTCTCAGAGCTCGGCTGCAGCACACTTTCCTGTGCCTGAGTGAACAAGGGACCAGTGCCAATGGGTACAGCATTCACATGGGATGCTTCAAAGCCTTTTGTCTTCTGTGAGAGAGGGCCAAAATACAACAGTGAAAAAAATGTGCCAGTTTGTTTTGTTCTCCTGTGTACTCCACTTCCTATAATGCTGCAGCCTGTGGCCTCCTCATCCCCACATCCCTGGGGAGACTATTAGGGAAACCCACCAGGAGTCCACTGATGTTCATCTCGCCAGGACTCGAGCCTGTGGCGTGGATGGCCCACATGTTCTGTTCCTACAGGCAACAGGCCAGGCAAAAACCACAGGACTGAGTGCAGTATCAAGTCCTGAGAGAAGATAAAACATCTTGACACGAATCCAACAGCATCTCACCCTTCACTGGGATCGTCTCACCTTATTGTAGGTCTTCAGTACAGCAAAGCTAACACAGTAGCATGGTTTTTGTTGAAAAACTTACAATAAGAGAGTTACACCTAGAACTAGAGTCTTCCTGTGATGGAACTTTGTTCAAACTGAACTTAGAAACTGCTACATGAAGTGTCTGTCAACACTTGGCTTGTCATCCCTCACAAACCAATTCCAGATGCATTTATTAACGAAGAATCACCAAAGCACAAGCTAATTCTTTTATCTACACTTTTGCCCCAGCAAATTGGTGTTTAATTGGCTGAATGAAAAAAATTGTGGATGGACAATATAGCAAAGATAAACCCACTGATTCTCATCACAGCAACAGTTAAAAGCCCTGTTTATTTCCACACAGGAGCCTGTTCAGTATATTTATAAAAGCCACAGAGCTGCTTTGGGCTGTGAGCGGGTTATTGTGTACTAATTCCCACTTGCAAGGTTTTCAAATGATACATTATCTCCAAAAAAACGATTGTGGAGCTAAGCTGAAAAGGTTCAGTTACCTCTAAATATGATGGCAGATTCAGTACACGTTCATCTTATGCCACGAAAATTACTGTGTGTATGTTAGAAGGAAGTTCTGCAAACTTTTTCTCCAGGTTCATAATTAAATCGCTGCACTTTCCACTTAATTTGGGTGTTGTATGTGAAAAGAGATAAAGCATTAAATACTGTTGCTTTGACAGCAGTGAATAAAAGGAGGAATATTGAAAAAGCTTTGTGAGAGGTTTAATATGTAACTAAATGACCAAAACCAAACCAAGCAGTTACCACTGGGAAGTCAAATTGTAACAAAGACGTATTTGCAAATGTTGAAAGCTTAATGACACAACCATTTAATTCTTTGTCTTCTCTCAGATTTCTCTCTTTTAAACTCTATTAAAGTGTACAGACAATGCAGCTTAAGATAAAGCCACCTTCATGCAAGCAGGGCAAGTCAACCCACTGAAATTAATGAGAGGATTTCTGGCATAACACAGTTTTGGGCATTAGGATGTCAAAATTGTATCTTTTATAGCAAATCTTCTGACCTTCCTGGACCCCAATCCAGCCCAAAGCACATTCTTTCCTCTGATAGTTTATAAATAGTTAAAAAGGTAATTAATATATCTGAAGCTATTAGTCTGTCAGAAAATTGTAGGTTCAGAAATCACAGTGTCTTAAAGAGCAAGAGGATGTGCAGATTTTTCTGACTCTTTCAGAGAAAAGCAGCACTTGAGTGGGCAGCAGCTAAATCCACATTCACAGGTCATGTATGGCATAAACAGAAAAGCAGCCGAGTAAATCCCGAAGAAATAAGAGGACATTCAAGATGACATTCAAAAAGTGCTTTTTTTGAGGTTTGCTCCACGTGGGACCATCACACGTTCACAGTGTACTTGGGTGAGAGGTTGAGTGTTTCCTCCTCCTGCAAGAAGGAGAGGGCACAGCAGTGCACTGCTCCTTGCCTGGCATTAGAGGGAAGCATTTTTGCCTTTTTGGCTGTTGTTCTCACTGCTGCTGTGCTTTTTCAGGCTTCATTCTTGAAAGGGTAATAGTTGAAGTGATGAATAATGCTGAGAGGAGCAGCAGTAAAGACTGTCAAATGACAATCTCAGGTTTTGGGTTCACTTCCACCCTTCACAGAAGTAACACAAGAACAGAGCAGGACTTTCAATGCCACCAGGCAAGAATAGGACAGTAAAATATGAATTAAAACTAAAATAAACCAAAACTACACTACTGCCTAGAGCCTCAAACCACTATTTATCTTCATGAAGAAAATGATTCAATGAAGCGTGCAATACTGCCCATTGTTGCTCTCTTTTAGGAACAACTCAAGCTCTGTTAGGAACAAAACAAACTATAATGTCCCCATATACTCACTAATCCAATGCAGACATTCCCATACAGAATTAAAACCCTCACCTCATTTCTTCCAAAATCATGCTGAGATCAATAGGAATTTGACATAAGAAAATACTGCAGCATATCACATCATAATCATCATGTTACAGCATGTCAGACTATAACCGACTGAGCAGAAGGAAACAGCAGCTTAAACTGACATCAATATCTAACACTTAGCACCCCACAGCAGCTTCACTAACTCCTGCAATGGTAATTGATTAACAGTAACATGTTAAAAACCACGTAAATAGATGCATTAGCTAATTACAAAAGAATCACTTTCTTGTCTAGTTGCATGAGGAGCACAGAAATTATTTCCCAGTTCATTAAGTTAGCAAATGAAAGAATAAAAAAAAAAGATAGAGCTATGTGTGGCAGAAGGTGGTTGGTACAGACAGACCTGTGCTGCAGAGGGGGAGAATTCCCTGCCAGTATAAAGGTATGGCCACAGCCCAGGCAAAGGGAGGCAAAACCTGGAGGGTTTTTGCATGCAGTGTATTAGCAGACATGAACAGAATAGATTCTTTTCTAATCTCTGTCCCTGCGTGCATCTCAGCCTTTCAGGCATTAGTTCTTCACTGAGCTTGGTGCTTTATGCCTTAATTGGTGCAAAGGACAAAACCAATCACACAGCCAGGTAAGCGGAGGGGCCCGTGTTGCCTGCCCAGTGCCAGGCTGCCCAGTTGGTGATGGCACCATGGATGATGGCAAAGGCCAGTTGGGGTTTGGAGGGGAGGGCTAAAGGGGCTGCACAGTGGGGGGAGCTCTGCCCACAAAACTTACTGGTGTTATTGGGCCATGAAATGAACATCCAGGTAATGAACTGGAAGATAACTGAGTGAGGAGAGGTCATCACAATGAGAACAAGTAGCTTATGTTTGCTCCAACACAAAGAGGAGCTAATGGCTGAGCTCTGCCAGGGGAATGAAGTGCTCAGATTGGAGAACCAAATATTCATTGCTGAGATATTTTGAATGTATGAGAGTGATGAGACTTGTCCAGGCCAGGGAAGAGGATGGCATGTCCTTTCTCTCCTCTGTCCCAGGCAGAAGTCCCACTGAAGATCTGAAATATTTTCTCAGGGTTTTTTTCTTACTGCAACAGAACCTGCTGCATTCATCAGGGGTTACTGGGAGCTTCTGCTTACACAGAAACCCTGCTGCAAGGCACATACAGAACTAGGTAAATGGGCAGTTAAAATAAATATTTTGATTACAGCTAATTTGTCAGCTACAGCATAGAACCAGAAGACTAATTAAATGGGCCAAGATGCAGCTCACATAAGCAAAGTCAAGGTACCAGGTGTTAGAAAGCAAAGTGAGAAAGAATTACCAGGTTTTATGTTTTCCACAACTCAAGAGAAGCAAAACTGCTGATGATCTGACATGTTTCCCAAAACTTGCTGTGAACAGCATGGCACAGAGGTTCAGGCAAACATGCTGTAATGAGAAGATGTAGAATGTAAAAATAATTAGTCAAGGTTTATGGAGCCTACCAGCGAAACACAGGACACCGAAATTATCAAAGACACTGTGCAGGAGCATAATGATACGAAAGTGTTGTATGGCAGAATCAAGGGAGTGGATCTGCAGGCCTTTGTAGCACAACTAATACCAATTCATTGCCAGTTAGTCTCATGATGAGTCATTGTAAGTACAGCAAACCATGGATAAAATAGCTTGCTTGATGTTATATATACTTCCTTATTTGTCTTATAAACTGTTTCCTCCATTTCTGCTTTTAACACTATTTGAAAGGAAGACTTCTTGAAAGCCATCTACAGGACTCAGATGCTGATTTTCCTTCAAACAAGTGGGCTCTGAATGCCAAAATCACAGAAGTAGCTTTGAAATTGTCCTCCTTCATCTCTCCCTTCTCTCGTCATTAAAAATATTCTTTCCACATCGCCAGTAATTTTCATCAGCCAAGATCAGAGCGTTCTGCACGCTGGGGAGGTAACACCACCAGTCACCTAAACAGCAAACAGTCACCACAAGCTCCTGGCGAGGCAGCTGGATTAGCACACAGGTAATGCAGTGAATCACAGAGTGCAAAATATGCACCTGCAGAAAGCTTTAGAGCAAACAGCTATCCCAGAGGAAGGTGAAGACTAATTAAAACTAGTGCTACAAAAAGATGTTACTGTTCGAACATGTGTTAGTATGAGCTCGTGCACGAGAGAGCAATAAAAGAAATGTCAGAGGAAGTGAGAAATCGTGGAAAAGCCGGAGCTAAGGGATGCAAAGACAAGTGTCTGGGGAAGCAGGGCAGACGTTCTGTTTATAGCAAATAGAGTTCTCTAAAAAATGAAATATGGGGGAAAGAATGTGCAGATGAGCCTTTCTGCCATGGGGACAAGACACAAGCAGTGCTCTCAGAGACGGATGCTCATATCTGAAAGGATGGAGTTGCCAAATGAGACCATTTGATTTGCATATAATCATTGTCCAGGACATGAACTCACCTGTGTGCATCCACAATCCAAGATACTGCTTTCTCTGAGATGGGTGGAACTGTGCTGCAATAGGAAAGAGGAGCCTTGTATTTCCAGCTTCTTACCCAAGGCTCAGTCTGCAATCCACAAATCACTGCCCAGTGGTGCTGATGAGCTACACAACTCACTCCATGCCCACCCTTATTACAGATGTGCCTTGAGAAGCCCTGCTGGCCCCTTTTATGAGCATGCAAAGCAGAGCTTGTGTCCTTGCTTCTGCCCCTTCTGGCTCTGAGACCACCAAGGCCGGGCAGGCACCTGCCTAGGAGACACAAATTCTCCAGCAAATATACCTTGACACCTGAAGGACCAAATTTATTCCTAGTTCAAACCCCTTATGATACAGATCATAGTTGGATCTTTTATGAGAGACAGTTTTAGGTGGCCAAGTCATCTGGGTTACAACCAGTGTGCTGCAAACTGAAGCCTAATGAGCACCTACCCCTTCTCATGAAGGAACAGAGAACTGGGAGTCCACCTTCCCCTCCTGTCTTCAGCCTCTGCTGGAAAAGCCTGGGACAGTCTCTCCTGGAAAAAAACCCAATGAATTCCCAAGTGCCTGAAACTGGGCAGCATGCAGTGTCCAAGCCTCTGAAAGCTGTATGATAAATCCTTTCCCATCTGGTTGGTCTTCAGCTAATTAACTGACATGGTTGAAAATGAACACCATCTAATTGGAGCACTCTTCTCTCTTTCCTTGGCAGGAATTAAATGGATTCCAGATGATCAGTGGTTCAACATTTTCCAAGTAACCCCAATTCAATGCCATCAATCCTGGGCCAGCCTCCCAGCAACTTGCAAATGTCCTCACCTCGTTCTATAAATCCAAAGAGCATCACTGCTAAGGGAAACTTGCTAACTAGCCTGAAACAGTGGGCAGATGTGTGTGGTCTCCAATTCCTATGATATACTGGAAAACATGCCACCTGCAAATAACAAGAGGCCAGCTGAGCTGCAGGCATGCCTTTTCTCTGAAGCCAAGGAAATCCTCCAAGCTAGTCCATGCAACCCAGAGGCACAAAGGCCATCTGCAGTGCTCTTTGCAAGAGAATTGCAATGTTAATCAGATGGTTCTGTGAATGCCTTCTGAGGTGATGGGTGCCAGATGTCCAAACCTGGGGTCCTAAGAAGGAGAAAAAAAACCATATCTAGGAGCCACCACTGAGGAAAAGATGTTAAAGCATAAAAATACTTTGCATTACCCTAAGGAGCAGCAGAGACCGCCTGCACCTGGAAGTGCCCTGGTCCACAAAGCAGCACAAGATCCCTGCAAGCTTTTGGGAACAGTGGCTGGGCAGAGATTTTTCAGGAAAATGTAAATGTACTCCATTCAGTACTGATATTTTCTGTGGACGTTACGCATGCCGAGTGATTTGGGTAGATGGGTGATGTCCTGTATTCTTCATGGATGTTTAGTTGTCCTGGCTTAAAGGGTTCAGCTCTGCTGTATGTGTATAAATACCCACAAACATATGAGTCATATCACATTAACATAGCTTAATACAGTGTGATGTACCTATATGTTAAGACTGATAATAGGTAGTGATTTTTACGTACCAGTCACCTCTCTCCTCACTTCATACACTTCAAAAAATGACAGTTTAGAAGAGGTAAAAGCTAATGTGCTGGCAGTAGCCACCCTGGAGTTATCGTGTGCTCTGAATCTCTAATGCATTTTGAGTTACAGCGATAAACTTAATACCATTAAGTGCCTGCTCCATCTCCCAGATGGATATAACACAAACCCCAAGCATGTCAAAGGAAAAAACACTGTTGATTTCAACAGCTTTTCAAAAAAGTGGTTTAAAAAACAGTAGGAGCTCTTGTGCACTGAATGCTTTTGAAGACTCAGTCCCTTTGAGGAGGAGGCAGAAACGTCTTAAATACCTGGGCCTTTATGTTGCCCTTCAGGTGGTAACACATCTTCCTTCCACCATGAGAATCAAGTGCTAATAGAAAGATATTTTTTTAAAAAAGCAGTCACCCCAAAGTTTGACCACATCCCTAGCAAAGATCTGTAGTTCAATAACCACTTTGCTTTGTGGTTCAACGGCCACTGCTTCCTATTTATAAAACTAAAAAAAAAATAAATATATATAAATGCACTGTCAATTACAAGATTGCAGGTGAGGTCCTTCACCTCCTCATTCCTACTGACACCAGGCAGAAACATGTACTACACTTTCTATTACAACTACTTCACCGATCTTGTGGGTGGCTGTGTGAACCAGATCTCAGTGCTATTATTTCAGCCTCTAACTGCACTGTCATCAAGCATAACGGTACCTTAAAAGGAAAAGTATATTTCTATGACAAAAGGGTTAAAATAGTCTCATTACAGATTTCCAACTCTGCACCCAAAATGTTTATTTTCTTAAAATCAAAAGCTAATTTATATGCCTGACTGCTCATTTACAGACCAAGGGAATTGAAGCAATCCTTTAGCCCCTTCCCATGCAAAAAAACCACAACCAAACAAACAAAATAATTATTCCTCATTACTAGGTATTGGCAAGGCAGACATCAGACACTTATCCTATGGAAAATATATGAACACCCTTCCCCCAAGCGAGGCAGCCTGACGTTGCCAAGTGACAGAACCCACGAGCTGCCAGCCCTGTGCAGTGCTCACTCCAGGCTATTTCTGTCCTGTGCACTAACCGAGCATCCAGGATCCCACCACATTCCTTTCCTTTGGTTTTTAAATCCTCATCAAACTCCACATGCTTTTGTCAGGAGCAGCAAGGATGGCAGGCCCGAGATCTGCAAGCAGATGGAGTAACTAGGACTGAAACAAAATGTCCTAAAACTGTTGAAAGAGAGGTTGATTCAGCTGCTGCCTCCAACCAGCGCTAACCCTGAGCCTACAAAGGGTCCTGTTGGCACCCAGGCAGATTCGGTTGCTAAAATAGACAGACTTTCCAGAACACTATATATACTTAAAATACAGCCATTTCCAAGGCAGACCTGGCAACCGTAAAACACAACAGAAAATGTAGGAGGTGACTACTGAAGGATACTACAGTAACTCGGCTTTACGAAGGAGCACCACGGGAAGTTTATAGGCAGCACTGGGAGAAGATTTGTTTCTAGGAAAGTATTAGAAACTTCAAGGTGTTTTCTATTTTCATAGGCATACACATCCTTCAGTTACCTGTACCAAAAAATAGTTCCTGCTTTCTGTTCACTTCAAAGTCACACACACAAGTAGTTTCCCACTGCTTTAGCACAAGTAATTTAATACCATCAACCCCCCAGAATGCTCATTATGTATCTGGGGAGGTGCAAACCCTGTGTGAGAAAAGACAAAAGCTAAACAGAAAACAAAAGGCAGCAAATGGATTCAAACAGGGAGAGGGAGGATGGGCAATGGGGGAACTCTCTGCTCCCCCAAAAACTTTTGCCACGAGGCTGTGATCTCCCACTCAGCCTGCCAGTGCTTCTGGCCACACAGTGCCCAGAGCCACATGCACTCCTCTTCCAGCTTCAGTGGGACCTTATACACATGGGAAAGGTTTATTTTCTCTCTGCAGTGAGATTCCTCTATGAGCAGAAATTTACGGCATCTCTGTAAGCAAGATTTCATTCCAAGCCATATTTGGTTTGTAATTTATTATAAACTCCATAACCACCTTGTATTATTTCTTCTCTCTTTTACTATGTGTTTTTGATTATTTTCCTGTAGACATACAAGCTTGCATGTTTTTCTCTGTAGTATCACTTTTTGTAGCCCTTATCCAGCTGTTATCTCCCCTTTTTGTGCTCAAATTCAGCATAAAAGCAATTCTGGGATGAGGCCACTTGCTAAGCTCTTCCAAACATCCTTTTTTTTTCACGTGAAATGCTTCTTCACAGGTGTTGCATGCTCCCAAACAGATTAGGATCAGTGGAAAATGCTCGACATCCTCTAGGACATCTAGCATTCATACTGTTCTATAATTACCTCTCGTTACCACCTGCATTTGTCTAATTCCAGCAAAAAACAGGTTTCTTGCCACTGACCTCACATTTGGTAGAGCGAAGAGCACAGTGACTCAGCCCGGGGGTAGGTGAGAGCAGTCACTCCAGCACCAAATTGCTATGCTTTGTGTTGAGGATATTTATTAGTAATTGGATTGCCTCTGAAATTACTACAACAGTGGATAATCTACCCCCTAGAAAAAACCTGGCTATTGTTGGCTTGCTCCTTTATAGCGAGTGGAAAGAAGGTAATTACGGTACATGCCAAACGCATCAGCCCCAACACGTGCGTGTTCAAAGCACTCTGTGTGTCATTTATTTTATCTTACAGTGCTTTGGAGAAGGAGCAGCCTTTGGAGAGAAAGTCTGCAGAGGAGATACAAAACAAGTCCTTTTTATCTCACTTGCCCTAAAAAAAAAATAAAATAAAAATCAACTGATTTTAATTAAAATAAGCAGAGGGTGGCAATTAGGGCAATGTTTAGAGTACTGGGAAAAAAGACCTTGTTCAAAAGGTACAGTGGGTGATGAGCATCCCTGCTTCGCATCAGCACAGCCCATAGACAAGCTGAGGGTCATGTATCCAGTTTGGTGGTGAATGGAATAAGCTGCAAGGATTGAATTTGGCCATGAAAATCATGGAACGTTATTCCATTTTTCAGAACGTATTGAGAAAGACTCTTCTTTGTGTTCATATCCTTTCTTTTTATGGTTATCTTTTGGCAGAGGTGCTGCAGAATATGTGGCACAGCTGAGACTTTCTGCAAGGGCATTTTAAGCTCCCAGGTATGTAAGTTGCTCAAAGTATACTATTATTATTGCCCTTCAGGAAAAACATCTGTGGAAACTCTGATTGTATTCACGTTAAGGCTTGCTGTTATATTTCTAAACAGAACTATTGGTGATTTGGGTTTCTCAGAGGCCAATTTTCCTGTTTATCTGTAGAAAAAAACCCAAATATAGAAGAACAAGTACATTTCAGAGGGATGTCTGGAACAGTACCACCAGAAAAAGTTTCCCATCTGCTACAGTTCCATTAAATGCTAAAATGCAGAATGTTCAAGCTTGTGATTTGGGTGGCAAAAGTTTAAGCAGTTCCAGGCATATGGGGATTGTTTATAGATGCCTGAAAAAAGCCTAAATTTGTAAACACAGACAAGTTAATTTTTATTAATGAGTCATATTGACACATAACCCTCTACTTGTGTGTCGCAGACTTCTAAGTACACAAACGTCTTCTGAAAGGGAAATATTCCATTATTAAACAGAAATTAATTTTAAAAGTTAATATAAAAATACTACTACAGATCTCTCACTGGTGTAAATTACAGCATTTTCTGCTTATGCCTACATTTATGGTAATTTGAAATCAATGTATTTCTTCAAGAATTAGCTCAATATAAAGACTGAAAAAAAATCTTTAAGAAATATGTTCTCTTTTGGTTCCAGTTACATAATGGAATAGTCTGGAATGGTTAACTGGTCTGTTCATTAGTGGGTGCACTGTGTTTTAAGCTTACTCCTACTTAGCACAACTTCACGCAGCTTGTTTCTAGTGCAAACAGCACAATACAACCTGTGGAGAGGATAATTATGTTCAACTCTCCTAGTACTGCCAAGAACTGCTTTCAACAAAAAGATAAGCTATTTTACATCTTCACTGTCTGGGCAGGGCAAGGCACATCCTCAGAAGTCCCAAGTAAATCCCTTAACCTGTACTATTTGAACAAATTAATGATATTTGCATCTAAAACTGAATGTCCATGCTGGCAGGTGCTGAACTTTAAGTGTGTGCTGATGATAATAATAGAGATTTATGCCTTTAAATAGAAAACTTGCAAATGTGTGTCCTTTTAAGTTAGTGTGTGTTTTGCAGATGAATGTATCACTTTTGTCAGCTCAAAAATTAGTGCTGGCAGTTGAAAGGGATTAATTGAGGTAGGTATGCATGGGGTAGATACACTTGCAGTGTTGAATTTCAAGTGCAACTTGTGTCTGTCCTGATTTTTCGGCAATCTCAGCTTTACTTCTGTCTATTTTTAAATTGTAAATAAAATACCATATTCTATATAATAGGAAAAAAATTCCAACTCAAAAAAACCTGCCTGAAGTTATGAAGAGCATAGTTCAGTGACAATAAGGTCCTAAACAACTAAATGAACTTCTAAACAGTCAACTAAC
The DNA here is from genome assembly GCA_013398125.1 of Aegotheles bennettii. NCBI lineage: Eukaryota > Metazoa > Chordata > Aves > Caprimulgiformes > Aegothelidae > Aegotheles > Aegotheles bennettii. Next base: position 449,201 of record VZRW01002591.1, read on the forward strand.
AAAATGAGTTTCATGTCAGGGTGTAATCCTCTTGAGATTTCATAGTAATTAAACACAAAAATTAAATTCTCATCTTGGTTTTTTTTTTATATTCTTAAATTTTAGTTTCTTTTACTAAGCTATGGTAGTTTGACAGTTCTTCAGTTCTACTTTAAATAAAAATAATTCAGAAACACGATTACATATTATGAGAGACAGTGGGATATAATATAAGATCAAAGAAAAACCTGGCAAGGCTGGATTTTCTGTTTCTACTCAGACTACAAGTTACTGGAATAGAAATCAAGTGCATGGAAGCTTACGGAAATGTATTTCTTTCCTTCCTTTCACGCTTCTGAATAGCTGACACAACCCCTGAAGCTCCCAAATCTTCAGAATTAAGGCAGGAAGGGAGAGATGCAGCCCTCTCGGGAGCTTTTGCGGTGAGAAGGCTGCTATGGAAAAAGCTGTCAGAGAGATGCAAGGTGAGCACACGCCTGCTGGCAGCGTTCCCCCCATGGAGAAGCTAATTGCAAAGTAGAGATGGGAGGGAAGTGAAAGGAACGTGTGCCTCAAGACAACAAAGAAATTATTAAAGAACGATAAGATTACTGGAGCTTTCCTTCCTGAAAAGCCACTGAAATACTCCAGGTATGAACAGGTTTGCGCTGCAGCCAGCGAGCTGAGCTCTGCTCTCCCAAAGCAACGCAGTTGGGTGGGAGTTAAGAGATGGAAAGGACTGATCTTAATGCAATGGTGGTTTTGAGGGACAAGTTTGTGCTCTTGTATTGGAAAGGAGGAGAACTGGGCTCAGTGAGTATACAACTTTGCAGATACCAATGTTCTATGCCCTTTGCCTACAGCAATTTCTATACACAGCAAAATAAAACAACTGTCTTGACTATTCTCCATCTCTTTCTTTTGGTCATTTCTACATTTTTATGTTTTTATGAGGCAAAACCAGAAAGTCTAATGCTTATTTCTTCTTCCAAGTCTTCATTTAAAAAAAAATATATTATAAATTCAGTAATTTTTCTCCTAATTTCATCTGAAATTTCTCGACCTTCTTTAACATCAAAGCTCTAATTATTGCCTTGCCCAGAAATATCTAATGAAAAATCTTAATTGCATCAAATTACCTAATGTTTATTCCATGAGATTCTTATTCATGGTGGTATTTGTAACAACATGGGAATACTCACAAGGTAGTTTTCTTTTTATTTAACTACAGCATAAATTTTATGAAATATATGAGAGACACATGGCAGTATGTATCCTGAGGTACTGCTGCATATAGAAAACCAGAGTAAAAAACCACCTTTTTTTTTTTCTCCAGATTTTAGGGTATAAAAAGATATAGACCTTGTGCTGGCACTCCCTGTGATAAAAGCATTTCAACTACAAACTCCATTATTTTGTCGAATATCAGTCTTCAATGCCATAACAATCACTGGAAGACATTTCTACCTCTCTGCACCCTGTATCTTTCTACCTGCCCTGGCAAATAGCTTTCCACCCTCTGTTGTCCATCAGATATATTGGAGGATGTGCTGGAAGGCTGCGATAGCCACGTATAGATTTACTAAGCCTTAAAGGTCTTTCTGTTATCCAGTTATCTCAAATTACAATCCAATCCCAGCTAAGGTAAAGTGTAGATAGAGGTATTTATAATATCAAAAATGGACCACATGGTAACAAATGACATTTGTGAATAAATAAAAGAAAAACTACTTTATCTCTCCAGAGTCCACATCAGAAAGTCATCTCCTGCACTTGAATTGCTAGTAAACAACCGTGCTTCAGAGGAGGGTAAATCTCTTCCTCATTCTCTTGGCAGTGACATTTCATTCTTCTGTAAACCACAGGTGATATCAAGATACGATACCAAAATACCAGTAATACCAAAATTTGTCTACTGCTGGATCTTGAGAGAAAGCAGAGCCTGCAGCAACAAGCCATTCTACAGCATTAACAGGTTTGGGGCAATGGGTATTTCATCACTTACAGTGCACTCTGGAACACATCCAAATAGCCTTTTAAAATTGTAATTGAAGTTTTATACATGTAATAACCTGGCTACTGAAATGCAAATTAAAAATAATTACTATTGCTGTCATATATCTATCTTCTATAGGCACGAGTTGTTCTACAGCCTAACGACTGATGTCTACTGAGGACCTAGGGGATCATTTCGGCTTCAATGTGTTTTTTTTCTTCAGAAGAGGGGAGCAGGGGGAAGGCAGGCTGGAGGAACATTCACCCCATTTCCATTTAGCCATTCAAGCTTAAAATACTATACCTGGCCTTGCAGGAGTCTGCACATGGAGCCCTTAAAAACGTAACTGCAGATTCTCCCAGGACTGAGAGTAGTAGTGTTCTTGTTTCCTCTTAAAATGTGGTGCAATCACTGGACTTCACTGTTCCCTCATCCATTTTATTATTCTGTTTCAGGAAAAATGTGCTTAAAGAGGAATTTCCAAATGGTGTTCCATCCCTCACCCCTGGTGATACAGAATTACTTTAAAGTATTATGAGAATGCTGACTGAATAGCTACATTGCTCCTCAGGCATGTGCATGTGCCTTGTGTGTGGAGCCTGGCACTGCAGTAAAACAGGAACAAATTAACTCTGGTAATCCATAAGTGTGATGCAGGTTGAAGATGACAGATTTGTGGCTTCTTGTGGCAGAGGCCCTATCTGAAAGAAGCAGTCGAACATATCTAGCTAACCTGATACCCCCCAGTTATCCAGAAGCTTTCACAGTACTTGAGAAACAGAGACTGGGCATAGTGTTCTGGCTGATTATTTCAAGCACTTTGCCTTTCTGAACATCATCACTTTCATCTTTCCTGAATTCAGCCTGTGCCAGCTGCTCCTTGTCCATGAGCTCCCTTCCTCCAGGCTCCATAAACCTGACAGAGAATGTGAGAAGTTTGCAGAGTTGATACATAAACTCCATCTTTCCAAGAAAACGCCATCTGTATTACATGCTAAAATTAACCAAGGCTAATTGGTTGCCGCACACAGAGCATGATATGCTCTGCTTGATAAAGTAACAAATGTATTAGTAGATTTAAACTGTTCCATTATTCTCTATTACAGAAAGTGTGCTCACCCTATTAAGCCCATGGCATTAGAGCTGCACTGCTGGCTGCACAACGGGGAATGGGGAGCCTGCTCCTACATGCTGGGTAAGGTGACCCAGACCAGCCCCAAAAGTCATGGCCTGGAATTAACCCAAAGGAAACCAACCTATTTAAAATACAAATTCTGACCTTTCACATCTCTTGGAAGTTATTTGCAAATTGAGTTTCGTTTCTCTACGTCTTGGGAAAAGCCATGGATACTGAATAGCACATCTGCTGTACTGATTTGTGCTTCCTATGACAACATTGTTATTTTTCTTCAGACCCTTTATGTAGAATGACCCTGGTCACCACCAGAGCTTCACAGCTGGAGAATCAGGACACTGTAATCAGTTTTTTCCCCTTTTGTGGATAAGATGAGTAAAAAAGCAGAGACAATGCAATGAACAATTCAAAAGATTAACAGTTGGACTAGACGATCTTGAAGGTCTTTCCTACAACAGCTGATGCTGTGATTTGTGTGATTATCCCTTCTGCATCAGCACAAGAAGCTGCTAACATGGGAAATGGAGCCTCTGGTTCAACCCTAATCCCTCCAGCAGCCCACAAAGCAATGGAAGGAAATGTCTACTTTTCCTAAAACACATTTTCTCACAGAATTGCACATTTGGTATAAAACAAAACCGGAGATGTGCATCTGTTACAGTAGAGAAATGCAACAGAACTTTTTAATATATTATATGATGCTCTATTGGATAAAATTCCATTTTAATTTGAAACTCATTTGATATTAAAGGCAAGTTTAAAAAGTTATTATCTAAGGTTTAATTGCACACATTATGTTTGTAGCCCTAGGTATTGAAGGTAGTTCTTCAATATTTCCTGCAATATATTGAGACCACAGAGCAATCAATTAATTTTGCTGGAAGAATGTTCCAGAGATAACTCTGGGAAAGAAATTAAGAAAATTCAAAAGTTTTGTCAGTTGAATGAAAGATGTGTACACACTTTTAAAGAGACAAGATTCAGGTTATGCAAAACTCTCACAGCCTTTCCTCTAACACCAATGGATTTGGGCTCATTCACAGGGAACTCAAAGTTTTCGTTGTAGTACATTGAAAGCTTACAGACAGAGTATTATTGACAGTCAGATACCACACTAAAAATGCAAGTCCTTTCAAGCTGCAATATGGAATTCCTAAAAAAAAAAAAACAACCAACCAACCTGATTTTTAGGTATTTTTAAAAATTACCCAGAATTTCTTCCCTGGTTTGAATGTTACTACCTATGCCTTTCTTTTATCTTTAAACAGGTAAATCCAGACAGACACACTCAAAGCATATTTCACATCTCACTTTGACACCCTCTTTATAACCTGTGCAAACCCAATCCTGATCAACACTAAAGATGAATAAAACTGAAAGGAATGCACAAACAATTCAAATTCATAAAAATGCCTTCCAGAAAAGGATTAGATGGAACAATAATTTGATTCCACACAGGAAATACAGTTCCTTATTTTCTTCAACGCACATGGAAGGGCTCCTGAATTTGCTAAATAACCTGAGCCTATGACAGCAGCTAAAATTTGAGCCTGCAGAGGACCAGCACAATATCTTTTGACTCCTTATTTTCAGTTCCTCTGATTATTGATTATTTGATAGTGTTGTGTTTGTCAAACGTTTGATTACTTAGAATGTTTGCTTATTTAAAAGCAATCTTCGCAATGGAAAAGGGCTGCCTGGTGTCTGTGTGTTTTATTATAAATTGAGAAGAGGGGACACAAGGAAGCCAAGCTAAGCTATTACAGAAACACTGCCCCAAGAAAACAAGAAGATACAGAGTTCTTCTTTTTTGTTCAATCTTTTTAAATGAACGCCAACTTTTTCCCTTGCCATTTAATTTTAAATTAGCCTAATCAGACATCTGCTAGGATCTGTCTGAATTAACAAAACTGAACACAAATCTGATAGGAGCACTCAAGTACTTCTTTCCTCAAATCACACTAACTCACATGGACACTGTGGAACTAACTGAATATCCCCAGCACAATATTCTAGACTTTCTGATTTAACTTCATTATAGTCAGAAGAAATAACAGTGTAGAAGGAAACATTGTTAAGGACTCAGCAGCACACAGTTCTGAAGTGGTTCAATAAAAGCAGACTGCTTATCCTACTTCATTATCTTTATTATTGCTGCTTTAAAATGGAAAGAAATTTTCCTCACAAGTCACAAAAGCAGAGTTTGTCTCAAAGGTCTTTGTTTTCTTTTCAATAGCAAGGTGTAGTTTGCTTTTTAGAAATACATGGGATCTTTATTCCTGTCATTACAGGGAATTTTTATATTATGGCAATTTCCTCTTCCTGTGACACATTATAGTTGCATTTTTAAGCATTTACTAAGGCTTTTGAGATTGTTCTACAATGTTGAGGAATATTCTGCTGACTCCAGACACATTCTCAACTAAACATCTGTTGAAAAACACCTGAAATCATAGAGGAGCCGCATTCAGAAACACTGGCAGTCTTTTCAGGTCTATGTTCCTGTCCCATCCAGGAGACAGGACTTTAAAAAACATTAACAAAACCGAGGGAATTTTGTGTCTGTGTGTTTATGGGGTTGATATATGCACCAACATAACGATTGTCTGAAAATCCCATTGTTTTCAGCAGTTTGCCAGTTTATATCTATATTGAGTGATACTTTGGCACTGGTTTTGAAAAAGTTCTGAATAAAAAGACAACTTTCCTTACTTATTTTTAACCAACAGGGCTTTTTTATCAAGGCTTTTAAAGGTATCTAAGATTTCAACTTGCAAATTCTACAGGTAGAATAACCTCAAAATTCTGTGGTATATGGTAAAAGAACCATTTACCTCCTGCCATCTTTAGTATCACTGAGCATTCAAGGGCTTTAGAGGATGAGCTAGAAGAGAAACTTTCCTTCTTGGGGCATTCCTATTCCTCGAGGTTACTGTCAAAGCTGTATAAGAAATAATTGTGAAGTTTTCATAATTTTTTTCAGATATCCATACCTCTAGTGTCTCTTAAGAAGAAAATAAATAAAAAAAAATTAAAAAGTCCCTTTTTCTGTGAGTAATGAGAAATGAGGAAGAATCAATCATTGGCAAAGTAAAAGATGTTTAATATTGATTGTTCTTCTGAAGAATGAGGAAGCTTTTCTAATAGTCTTTGGGGGACATGGGGAGGGGATAGCTTATAGATTTGTTTTCCTTTCTGCATTCCCAAAGGAATAAGGAAAAGATGAGGCTATGATAGATTATAATTCTGCAAGGAATGACTAATGAGTAACTGAACTACCTTTGTAGCAGTAGTGAAGGAAGTAATAACCAGACTAATTGGGTTTATTGGGTTTCTGCTTAGCACACATCCAGTCCTCTCTCAAACATCCTGTCCCTTCAAATCACTTTTATGCTCTATGTCTTTCCCTTTACTTTTATTACACCTGATTTATTTAATGAAATTTGACCTTGTATTCTTAATCTCATCTACTTGTTCTGAATAGTTCATCTTCTTTATTTTCCTTCAATAACTGTTCTGTCAAACAGTCCACGTAAACAGAACATCTTAGTCTGTAATGTCAGCCCCTGTCTGGCTCAGAGAGTGGATATACATTAATATAGGCCAAACAGCTCAATTTCTTCTCGGAGTAACCAGCTAAAGAAATAATATTCTAGGATAAATTTTATAAAAGTGCATGACCTTCTTGCACAAATCACGATGGTAACTCTGTGTTAAAATTGATTACAATTCCCATTTTCAACTAAATGTTAATTTTTTTAAACAGGTGGGAAACAGCAAGAGTCATATGCAAGTCAGAAAAACTAGTTATTGCTTGCTATGAAGGGTTTTTTCTAAAAGGCTTTTATTCTCCTGCTGTGAAAAATATGTCTCCGCAAAAATGTATTCTTGCAGGGGAAAAAAATCCCACATCTCATATTTCCTGTCAACGACATTCCACTTCCAATTCCCCAAGAGCAAACTCGACATTTCATTCAAGCCTAATGACAGAGTAGCTGGTTGTTCCCTAAAGCTGGGTGGTTTGCATAGTGCATTTATTCCTCTTGCAATATTATGTCATGCTGTTTCAACAAGATCTCCCTTTGGGGAAGTGTTTTCAGACCCCACTCATGCTCCCAGCATATCTGGTGCTCGTATTCACAGAACTCCCAGTGGTGGCTCATTTCACAGTCACTGCAAAGGCATAGCTCCTGGTTTCTCATTTCTACTACATATGCTTTAGTCCCAGTTGGCATCCTTCCCTCTGGAGAGAAAACAGATCATCCAGAAGATCTTTGGTCCAACCATTATTGTGTGTCCCCTAACAATAATTTCAATGTCTTGTATATCAGATAGGGTTTTTTTAGGGAGAGAAGCAGTTGTAGAGCCAGTCTGCATCTTCCACTTTTATAAAAGGGAAGCTGTGTCACCTACCTCCTTTCTGAAAGGCTGAGAGGAGAACTGGTGAAAAATATTGCTAGAAGAGCTAAGCACCCTTTTGATACTCTGTTTGTTTCATGGGGTTATTTTCCCTGCATCTTTGTGCAAAGCAAAATAAGTAAATTAGTATGAAATCCACTTGAGACCTGACAACCTTGACCTTCTAATTACAGACTATATATAGACTTAAATAAGGCAATCTGCAGCTCAGTGAAGGAAGAGAAAAATGCAAAGAGAATTTCAGAATGTTCATAATGGCCACTTTTGCTCTTCACCTTTTAAAGGGCAGTCTCTTGGGATGAGCTCAGTTTCCATGCAACAAGATCTACAATGCAAATAGTCCTACAGTTTCTGTGTAATGGTTATGGAAATCTTATTTGAAAAGTTAGGCACCTTCTCCAGTTCAACTATAAAGCTTGTTGCTTCCAGTCAGATGTAAGAATACACATTTGTGTTTTCTACACAAAGGCTTTTGAGACAGCTCATCTTCACTGAAACCATACAATATAGCACTGAGTGAGTCAGCCATGGCAATTCAGAGGGGTTTTTGAAGATTAGCATTGCTCTGGCTGTGCCTGCAACTGTGATGACAATCATACTATGACTGTGTGCCAGGTTTGATATATACCTCTGACAATTAGGCCATGTATAGTTTCCTGCAAATTAAGAATAATAATGAATAGATAATATAGTAAAAGCTTCCAACATACGGTCATTAGCAGGAGGTTGAATTGATTCTAGAACATCACTTTGAAGTCGGCAGTTGCAAGGCAGGGTTCTGCCTCCCCAGGAAGTCCCAGGGGGGTCTCATTAGCATCTATTTCCCTGTTCCCATCTTCAGATGGGACATAGATTAACACTGGTTCTGTAGGTTTTCAAATGTTTTGTGTTCTATTTCAATGGCCACATGAACGTTGTTAGACAGAGCAGAAAAAAACCCAACATATTTTTAACAAATTATATAAAATAGAAGAAATTAATCAAGCCTCATTTAATACAGAGATTATTCAAGTTTTTATACTTCCTAGATTCACAGTAGCTGTTCAATGAGTATAGTCTCATAGTGGTCTTCCTCCTTTATCCACTAAATCTTGAAATGAATCCCTTTTGCTTTGTGCACTAGCATCCTCCAGCTCTGTTAATAGAAAGATCTTGGCACTTTTCATATCCACAGAATCTGCTGCAGCAGAAATAATACGTCCAAGAGTGGGTGCCTTCAATTACAGAGAATAACCAGACAAGGTAGGAAAAGGGACTGATGATAATAAGTATAATAGTAACTGCATTAGGCTGACAGGGTCAACAGCTAATCTTGCTGCAGTCTGAAAAAGGTTATTTTAATTCCAGTAATTGGCCCCAACCACCAGCAACAACTGATGTGGTGCCACTTTTATCTGCTTGCTGCTGGTCATGTTCATATGCAGCTGCACTGCAAGATGAACACAAATTACCTGCTGGAGTCAATGAAAGTGATTGCTTCTGCTCACATTATTGATCAGTTGTGTTGCTTATACAAAGCTTCAGCCATTGCACCATCTCTCGCTTATTGAAGATGAGTTGTCTGCAGGTACCACAGTATTCAGAAAGCCAGGGAACAGGTTAATTGTTATTATACTGGCGATCATTATTATGATTATTTTTCTTAATGACTAACATTTATATAATGCTGATCATGCAGTTCCCTACGGCGGTCTGCAAGCTTCACAAAAGGTTTTACAAACTATATTTCCAAGTCTGAAAGCATTATTATTACTTAGTGACTACTGGTAATGTGGCCTAGGGCTGAAAAAAAGATCAGGATGAGTTTTGTACAGATTCTTTTTGATCACAGACAAAACATCGTGTTTACCTAACTTTACACAGACCATCCAATGGGACCTACAGCTGTACTGGGTACGTGGGGAGGAACATGCCACAGGTTTCCACTTCAAGAGGCTCCTTTTCACTTCCAAGTTTTCAGGGGGTATAAAACTCCTGACACACGTTTAGTAACTTTGTTAAATGGAGTGGATGTAACACAGAATTAAGCTTTTATGTGAATGCTTGAGTTCTGTGTCAGAAAAAAACCCAAAACCACTTGAACGTGCATCTTTTCTTTGAAATTTGAGGTATTACTTTATGAAATGCAGAGTAACAAGTAACTATATTTATACCTATTATATTTAGATAAAAGTTTCCAGAGCTATAATACCTCAGGGAGAAGAACATGATATATAACAATATATCATAACAGAATAAAAGCCTGAAACCAGAGTGTCTTGAAATTGGGGAAGCTTCACTGGACGGGGGTTTGGCTGCTTTAATAGAAGGAGCTTCCAGGCCAGAGTCATATGCTCTTATTTCCCATCATTTAATAATCTGAAAATGCGAGTGTTTGACTACAGTTTGTCCCACAAACAGGAGTACAGGGAGTTAGCAGCAGCCTGTTAAAGAATCCTGCCTTTTCCACAAAATCAGAACACCTCTAAATGTCTTTTCTTCCCAGTGCTTTAACTTGTGTGCTGAGGTGGAAGCAATTAATTCCAGAGGTTTCAGCAGAGCTGAGAACAGCTCCTTACTGGAAAGCACCTTAATATGGGGTGTAAATAAAACAATGCAAGAGCTTTGGACCCACTCCAGGAGTGATGCTTATCTCTTTTCTCTACAGATAATCAGAGAGAGCTGTCCCCACTCCCTAAAAAATATTTGAGGAAATTATTTTTTCCACCTGATTATTTCACCAATTCCCCGTAGCAGAGATAAGAACCACAGCATATGCACTTTGCAGCTTACTGATCTCTGTTATCCTTGTACTTGGAGAAAAGGACTCGCTTTCTACAGGAGTATTTCAGCCTAAACAGCTGGAGTACTTTAACACCATAAAAGATGTGGGCTTTGTGGGGTTTTTTGTATTTGTTTTGGTTTTGTTGAGGTTTTTTTAAAAAAAGTGGGCTTTTTTTTAAAAAAAACAGTGGTTTTGTGGGTTTTTTGGATTAAAAAACCCACCCTAAAAAAGTAGCAGTTATCTAGGAACTCTGCCATGAACCCCTAAAATTTCCTGGGCTTTGGATGCAAGGTAAAACGGGCAGGTTTGTGTTGCTTCTGTGCCATTTTCTAAGCTGTTTTGTTTGAAATGTTGAGCTGAGAGAGAGGATTTCTATCAAACTTAAACTATTGATTTCTGTGTTTAAAACATGAGTCTAATGTGGGAGAAAAGCTGACTAATTCCTCCTTTGATTCTGAAGAAGGCTCATGACTACTCCCATGTATCAAAGAGAATTGAAGTTATTTCCTTGTTTTGGTCGCTCCCCAGTCCCTGGTGTTTCAGGGATTGGTGTCCAATTATTAATTTTGAAGCTGGTACCATCCTAGATCTGCTGCCTGGCAGAAGTCATGTGTTTACATTTCTTCAAGTTTACAAAGACTTTCAGAATTATTTTGGTAAATCTGGAACAAACAAGTACAGAAAAGTGTGTCTTTTTAGGAATTATTATCTACAGAAAAAAAACCCAAAATGTGTTTACTGAAGCTCCTTTTTAAACCTGCTCCTGACTACAGTTATCAAGGCAGAATCCCAAACTCTTGCACATTCTGCAGGGCACATGAGAGAGTGGAAATGGAAAGATAAACGTGAAAGAAAGGTGATAAATTAAGTTAACTGTGGGTTTATTTGGTGGTTTGTCTAATTGAATGCAGATTAAAAAGCAGAATGTCAGAAGCATTCACACCAGTCAGGTAAATAAAGGTAACACAATTATATGTATTTTTGCTAATTACTGACATGATGACATGAGGGTTTGTCATCACTCTAATTCTTCATTCAGATAAAGGGGAACATGTTCCAAACAGCAAGGACTATTCTGTATTTCAGTCACATAAAGTATGGTTTGAACATGGTTTGGTTTTTAGATCAAAAGCTTAAATAAGTACACATAAAATTAAATAGTAGAAGGTGTGTTCAGTCTTGCAGTTCTTCATCAATGAACTGGGAATATAGTGGCTATTACAAGTTTTATATATACATGTTTTAGTGTTTTCTGAGCTCCGAAAGAAGAGGGGGGAAGATTCTGAAAAATTAACTAGCAATGCACTATTCAAAAAGCTGACTGTGTGATAAAGTCATTTTCAAGTCCTTTTCCACAGAGTTTTTTCCTGAAGGATGGAAGAAGGGAAGATATTTTATAATTCCCTTTAATTTGCCAGTTTTCACTCTTTCTGTACCACACCCTCAGCTTGCACAAACTGGAATAGCTCTGATTTTGCAAGTTGAACATTATTAATTTTTGCTACCTGGAGTTTTGGCCAATGGGTCCATTCTGGAGAGCAATACCAAACTCCTCATTGCTCTCTGTGCATTTTTATGATGACACATTTGCTCTTGTGTTGATTCCTCCCAGTGGGAGCCCTCTCTCCCAGCAGACATGCTACATCAGTGGAGCTGGTGACATTAAAGTTGGGCCAAGGCTTTCCTCAAGGGGCAGCTCAGCACAGATAAGTGTGGGAAGGACATGGCAAGGATGTACTTTTATGTCAGCACCAGGCAGTGACTGGCAGCAGATAAAATATGAAAGAGTTGTTCTAAGGACCAGATTCGTTGTGGAGTTTGTCCCTAGTCTCTTTATGGCATTGGAGTCTTATGAAAAGACAGCCATAAACCAATCTTCGTCATTCAAAAGGGTAAGTTGTCTGATAGATCATGAGGATGATGGACAGCTATCTGCTCAGAAAAATCTGATGCCTGACAGAGTGATTGACACTGTGATTAATGACAGGAAGGGATTACAGGAGGTTAATGAGGGACGCCTATCCCACTACATGAGCAAAACATCAGCATGACTTTCCAGGCAGACAAATCACAATTCTGCTCACGTGCTATAGCTGCATTTCTTTTAGTTTTGCAAGTAAAAGCACCCTCAAATATGACTCCAAGTTTTATCTGGCTACTCAAATTATGCTTACAAATCATCTGCAAGCAATCCCCTTGATCTTTAATTGAATTTGTAAAGCCAAATATAGTTCCCATTTTTGATCACGTGGCCATCACCTTTAATCTCTGTCCTCAAAAAAGTCCCTCAAGATCAACGAATACTTTGCCTACATCCATCTCACTGACTCTATGACAAAAGCACACACTTGAGCAGAGATTTACAAGCTGTGACAATGCAGGTGATTTGTCCCACTTGGTTCCCCGATCCTGCCCACTCAACCCCAGCTGCCCCTTAGCACACAGGGCCCACCAACTGCTGCTTTCCTACAGCAAACCACAATGGAAGGGGTAACTGGGGACATAGCTTTATGGCCCACCTCTGTTTACATTGACATGTATAAAAATAAAGTCACATTTACAGCTAAGTTTAACTTCATTGAAAATCATCAGCAAACTCGGTACCTGCTTCTGCTATTCAGGCTGCTTAGTTTAACACTGGTTAAAAACTTCTAAATTATGCATAGGGTCTGTACCTTTTCCTGCAGAAATAGTATCAAGATAACACAGCTTGTGCATGTGTTTAAAAGCAATATAAGTTAAAGTTTCATGCTGTTCTGAGGCTCAGTTCAGGCTGTATTGTGATAATATCTAAGTAGAACATAAGTCCCAGAATTTATTAAATGAAATTAGGATGGAGCATATTATGACACTTTAAAACAAAAATCCTAGAAAGCACTCACAATAAAATGAGGTAGTTATTAATATTATAAAACAGTTCGTGATTAAAGATTTAACATGTTGTCTTAGGCTCATAATACAGCCATTCTGAAAGTCAGTAACATGTTTATAGGATTTATAATTCCTTATGGAAAGCATTATAATTCACTTTGAAGAAATTAAACCCATTTGATCTTGATATTATTTCAAAGAATTTATTGAAGCTTATCAAGAGCAGAAGATAAATTATTTTTGCTATGAAATCAGCAGTAAATCTTATGAGAAATAATGAAAAATATTTTTTTTACAAAGCATAAAATAACTGAGTTTAACTGAAATTTAATAAAATATCTTTGGAATACACCTTATCAATCAATGTGCTTCTAAAGCAACCATTTTTGTAAGAGATAAACAATAAATAACCCCCCTTAATCCAGAGTCTAGAAGCTTTTCTGTTAACATTAATATGCCTTTCCATTTACCATTCAATACATCTACTATTGTCATCTGAAATCATCTAGAAGCTTGATTCTGTCTCATTTATTCAAAGTACATAACCATCTAAGCCTAATTTTCCAAGATATTGTGACACTAAAAATGCAGAAAGTTGCTCAGTAGGACTTCTAAAGCAGCTCCCTAATTAACTCATTTTAGCATTAGTGCTTTTGAGTAATAAAAACAGAATAATTAAAGATACACATGCAACCTCATACGCAAACCAACATGTCCTTACAGTGCTCTAGGCAGGTGTTATGCACCTAAGCTCCTTTGAAACCTCCATTTGATGGATCTTTATATTCAAGTGTAAAATTTAGCTCTTGAGCTCCTGTGTTTTCATGGACCTATCTGTAAAATAAAGGTAATCCCTGACTATTGTAAAGATTAATATATTAAGAAAAACCATGCTGTACTCAGACACCAGAGTAAAAGGTGTTTCAGGTGTTAGCACCTAGGATCAGAGACATGAAACTGCAAATGAAAACAGAGCTGTATTGTGCCTCATTGTATTTTTAGAAAATTAAGACTTGAATTATCACACAGTTCAGAAAACTGGGAAGAACTGGAAATGTTTCTGAATGAGAATAGTTGTTTTTCCACGAAATGTGGCATATTCCAAGGTAAAATATTGAAGTCTAAAAAAATTATTTTTCTAATCCAATGGAATTTAGTCAGGTCCTTTGTTCTTCAAATATAAGTGAAATAAATAAATTGGTATTTTCACCGGTCGTGTCCTTCCTCCCCTACATTGCTGGTACAGCTATGGCTGATGTAGCAGCTTTGCCCCCTGTGTACTTTCAAAGTGAGCCAGTAAACACTTTCTCTCAGATGTCCCGTTAGCCCCAAGAGCAGAAACTGAAGATGTCAAGGTCTTTGGAAAAAGGACAAGCCAGCATATTACCTTGAATCCCCACAGATCTGCTGTAGGCCTTGCTTTGAGAGAGAAAGTGAGAGATTAAGGTTAACAGAAATGATGGTTATGAAGGAATAATCCCTCTGGACATTTGTCTTCCTGAAGCTTAAATCCCCCTCTGTCTCCCCCTCCAGCCTCGAATCACCCAGGACCAGTTCAGCATCAATTTCTGTAAATAAATGTTGTAGGGTGGAAGGAACAAATCCTTCATTACCTTTTATGAGTAATTCATTTGATGACCTTGAAGCAGTTACACAACCTTGTTTCTCAATCACACAGACAGAAACAGGGGTGAAATGAGGACCACACTCAAAGCCAGCTGCTACAATTCATCTTGCCTTTCCCTGGTAGACTGATTGCAATTCATGTTGCAAATAGATTAGTTGGTCTGAGAGCAATCTATTTTCGGTTACCAACTTGTAATCTGAAACTATAAAAATATTAAGGGAAATGTGAAGTGACCAGTATAGGCTGTTGAAGTGTGATATTAATGCCACTGTGCTCCAGGTCAATATTATGAGATCTCTCAGACTTTTGAGATATCGTACATCGGAAGTACTGAAGAACAAACTCAAGTGCTTTGGAAGCTGGTTTCTTGCAAGCTGTAGAGAAGAAGTGGTGGATATAAATGTCACCAGATCTCTCAAAAGCTTTTGCATCTGTCAAATAAGTCTGAAGCTCCTGAGAACAACCTCACCTGGGATTGCCCACCCTTCCTGCCAATGTTCAGCTGCCATTGCTTTCCAGGATGAGCTGAAACTAGTCTGAAACTTAAACCTCCTCCTTGGAACCAGAGCACGGTGCTGTGTGAACACGACCACTGCCAAAATAAAACACCTGAATAGTCTGAATAGAGAAAATTCAATCCAACCACATGTAATGTCTATAACCTGAAATTTTATTTCCTCTGGCATTCTCAAGCACTAAAAATAGCCAAATCTCAGCTATTATCTCCATTTTTCTGCCATCTTAATCTTGGGCATTTTATGCCACTGTATATACTTAGACTTCACAATATTTCTAGGCTCTGAAAAGTAACATAACTCTTAGGCAATGGCATGAATACTTGTATATGGAAAAAGAGAACAGGTGCAGTTGAAGCATCAGCTGCAGGTAGCAAAACCTGCAGCATCAATACCTTGAGAAATACCTAAAGTATTTTGCTAGGCCTGGCTGGCTCTAACTCCTTCATATTGAGTAGTCTCATACAAGTCGTTCAAGGCAATAATTTTCCAAAGTACCATATTTAATCCAAACCTTATTGAAACTGTTTTTGCATCAACTAAGTTCACAAAATCTCTTTAAAAGACTTTTGATAATTTTGCTAAAGTGTACTTGAATGTTCAGAAGTCAATGGTGCCTTGGACTTGCCACCCCTGGCTGTTCATTGATTATTCTGTGTGTCTTAATTTAAGGAGAGTTGTAAGGAGGTAAAGAGCTACCATTCAAGTCTGGCTGTCACTGAGACAGCCAAGTTCCTCTGCCACTGTGCTGGCGTTGCTTGAAAATCAAAAAGAATGAGACAGCAAGTAGTTGAAGCTTTTGTTTATCTGGTTTGCTTGACCTTTTCATAGCTGGCTGAACATTAAGAGAAAACTCCACACTCCATCAGAAAAAAGGATACAACTGATAAAAGATCCAGCCTGAAGCAGTGGTACTCCTGCCTTTCCCCACTAGATGCAGTTTTGCTGTCAATATACCGTACTCTACTTTTGTACATATTCATTATAACCACTTCCCTGAAGTCACCAAGTTTTAAATACCATGTGTTTTCACTTCAAAACCCAGAATAAATTTCAATTTATTCTTGAATACAGAGCTTTTAGTCTCCAATCTCTGTCCTAAGTGAGTAAATCAATTTCTATTTAAGTAGTAGTGTTTGAAACTGCAAGAACAGTTACACTTATTCTACACAGAAGAAACTTCACCTCATTGGGTACTTTATAGACTTTGGTGCTGACTGGATCACTAATTTACTCTGTCAAATCAAACTAATCTTGTCTCAAAATTGACTCCCTTGCATTCAATAGATCAGAGATGAACTGCAAGTAATTCAACGGAAGGTCGTGTTCAGATTAAATGATGTATTGCAGAAAAACAGTTAAGAAATTAATAGAATTAGTTTGGTTCTGGGGAAAGACATGCATTCAGAATTTACTTTCAGAGATGAGCCTGGAGTTTTTCTGATTTCATTCACAAATGTCCCATATTTAGAAGTTTTCAGTCATGCAGTTTATTTTTAATTATAAAATGGAACCTATGCATCATAATATATATGCCCAAAAGAAGTTCTGTCTTAATTGTACAGAAATCAATATAGTCTCTTGAAATTACAAAATTGGCTAAGCCAAAGCTAAATCCTTTCTACAAATCCTCTTCTACAAACACTCAAATATGCCACTTTGGATGCAACACCGCTATTTCTATTCCAAACAGCTTACTGTTCTCAGGTTGTTTCCTCTTTAGATCAGTAAAAGGTAACAGAATAAACAGAGAAGGTAAAGGGAGACCAGCTGAGATGGATGCTGAATCACCCCTTGATGCAAACAAGACCTTTGCATTATTTTTAACATGCTGTCCCTACCACCAAACTTAATACTCTTAAAAATTCAAGCAAGAACTAAAAAGAGACGCTGTTTTTTAAGTTCAGGGTTATCTAATTAAAAAGTTTCCTTGTTGGGGGATGAGACATGAAACAAGCATGCACAATTAAAACCTTATCTACCATGGTAAGCCTACACTAATAGAGCTGGCAGCATACAGATAAATGGTAAAGCAAGGGTGGGCAGAAGAGTCCTCAAGTTCCTTTTCATTAGTAACATTTAATGTCCTTTATACTTTTGCAATGAGTTAGATGTGCTCATGTCTGACACTTAAGAAATTAACAGGACACAAATCATCTGTACAGTGACAGCTGATTTCAGCTGTCTTCCCTTGCAAGGTAGAAAATTAGTCTTTTGTGAGCAGCCCTGAGAAAGTACTGAGCAAGAACCATCATTTTACATGAGAGCTGGGAATTTAGCAGGAGCACTCAACCCTTCACAGAATCAGACCTTTAGTTTTTATTCTGCAAAAGGAACTTGTAAGAATTTGCTTTAGTAGAATTTATAGAGATGTACTTTATATGCACAGTCCATAATACAGATGAATAGCACTAGATGTTTACGGTATATTTAAGTACACTCATGGGAACCATCCCAACTCAATTCTGTAATATCAATTTTGTTATATATTTGCTGTGGGGAAGATGTTAATAGGCTGTTAAAACAGTCACTAGAAAAAAAAAATAATAAATGCATCAACTTCACAAATCCTAAAGCATCTGGTTTCAGTTTTGTGTTTATTCCTCTCACTAAGATATCCAAAAGAAAAGTTAGATTCCCAGTAAATGTTTTATAGGTTACACTGTTTTATAGGCTTAAAATGATGGCACTTGGTGGTTAATTTTTTTTCATGAAAAAAAAGCAACATCATACCTCTAGCACATCTTCAGCTTAACTGCACATTCTGCAGCCATTGCTCTTTAAGGAATCATAACTTAAAGCCAGGATTTTCATTTGCCTCCCTCTTTTGAGTTTCCGTGAGCAAAGTACTTCATCATTACCAACCACATGATTATACAGGGCAGGTAAG
Source organism: Aegotheles bennettii (assembly GCA_013398125.1). NCBI lineage: Eukaryota > Metazoa > Chordata > Aves > Caprimulgiformes > Aegothelidae > Aegotheles > Aegotheles bennettii. The sequence continues at coordinate 467,397 of VZRW01002591.1, forward strand.
GCCACACGGTGGATTACCCCACTCAGGCCAGTGGAATCATTGCTCTTTACTCATGGTAACAGTGACAAAAAAGATGCCCCAGGTACAGCAAGAACACAGGAAACAGAAACATACAGAAAGAAGGCAATGAGAGCTTATTCAATATTTTCACCTTTGAGGAACTTATTTGCACGTTTCTCCCTATGCAAGGCAAATGCAACTTCAAGCAGGACATAGACAGGCACATAAGCACCAGGTTTGCTGTCTCAAGGCTCGTGGCACATGCTGAATCCAGGGATGACAGGAGGAAAGGTCTGCCTCGTTCACAGTTGCAGTAGCCATCTCAGGAAAACTGAGCTTTGTATCCCTGTCCAGTTACACCAGCTGAGAACATGGCTTTTAGTTTATGGCTCTGGCTCAGGATGAACGAAACAGGGAGTGAAATAATATAAATGTATATTGCAGGCTTACATTGTGCCCATAATGCCCTACAAATTACACCAGAGGCTCTTGGCCGTGCTGTTATGTTTGTTTATAAAATTCTTCCAGGTCTTTTGTTTGCAGCCACACTTACAGATAGCACAGCATGACTCTACATACATTGCACATTTTAAGTCAAAGGTTTAGTCAGCATCACAGAAGGATCCCTTGAGGCCAAACCATACCCTTCTTACTTGTATAATGCTCCCTCCCAAATCTCATGGTTGTGGCATTCTCCTCTTTCTCTGCAGACTCCTTTAGGATTCCTGATGAATTTAATTTCTTATTTGTGAAGATTTAGAGCACATCACCCAGTGCAAACCCAGGTGAGCTTTGCAAAGCCTTCAAAGTCAGATTGCCAAGAGCCCTTACGCCCCTTTGCTCCGTATGAGAGACATACACACTATCATAAAAAGAAGAAAACAAAGTGATTCCACAGACAAGTGCCAATAAAACTCACTGAATCAGAGCTTACTGCATCTGGAAACAGTAACGAATGAGAGAGATGAGTGCTGCTGAAAGAGAAGGAAATTTGCAATGAAACACACTCCTTGTAGCCACACAGCCTGGTACCTTCCTGTCCACAGAGAGGAACTGTCTCCTTCCAGTGAAACACCTTCCAAGTGAACAGCTCTTCAACAATTCCCTTCCCTGTTCCCCAAGCATCTCAAAACACATTCCATGAGACTGTTTGCTTTCTGAGAAAATGGAAGGGATTGGTCTGCAAGAAGACAAGTCTAGCTAAGAGGGTAACTGTCTTACCTTCATCTCCTTCTTACTACAGACCTCTGTGAAGATGCATTTTCTTCATCTCCTCTGCACTGGCTCTTCCTTTTCTGCCTTTTCACACAGTAAGCAGCAGCCACAGCTCTTTGGCCCAAAGGATGCTGAAGGCACTGCTGCACTGCTACATATTTTTAGTTCATTCTTTGCATTAGGCTATGGCCATAGCTGTCAGGCAGTAACAAATTTAAATTATGATTTAAGCTCACTCCCATTATGAGACACAATTTGTTCCTTAAATGCACATATTCTATTCCTGCTTCTCTCAGTTCACATCCCAGGTAATCCTGAGATACTTCCATTACAAACCAGCACAGCCTCTCCAAGTTCAGACTGTGCCCTCTCTGCCTATCATAAGAAAACACCCAATATTCTTCAAATCAATGTTTATTTCTAAGAGAAGCAACAATAACTCCACAACCATCAAGGACTTTATGCAGCATTCATTATTAATGAAGTATTCAGGTCAGTAGTGACAGAACATGAACCTTCTTTGAAGCTACGAACTTCAGTCTCTCAGGCCAATACAAAAATCTCATTTAGCGGTGTTTGGCTGCGTGACGAATTGGGGGAACTTGTCTAAATATGATTTATGAATTCCATTGTGCTTTTATGAACTACCTGTACTCCTATATCTTGTGACTCTTTGTACTGTCTTATGACTATCTTTTATTGTATTTTGCCTTATGGTTTTTATGCTAAGGACACATGAGAATAGTTTTGGTACATCTGCTCTTAAATAATTGATAGTTAAGGACCACAAGTTGCTGAATAGACCTAATCTGGGGAGAACAAATGACTTATGGCACTCTAGATAAGCCAGTTTTCTCCAATTTCCTTGCAGAGACCTGGGATTTGAAAGGTTGTGCTTTACCCAGAAGCAAAATAAACATATGAGATATAAGCAATAGCTCTTAAAAAAAAAACCAGACTGAGTCACTCACTGAAGGGACTTGGAAAGCAAGTCCACTCAGCAAGAGTATTTCTCATTAAACTGTTGTCACTAACTTAGTGTTAACTCTGCTGTTCTTCATGGGGGCACCTCAACCATGGGCAGGGGAAGGAGGAATTCAGTCCTACTGAAGCCACAGCCTTTGAGGATATAACTTAGTTTGCACACCCACAGCCTAATAGAAGACATGATTCAATAAAGCCCACTGCACACCAAAACCTTTTGTTTTTTAATGTAATTTTTGCTACAGGATTCAGATCTGCAACTTAAGCTTTGTTAGACAAGTCATAAGTTAATAGATATTTTTAGAACCAAGTCAGAGCAGCAAAAAACCCCACAATAATCAGAAGCTAATTTCTGAACATCTGCAATCAAGAACATGTGTTTGCTTATCTTTCATTTCCTAACTTGTCAAGGATACAGCCAAAGTAAGGCAAGAAAGACCCAGCCTTTATAACTGACAGAAGGTAATGGTCTTTAAAAATTACTCAAGTGTGTTACTGCTGGACTAGTTATAATATAGGACTTCCATGGTTAAATAAACAAATAATATTTTATTGCTGACAATTTATACAGGATTTTATGTTCCTAACAAGATCTCTGAGCCTTTTAGTCAGCTCATGAAAGAGGATGAGCTGACAGTACAAAGGGAGAGCAGCAGCAGAAAACAGAGCATAAATGATAAAACAGAGTTTGAAGCCAAACAGTGGTGGACGGTTTTGGCACAAGCACCTCTTTCATGAGGGAACATTCCTCTTTGTAAACTTAGCCAGGAGCCTTTTAATTTCAGCAAAATGGAACCATCTCTAACATCTTTATTTCCTTCTCTGTAAGACAATCATTTTGCCTCTCTCTCTCTCAAAAAAAAAAAAAAAAAGCAAGCTCTGCTTACAGCTTAACTAGCTTCTGAAAAAAAATAATATTGTTTTGACAACAGGTGGATTTACCATCTTACAGAAAAATCAGGAATCCCAAGCTTTAAGAGACACCCACATCAATTTTTCAGACACAAGAGTCCCAAAGACTCACACAAGATGTGATCCAAAGACCAATTTCCTCAGTGGAGGAACTCTCACTGACTTCAAGCCCATCCAGAGTAGATGGGGGTTTTGTCAGACTAACATGACCAGATATTTTGCTCTAATTTTGCTCTGTCAGAGCAAAAAAACCCAAACCAAACCAAACACAAGAAAATAGGTGTGTTTTTTTTAACAGTATGTTAACAACTAAAGCCAGCCAAGAGCTCAAGGAGTCTACAATTCAGCAAGGATGCCAGCTAATAGCACTTGAATACCATTGAAAGCGATGCTTAAATTTACTCAGATAACCCACTCCAAAGCTTCTACTTTGGAAATAAAAATACCCAAAATTTTAAAACAAAGTTCTATCAAGACAAGAATCTAAAAAAATTACTGCACACATCTTTTAGGCAGTTTTATGGGCTCCACAAAAAGAATTAATTTAGAATGTTTATTTTTAACAGTTCCTTTGTGCAGCAAAATTCAGAAAATGAAGTGGTAGAAAACTGAATGTGAATAGCAAATAACAAAGATTGGAAAAGAACATAAAGAGAGCTTTAATAGTCAGGGAACATTTAAAAATAGTAAGACAAGGCAGACATCTTCTGTACAAAAACCTACTCTATGCAGGGTGACATCAGCTCCCACTAGAAAGGGTGAGATATTCTGAAGCTATTTATAGTCTGTAAAATTATTGCAATTTTGAGACAGTTTTAGGAGAAAGATTTGACAACGTTACTGTACAATGTCTTTGTTTTGGTTATGTCAAATTACTGCAGATATAACAACACGTCTGCTGTATGCTGGAACATTTCTGTTTCTGTGCTATTACTACCCGAGTTTTGATTTGGAGAGCGAATGGGATTTATCAGAACTAAAAAATAGTTATTTCTAAGAGAAATTGGAATATATAAAAGCAAATTAAGGAATTAATTACTTCACAATTTGTTAATTCTGTTTCAGTAAGTCAGTATCATTGGGATATGATTGACTAATGTTTGCTACATTGACATGTAATCATTAGTCCATCAGTATTTAGAATAGAGAACTCAAGTACTAGTTTGAGTTGTAGGTGAATGTAGCACGTTATTTACCACTAGGGGATGATTTTACTACTAAGTTCCAACACTAGCCCAGAAGAATAAGTTTTTCTTTTTAACTAAGATCCCATGATAGAAATTAGTAAATAACCCGTATTTTACCAACAGAACACGAGCAGACACACCATGGTCATCAGCAGATATCTCTCCTTTTTTTCACAAGTTGGGAAATTATTAAAGTAAGCATGGGAAAAAGTCTTCTGGGCTCTGTAAAGTTAATGGAGCTGTGCTACTGACTCCGTAGCACAATGGATAACTTCGCCTCGAGCTCTGAGGTAGGCTGAGCTTTTTGCCTCTTAGCACAAAGGGGAAGCAAACAGTGGCTGTCTCCCAGGGTGCTGCACTGCAAATGAGTGGAAATCCAGCCACCCAGCTGAGCCTTTCTTTGGTCTGAAAATTCAGACTATTCTTTAGACTCTCCTAATGAAAGCAGGTATGTCCATGTACAAAACATCCCTCATTTATCATATCCCATCCAGGATCTCACTGTGATTTTTGTGGCTGTAACTCATGCCCAGCAATGCAGTTCCATTTTGAAACCACTGAGCTGGCAATCAATTTCCCACTGTTATTTGGGTTGAAAACTGAATATAAAAATGAAACTACTAATATATTACAAGCATGTACTAAATCTGTTAAGAAGGGGCTGACAGATCACATTAAAACATGTGCCCTTAAGCCCTAGGTGGCATGGCAAGTGACTTATGATACATTATACCATTATTGACCTTTGAATTGTATGATCTATAAGAAAGCAAAAACCAGATTTTTTTGCCTTGCACATAAGCTAAACCAAAAGGGGAAAAGCTTCATGCTGACATCATAAGAAAAGTTGTCTGCAAACCTGCTAAAAGTTAATATTGTGCATGATTTCCCTGATACTAATTTAGAAGCAAATCCTATCATTCTTTTATTGCTTTCAATTTTTATCTCTGTGTATTCCATACAGATGAATCAATCTGCAGCTACTGTGATTCTGGTGCTGTAACAGTTTTCACATATAAACACACTACAGCTCTCTACTGAGGCTCCAGGACCTTCAGGATGGACACCAACACCCAAAAATCCTGCCACAAGACCTCTCTTGAAAGGGTCAGTACTGGTTCAAAGGTAATCATCCAAAAGTAAATATTATCTGCCACATATGAATTTAGTTTACTACAGTGATTATTTACTGCTAAAGGTGAAAGAAAAAAGAGTCAAGAATGAACTTGTGGAACGTGGTTGTGCTGCAGAGAAGTTCAAGTCCCTCACAGCTAGTTTCAGCATGGGGAAACTTGCACAGAAAAAGCAAACAATAAGCGATTTTATGGGTCTTCTCATTCTTTCCATTTATAACACACTAAGGACTGTGTTTTAATTCTTGTTTCTTTGCTAGTTGAGGCAAACCATCTGCTTTCAACCACAGGCTAGCCATTTGGAAATCGTTCTTGGCATCATTAGGACAATGATCTGTATGCCATGGTGGTGAACCCACTGTCCTAACCACCTTCTCCATAGGCTCAATTGACTATCACCAGGCCTGCTCATTATTTGCTTCTTCCTGGAGAAGAACATCAAAGAGAAGCCAAGCCAGAGATGCAGATGGCAAATTCATCGTGGCCCAGATCCAGGAGTCAAACGTGCAGTAGTACCAATAGCAGGGGATGCAACACAGAACAATTTCATAGGCATACAAGGGACATCAGAAGAACAAGCAGCATTAGCTAACAACTGCCTTTTGGATTAATCATTTTACAGAATGTCACTGTGATCATGTTATGACTCCAAGCAAAGAGAGGGGCAATTACTGAGAAATGTGTTATACCAAAAAGCTCAAGTTTGGCTTATTTTTAACCTCAGAACACCAAATAGTGGGCAATTATCTCCCATCATATTTCAGACTTATGTCCAATGACAGGATCCAAATGTCTTGTGATGCTGGACTTGATTCTCTTTCAGTTCACATTGATGTAAACTGTGAGCACCATCATTGAGTTACATCAGTGAAAGACTAATAAGAGTAGTATCAGAATCAAGTGTATGATTTAGAGTCTATTTTGAAGGCTGTGAACACTTATCCCGCTGGGTCACATTTTCAGCAGCTGTAAACTGGTAAATATTCACTGAAACCAGAGAAGCCACAATAATTTTGACCAGCTAAGCCAATGGTCTGTATTCTCAGAAAACACTGACTTGGGAGCAGAATCTGAGAAGTTAATCACACTTCATTCTAGGGGCAAGCTCTGCTTCTGTCAAACTCCCTGTCCACAGTGTTTTCACAGACCATTTTGAATTTTCTTGCTAGGTTTCCTGGTTTGTAAAACATAGTTTGTAAGCCACTTGCAGATTTTTCCTGACTGAGAAGCCAGAAAAAGAAAAGGATTGCAAAGAGAATTCTCTCAGATTGGTCTTCGCTGGATTTAAAAGCCTTCAGGAAACATTTGAGGTAATCCAGAAAGATTGAAAAGTACGGATGTACCTCCCAGGATGCAAGGACTAATGCATGTAATAACTGTATTTCTTTAAAATTACTTTCTTGGGCAGAGTTAAAGGCATAGATGTAACTAAGGGATTGGACTCAGGCCAAGTTGTAATGGCTCTGCTGTTTATCTTTTTTATTTTCTTCTTTTTTTTTTTTTTTTCTTCCCCTCCAGCAGAAAGAGCAGAATAAGCATTTCACTAAGAGATTTAAGGTTTGCTTTCACTCCCTCTCTTACTTAGACCTCCTGCCCCAAACATTCTTGGGTCACACAAATCGAAAACTAAATTGACTAAACCACAGCCAAACCAGAGAGCCCACTGCTCAGGGTATTTTTACTTGCTTTGTCTGCTAGGAAGAAAGGGAAGAGAGATAAGACAAGTATTCAATATTTTAGTATTAATAGATCAAAGTAGGAAGAGTAAAAAATTGCAGGTTATACAGAGCATAATTTAACAGTGCCCACTCAGTCACCAAAGCGACTGAGGTTTGCCTTGTATAGAAGTTATTTTCTTAATAGAGACCACGGAGCAGATCCTGAATAGAGTGGTTTTATTTTTTTCTCTCGCTGTTCTTCATATAAACATATTTTCCTGCTTACCCACAAATCTTACCTGAAGAGACCAGAAAGGATACTGTATGGTAGATCCATCCTCCTGCCCGTGAAGCAGAGCTCTCTGCTGTGCTTCTCTACACTCACATCAAGGTGGTGAAAGACTTAACTCATGCTGCCCTACAACCTCTCTGCACTTCACACCTATGTCCAGTTATTAGACACGTAAAAAGCAACCTCTCCCCTTAGATGGCTAATATGAGCAATTAAATACTTACATAGAGCTTAGAAGAAAGTTTTGGGACCCTGCTCTAGATATTTTGAATTGTTCAAGTGGTAAAACAGCAACTGCTTCTGCCTCTCTCCCATTAAGCACTGTCTGGAGACTCCCCTCGTGCAAAGCACATCTTATACCCTATGGGAAGGTAAATGTGCCTCAGCCTGCACACAGGACATGGTAAAAGAAAGGTGTGTGGCCTTCATGCCTCAGCATTTTGTATATTTCTAGTTGCTAGGCCTTTTCCAGCCAACAACTTGTTATACCAGCCTTGATGACACTAATTTATGGATACATTCCTAAAAAAGCCTCAAATGCCTAGCACAGAAGTGATTCAATGCTACTTTTGCTACTATTCTTACTCCAGTCTCCAAGACATTTCAGCAGCAGGCCTTGAGTTCTGACTAAGAGGACAGACTGCTTTTTCTCCTCCTGTTTTTAGCCATGCTATTCCAGCTTATTATCCAGTGCCTCCCCCTGGGCTAAGTTCTGCCTTTTGAAATCTGTGCTGCAGGAAGCAAAACTTGGCCTCTTTCCATCACCTTACAAAGTAATTTTCAAGGTTAACCACAGGAAAGGCAGATGAATTATGTGGAAACCATCATCTGCAAAGACCTTTCTTCAGGTACTCTTCCCTGTCCTGTCCATTTGCTCAGCATGCACTGTGGCAGTGGAAGGACACAACACACATTGACCAGAAAATTGGTCAAAGAATTCAGATTTATGCAGTGTAATAATAACTAGGTTCACAGCAAGGCTTACATGGAGAAAATAAAGAAGAAAACTCAACTACATCCCTGCCAAAATCTCTGGAAAACAAAAACAACCCTGTAATACAATCCTGTTTGTAAAAATGCTCCAGGGTGCCTATGTTCCAGAGCTGGAAGCATAATAAATTAACTTAAGTAGTGGATGCCTGGGACAAAACCCTGTGGGATACCTGAGCCAACCCAACAGGTGGAGAAATTGAAAACAAATTGATAGCCTTGGGACAAGAAATATTAGAACCAAGCAATTATAATGCCAGACTGTCTAGCATGAAAGGCTAGGAAATCCAACAACAATTTGCATTGATATAGCACCATGAGTAGTGCGTGTCAGGTGATGTCCCAGAGCTTTTCACAGTGATGGAACATCATAGTACACAACAGCTGAAGGTGAAGAGAAAAAAAAACCCAGAAAAATCCAGACCAAAACAACCAAGTCAGGAGTATTTTTTTTTACCAAAAGAGAATGGTTTCTGCCATGTGGGAGGAAAGAGGCAGGCAGCTGATTTGAATATTTCCCTTCATCTTATCCATGCTCTGAGGAACTCAAGTAAAGCAAGTTTCTGTTCACACGATTTGCACAGCACCTCTGGAAATCAAAACTTGCACAACGGTTTTGTTCTCCAACATGAACAGATAAAGCAAAAGGAGGAGATCCCTTGTTACACATGCTGCTCCTTTTCTCTATTTTCATTTTTTTACCTCTGCACTCTTCTGACCTGCATGCTATCTAAATGCTGTTCTTTTGGCTCAGTTGGCAGCAAAAGGTGATGGTAGAACTTTCATTTTTATTTTTCTTCTGTATTATCTGATGCAAACAGGCACTTGGGCCACTCTGCTTCTCCCCTGAAAGCTACATCTGAGGTATAGATTCTGCAGAATCAACTCTTGACAGCTTTAAATTGTGACCTTTGGTTGAATACACCTTTCCTAGAAGCTGCTACAAATCTATAATTAACTGCAGCTCCAACATCGCTGCCAGCTCTGTGCTGTTCTCTCTCTCGTTAGACTCTGCTTATATGTGCATTATTAGCATTAAGGTTCAGAAAAATGCCACACTACATAAACTGCCTGCTCAAGGCCCTCTTATAAGAGAAAAAAGAGAGCACATGGCAACTTTTTTACTTTGCCCTGTTATAGGAGCAATCATAGGGCCTGTGCTTGAAATAGCATGGGTACCACCTTATTTCTGAGCTCCTAGTGCACAGCCTATCCCTACCTTGAAGGGAAGGGATGGCCCTGCAGTAGGCATGCAAGGAAATGGGATTGGAATGCACCATTTCAAGACATGATACGTGTTGTTCTCTCTCCTAAGGAGCCAGGAGCTTGGCATAGGAACGGTGCAGCTAAAGTTTCCTCAGGAAAATCTTCCTCGCAGATGTATTCGGAAGGCTTAATATTTTGAAAGCAGCTATCCAATAGAAAGTGCCAGAGAAGCACTCTCTATAATTACAATTTTACCACTTGAAAAGCTTGGCTATGTCATAGCAGTGGCTCAATTAAGTTGAAATGCAGGACTGCTCCTGATGGTGCAATGGTTGTGAATAATATCATAAAACATTTGCTAGTCTCCTGGAAACATGCTGATTATGGGCACAAAGCACACTCTATTTTCTTTCTGAGCAGTGAGGCTCAACACATTTACTTACATTTGGAATCAGGACAGCTACTGTCTCTTTTAATACAACTTTATGTCATTTATGCTTCACATCAAAATAACTCTGCTACAGGCAGCACAGGAGTAGATGCTTTTGGGAGCCTGTTTACTTCCCAGGACAAAGTCTCAGGTAAAACTGCCACAGCTCTCCCTGGCTGCTGCAAAATTCAATGCACTTGTCTTTGTGGGACAACAGAGAGGCAAATCAAAGGGAGCCAGGAAGCTCTCGGAGTACTGCTGATTAGACAGCACTAATTAAAAAGGCTTGGGGTTCAAATGATCCTCCAAGAATAAACTCGACTACAGACAAGACCTGATTTAACAGATTACTTCTGCAAGCCCTTCAAGACATTTTACTGGGCAACTTCATGCAAGAGCGCACGCAAAGACCAGATAAGCATTTCTGGATAACAATCTAAATGCAAGAGCAATCATCTCATCTGCTGAGACAGGTGAATCAGGGCAAGGGAACAATTTAAAAATCATTCCCCATGATACACAGCTCCTTCACATAAACTCTGGAAGGCTTAGGTTTGCCCTTTCCTATGCCTAAAGTGCAAGCCCAACAGACTACAGAGAGGATGTTCAGGAATTTACTTGTCCATGTAAGTAGAAGATCATTTATTTTCCTGTCTTCTGAGCAACAGACAAAACCAGTGGTCAAATTCTTTTTGTCAAAATTAAAATCAACTATTGAATTTTTTTTCTGGATTTTTACTGGATCTTTTTCCAGCATAGAGTGGCTACATATCCATAAAGAAGTTAGAGGCTTTGATTGGAGAATGTTTCCATCATAAATAAGGATTATTCCCTCATCATAAAGGGTGTAAAAATACACAAATACCGTGGGCTTTCAAAGTAGGTCTTTAAGAAAATGTTGGTCTAGCTGATTTCTTTCAGCACACTTAGCTGCACTATTTGCCATGCTACATACCCCTCAGTAGGGTTGTCTGTACTTATACTCCAGAATACAATAAAATCTTACTTAGCATAAAATAAGAACAGCTACATGAACTGTACACTCAATGCCAATGTTACTTTTCAGGTCAAATGTTCAGTGTCTCTGAATCTGGGCTGCACACAAGGATACCTGAAGGTCATATGCACCATGCTCAACATTTCCTGACTCCAAAGGAGAATAGCGAGTGTGCTGTTCAGTAATCCCTCTAAGCCAAATTTTTTGACAGAGATATGCTTCGTTTTGTATCCAAGTGCCAGCAGAGTGTCACACAATCCTCTACACAGCAAAATCACCAATTCTGACAGTTCAGGACAGTCTCTGAAAACAATTTCTTGCAGGCAGGGCCCTGAATGAGATTTGCTGTTACTGCTTAGTTTGGCATTATCCTTGACAAGATATATCAGATAAAAATGTGCAAGTAGCCACTGGGTCTGTAGCTTGCTGTGAGAGAGAGCACTGAACATGTTCATTTTGGCCATTCAGCTGGACAAGGGACCCAGGGGGGAGCGTAAGTGTACATTAAGCTGTTGTAAGGAGATATAAATCTCCTTTGACTGGATAGCCACTAGCCATTAAGTGGCTACATAATAAATGTTAATCATTTTGGACCTGATTCAGGATTAAAAGAGTCAGACTCACTTTTGTCTTGTAAATTGTGAAAGGCTGAGGATGCCCTAAAATTGATTGGTTCTGTGCAAGAGCCAAATGGATGCTCTAGTTTGGAGTAGGACACATGCAGGCCAGAGCAGCAGTTGCACCACTAGAGAAACCAAGCTTCAAATGATATCTTGATCTTCCCTAAAACACACCCCTCAGTATTCCACATTCCTGCATCACAGGTGATATTTTGGCTCCCTTTAGAGATTTTTATGTTTTTTTCATTAATTCGGCACTATAAAGCCATCTTTAAGGCATGTTATGGGCTTTTTCAAGGACATTAGAGTAGGAGAAATGATGTCAATCTCACCTTCTCCCAAGGTGAAAAGGCAAAGACTATTCTGGCTAAACCCATGAGTTCTCTTTGGGCATACCAAGTACATGAGACACCACCAGCCAGTCACTGACCAGCCTCTCTGGAACTACCCACTGTTCCAGCATTGCCACTATACCAGTCCTTCTCTTCAAACATTAAATTCCATTCATACAGCTTTCCTTTTTTTGCCATAATTATTCCAAATTTTTATGAAGTAATAAGTGGCTTAAGTACAAAAAAAAAATCTCCTTTTGGGCTGTTACACTTCTAAAAATAGGCAATTATGATGACATTTTCATTCACTTCATTATGCACCTTGCATATGAAGTGTAATCCAGCTTCAGCTGGAATTACCTATCAGACCACTCTTTGGGTAGGACCTTCTTCCTATTCCTACAGTGACAATCAGCTAAACTTGGTTCATCCCTAAACACTATCTCTCTACCCATGATCAGTAATTCTACTGTTCTTGGTAATTTAGTTTCTTCATTTAAATTATTTTAAAGCCTTTATGCTCTGTCCACCCAAAGGAAGTGTGATGTTAATGTGAACAATGTATTTATAACCACTTCGCTTTAGCTTGGAAGTGACAAATACTCCTTGTTTCTAACATTCCCTCAAGCCTTCTGTAGAGTGTGATTTCTTATTTTGTATTTTAAAGCTTTAATCTCTGTTCTTTTACAGCTAACAATGAATCTCTCTATATTATACACAGACATACACACATATTAAATTGCCAGTCCAAAGCTGGAGGCAAAAAATTTAAATGTTATTGATAAATGATGCTAACTAGATTTGACATTTGACTAAACTTGTTAAACTAATCAGAATATTTGATATCATTAAACCTAATAAAGATGAAATATCCAGTATTGCAAATTATACAATGCAGTCCAAGAGTTTTCAGCTGCATGATGATACCAAAACAGACAACCTTTATAAACTTGTAGCATGATCTCGGAACAGGGGCTTGTGTCTAGACTGACAGCTACTGCAAACACATTGGAGGGCTAAAAATTAAAGGTGCATAAACACATATTTTATATTACTTCTGGAATCTTACAGCATTGAAAAAAAATTATTGATTAGAATAATTCAAGAATCCAGTCTTAATTTTTATTAAGATACTAGGTCTCATAAAAAACACTGAAAAATAAGAATCCATGAACACATGTATTTCTATTAAACAGGATCACATAGATAATGAAGGGGGTCAAAGGACTTAACCAAACTAGGAATTTTCTGCAAATGGTAGCAGGAAAATTAAGCATTGTTCCATGCCAGACAATGGATACTAGTTTAGGAAAAATAAGAATTTAGGTGCACACTGCAATCAAAGCTAGGAGGAAGAGAACAGAATCAAAAGACCGGTGCCTACAGATCAGCTGCTTAGTTATACAGAGAGAAAGAGCAGAAAAGAATAGAGATGAAAAATTGCTTTAAAATGAGCTATAAAAGACAGCTAAAATACTGAACTTTATCTCCTCCTTCTCTGAAGGGAGATGGTGGCCAAGACGAGATGGTGGAGATGACAGAATTAACAACTTTGGTGCATTTGGTGCAGCTTTAGTTTCCAAAGCAAGAGTTCCAACTACAAATACAAGGATGAACATTGAAGGCTGGATTACTGAAGCTACTTCAGAAACTCCCTCTGACATCTGTTTTCCAACTCTTTGCCCCAGTGCACACTGGGGATGTTTGGACATCAACGTCTGTGCCAAATTTCTACTTCCTGCTAAAATTCAAGGCGGGGTGGAGGGTGGGGGCTGAGGCAGACATTGGAAAAGAACTTGAACCAAAGTCAAGATAATATGGTGCTAGTATAGTCTACAACTTTAAAGGCCAACTACCTTATGCAGGACAATCTTAGAAGCAGGAAGTCTAGAGAAGTTGAGCAGATGGTGAGGAGATGGGGAGGGCTCCCTTGGTGTGGGCAACAACCTACCAAGTAACAAAGCGGGATTTTTACAGGCAAAGCTTAGCTCTTTCTTCCCCACATAAGTACTTCATTAGTTCTGGTTTCCTTTACTTCAAACCCTTTACAAAATTCCATATTACAGAATAAATTTGCATGAAAACAAGATCTTTGTTTTATTGGAATTTATCAGTTGCAGGTGCTTATCCTTTGCAAGAGTCATAATCCTTTCTTTGGCATTATCACCATTTTGCCACAACCAAATGCAATGTCACAAATGAGATTATGACTTCACAAAGAAAACAAACATCTGGATCTAATGAATCCCCACGGAACAAAGATCCTGTTTTCATGCAAATCAATTTGGTAATAAAAATTAAGGAAAAACATAAAACCTCTGGAAATACACTGTGATGTATGAGCAGAATTCCCTCTAGATAGAGGGGATTGTAGTCATGTGTTCCCATGCCACATCAACCAGTAGATTTCAAAAGAACAGATCTATTCTCATAGCAGAGTGAAATCCTAGTAACTACACACATTAAAAGGTATCCATTTAAAACAAATCTGAGCCTCTTAGTTGGTGACAGCTGCCAAAATCTTGCTGTCTTATGACAGCTATTGCCACTGAATTTGAGTAATTTGCATGTAAAACTAATTGAAAAGAAAACATTAGGGATATTTCAGGGGGTGTGCTTGTTTTTTTAAAAAAACAAAACACACACATTACCATGAAAAAGAAACATTCTGATAAAATCTGAAGTGTGAATCTTTAAGAATTCTTTTGTATTTCTTACTGAACAGACATGCCTAAAATAAACCATATTTTTTGGTTTTAGAAGTGCTAAGAAATGTTTCCTCAGTATTTTAAGGGGTGGTTATTATGAAAGAATTGCAACAGAAGTTTTCTTCCAACTATGTGTTTTAAATGCTTCCTGAAAAATCTTTGATACTTGCCTTTGCACTTGTACCTACCATTGATTAAAAACCACTGTAAAACTACTGATTATGACAGTTCTCAAAATGTGGGTGCAGACTCTTCTCCCAAGATTGATTACTTCATGAAATGTGTGTCAGTGGAAAGCACACCAAAATGCCACCAACACAATACCAATATTCATAACCTTAATGGGCCCAATGGATCATGCTAGCATAGAGCTGCAAGTTAATTTAATGAATGCACGTGTCTCCTCATAGGTGTGCAGTCTGTGCACACTTCCAAATCTTCCACTAGATCAGAGTCAGACACAATACACAGACAGGGAAAACCTGAGCCTGCATTTTTTGGTTTGCAACTGAACTACTTGGTATCAAGTAGTCTAATGGTCTAATGGTTAGGAATATGATGGGATAAAGGTTGGACTTGATGACCCTGGGCGTCCCTTCCAACCATAATGATTTTATGATTCTATGATCAAGCAAACCTGAACCTTCCATTTATTTTCAGCGTTTCATTTATTAGAAAAATGCTAAAGATTTGCTGTGATGCAGCTCTATCTCAGGTACATTCACATGAGCAGTGGTGATGTAAACTGGTCGCAAGTAGAGATCAGTCCAAGTGCTCTCAAGGTGCTCCTGACTGAAGTTTAATATCTTCTCCTCTGATCACAGGGCTGTTACCAGTTTGTACATGCACGAAGGCAAACATGGTGGCAGAACAATACAAATATGCACATCATGTGAAAAGTTGTCCAATTTATCTACAGTAAAAAGGCTGACTGTAAAACAATAATCTGTGTAGCAACTTTACAAGCTTGTATTCACCATTTACCAGCCTGCAAGTACATATAAAGGAACCCAGTCCTTTATAATCAGCGTGCCCCTGGAATTTGCTCACAACAACATTCTCTTTTCTCACTTTGACAATTCTCATTAACGACTGCCTTCCCCACACGCTGCTCTGTGGAAGGGCCTATGTGACCTGCATGCTCACACACACAAAGAGAGCTCCTTGCAGGCTGCAAAATTTAAATTCAGTACAAACATTCATGGGAAGAAGAGGGAAGGAAAGAGAGAGGAAAGAGCATTTCAAAAAGCACGAAGGAGCTAGGCAAACAAAAGCGTAATGCATGAACCGAGCTCTACAAAGAGTATTAGAATGGACTTGTTAAGATGGTCTGCCCATAGAAAAAAATGTCTTTCAGTTTCTGCTGTTTTCTGTCTTAAACCTTGCCTTTTCCAAGTAAAATTTTGAAAGTGAAAAAGAGATATTTTCATGTATTTTTCCTTAATATCTATTATTTTTACTAATACTTCCCACATTAACAGCTAATAACATATTCTATTCAGCTATTCTCAAATGATTCCGTAAAGTACCAACAGGCTAAATCTGACCTTGGAGCTAAACCACACAGCACCCCACAGCTCATACTTTACGCTGACTGAGAATTTGGCTAAAATGGAAAGTATTAAGTGAGCAAGTCTGAATTTTGGTTATTTCTCAATCTTCTCACGTAACAGAGCATTGATGAATGAAACCATAAATTAAGAATAGCTGCTCTTAAAGATGAGGAGACAGTTCAATCTACCATGGCGGTCAGGGTTATGTTGATTTGACTTTTAAGAACACAAAGAAGCACACACTGGAATACCCTTTTCCATCAATTTTTGCAAAGCACCTTAATTCTAGAATTACCATGAATTTATTTTCCTGTCTTCCTCTGTAATTCTGCAAACTACCACTACTCAGAAGCAGAAGTAGAGGACAGTGTATGTTCACAAAACCTTCCTCCAAGGACTGACAAGCAGCGTGCCCAGCTGAAAGCACGAGAACCCTCTCTGTGATATGTTACTCCTGGCTCAGTACCAGATTTCTCTGAAAAGAACCTCTCAAACACTTCTCTCCCGAGTGCCTAATGGCTCTTCACTAATACTTGCTTTTGCTCCAAAAATGCCACTCTGCTGCACAGTTAATATTATCTATTTCAATCATCCTCTAAAGCATATTTATTAAAGTTCAGGGTGTGACTTCCCCAGACTCACTGTGGCCAACTTTGATTTTTTTCCTACTGACCATTACAGGCAGTTGCATCCATTTTAATATATATGTATATATATTTATAATCTTGTGCATATAATTGCTCTTGTTTTTACATATTGATACTTCTTGGGATGAAAATAGACCATTAATCCCCAAATGCTGAAATAAGAATTGCTGGATGAGCACTTCTGCAGATGTGGCTCTTAACTACCTCATCAGCAAGACCATGAGATTTAAGTGGTCACAAAAATAAATGAGAGCTGGCCTCTGTCTGATCTAAAGACCATCAAAAATTGCTCAAATCAGGAGACTTGTGCTATGATGAATCTTCATTTGTATAGCTACACTTTTAACATATATTGAAAATGACTGAGCAATAAGTGATTAAAACATACTGGAAAGCAAAGGATTCCTCTTGGTTCTTAAAGCACGTGCATTTCAGATGAAACAAAGTCTGCTTAGACTCAAGAATGATTACTGCAAAAGAATATAGACTGGAATACTGCCCCTGAATGTTCTGATTTTTAAATTAATAAACAGTATTTTCCTAAAGCAATCACCTGGTATTCTTAAAAAAATGCTGTATTTGTCATTAACAACAACTAATTTGAACTCAGACAGAACTTACTATTCAGATATTAACACCTCCACTGATTAAACATCTTTTTAATGAAGAAGAGTGTTACTCTGACCTGCCTCCCACATTTTTTTCTTTTAAGTAACTAATATATTTTATGAACAATTTTGTTTTCTTTTTTAAATGAACATGATGTCTGTTTTCCATTTCAGTAGTGCAGAAGGAAATACACAGATCTGACAGTTCTTGATTTGACAGAAAAATATTGTGCTTTCTCAAGACCAACATACCCACATAGATTATGTTTGGGGAAACCCTAATCAAAGTTGTTATGAGTAAAAACACATCTGTTCTTATGTACAGACATAAGATGCAAGCAACAGCTCCCAATCAAAAAGAAGTGAGATTAAGTTTTATTTCCTCTTTGTAGGCTGTAAAAGTAATTTAAAGGCCACCCTCTCCCCATACACACAAACTCTCTCCCCCACACACACTTTCTTTCAGAAAACTTTTAACTCTGTAAAAATATTTATTCTATCCTTGCTTCTGCTAACATTTGCAACTCAATGACTGCAAATACTGTTTATGCTTTTGAATTCAGGCTGCTTTATGTTTTAAAGTGGTTTTGTGTACATCATTAATTCACGGGGTTCAAACCACAGGATTAACGGCTCCTCCAATTATGCTACAGCTTTGCACAACTTGAAAGTGCACATATAGGAATAAAGCACAAAAGCTATATTTAGAATTTTTAAAATGAGCAAAAGTTGAGAGAGTCAAAGTTAGAGATTATGTTTTTCAATCAGCCACCAGGCAAAGTGGCACAAATTGCAGGCAACTTGATGTCATTTTTAGCCACCACACAGTGAAGTACATGATACTGTTTGGTTCTCTGCACTTGCCTTTAACATCACAGGCTTTACTTTATACAACACCCAGCTCACTTCACAGCTAGCAATGTCCTATGCGATGTGCAGCTGCTGTTATGATGAATAATAGCTACTTTCAACTAAATTAGCTTCAAATGATCAGACTTCATTGTCCAGTACATTTGCAGAAGTTCATCCCTAGCCTTGATTCTAAATGCCACGCTTCAGAAACTATCTCCAGCTATGAGACACATGGATACTTTTGGCTTTTTAAAATGCTAAAGAAATTTTTTTAGTGCTTGGGAGACAATCAGGATATTCCTGGCTCAGAATTTGGACGAGCCATTGGATGTAGTACTTATTAGAAGCTTTATGGTACTTTCAATGATCACTGATGATCAATGGTGGTTCTTATTCAAGGCAGATCTCCTCCAGTCACATCCAAGTAAGAGCTAGAAATGCACTGCTGCCCATTCCTCACCTGATTCAACACAACCATACATGAATGGCATGACTGAGGCAAAAATTGAAAACATCTCAGAGCTTCTCTTGTTTTCCCATCAGTACAATATGGTTAACTTCCAGTGACTCAAGAGTCCCTGGGTAAGGGAGCTGAAGATGTTTTCAAGATACATGCATTGACAAATCAAAATGAACAGCAGTTACTAATGGTTGTAGAGTAGATATTATTGGCACATATGTTTCAATTTCTATTAGACATCTTCAGGAAGGCATGACACATACCTCAGCCTCATCAGCTGGGCACGTGTTTAGCTTAGAGTAATCCACAGAGCATTAGCTTTAAAATGCTGCATGGTTCCAAATCAAGCTGAAGCAAAGACCTTTACAATCCCAGTGGAAAAGGAAGCTGTGAGTTTTCAGAGTCTGGAGCCTGCAAAGAAGTTGAGCAGCTCTGTTTAGAGTCAGACAAATGCAGTGTCCCCAGAGACAGCCCTGCACAGCAGTACAGTAGGTCACAACTCCACACGAGACTGACAAGTGAATCCCTCAAATTTATTCCAAGGTATGTAAATGTTAGTGAGACTGGCAGGTATAGGGAAATTATTTACCATAAACAGGAGAAGGAATTAAACAGCATGTCTGACAAGGTACCACAGCTTGCTGAGCAGTTAATACACTAAGCATTTGGTGCAGTAGGTAAAAATTGATAAGACACCTCTAGCATTATTTTGCTCATCTACTTATAGTAACTCACGTACAGAACCTGAGGGTCTTACCCTTCTTGGTATGCATGTACACCCCTACCCCAGCCCAAGGTCATGGCATTCCCTGTGAACACCTTGCTATGTTTTTCCAAGTGTGAAACTTACTGCTAGAAACATATCAAGACTATTTGACAGCACATAACTTTCTACCTCCTCTCTGAGGAACATCCCTTCAGAACAAAAACGTAACATAGCTCACAGTGTCGCTGGAGCTGTTGTAAAATGCACTTGGGCATTGTGAAGATTCATGCTCAATGCCTTCATATAATTTATGGGAATATGTTCAAAATCTCCACTGAATACTAATGATGTATTATGCAGAGGAGCAAGAAAGAAGAGTGGATATACAAGTAAAGATCTTTCCACTTATCTATGATCACAAAAATGTTAGTGGATGGTGTTGCTGGCTTCTGCTCCAACCTAGACTCCACAGAACCCTGCAGGGATAGCCCTGGTTTCAAAGGTTACCCCATTCTTATGGCAGAGAGAAGGATGGGCAGTTAGTGTACTCTAGCAAATAAAATACAAGAACTAGAACTCACAGACCAAATTTGCCTGATTTCTGTGACCCCATACATTTCACTTCATTAGACCAAGAAATACAGGGAGAAATATAAGACAGACAAACTTCACTGTGTTAGAAGAGGATTACCATTTTTGTACTTTTTTTTTCCTGAGCCATAGATACTGCTGCTGGCCTTTAATAGAAAGCTAAAAGGTTGTAACCAACATTCACTCCACTGCAAGACAGAGCCGTGTTTAACTATCTGGCTTAGCCTATCTTCTGAAATCAAGATTGACTGAACTAACTAATCTGACATATTCTTATGAAGATGAGCCAGACATTGCATCCAAAGTCTCTTCTTTTGTCCTGCTAGGTAGCTGAAATACTGTAGGTAGCGAACACTATGAGCTTTTAGAAGAGGAGAACTAGGAAACAGCTTTTATTATTATTATAAATACCATTTGCATTCAGACAGCACTAAATACTGTCCACAAACATACAAAAATGGAGCCTCTGGCTGAGAGAGAGTACGCTACAAAAGACAAGTTTTATTTACTTTTTAGAAACCTTTTGGTTCTTTTAAGCAGCAAAATATGATTTAATAATTATTAACTTATGCTGTCCTGACATTTACATTACCATACAGTGGTGAAAGCCAGAAAATACCAACTGTTCTACAGAGGATTTTATTCTCTGCAGGGTAAAAATCTATTAAATTGCATTCAGACCTGTAAGGAAAAAAACCACACACAAGTACACTCTTGGCTTGTAAGACTGGGAGAGCTTTGAGTCCTGAACTCTATGTGGAGTAGCATATTATGGATCAATGAATGACGGTAGTTTGGGAAGGGTTTTATGAAGTCTTCTATTCAAAGGATAGGTTGCACCTACTTACAAACTGGGGGAGAAAGGGCTGTAAAAAGGCTACAACATTTAAGATCTATCCCTGCTCTCCTGTACCTCTAAGTGTCGAGATCTGGGCACTTCCTGTAAACATTTGTATAATGACCAAAAAGACACTGTTGTCCTATATTTATATTGTTCACTGAAATGTGTAAAATGCACCCATGAAACTGGAAGGTAAGGTGAGAATCAGAGTCTGGGACTTAATCAAAATCCAATCACTTTGTATCCCAAAGAAAACCTCACCCTCAAGGGTCACCAAGAGCACTACTTCTATACAGAGATATAACCAACCCCCTCCCCAAACTTCACACCTTCCACAGCATCCATTGCTCACAATGGTGACATTTAGGAGGGATTGTGAAGGGCTTAGAGCAGCACTAATTTTTCCAATTCTGGCTGGACTGATGGATGGCTCCTATAAAAGGTTAAATCATCACTTATCCTGCCCCTCAGTATTGCAGTGCTGCCTCATCTAAACTGTGCCACGAGCACTAAAAACCCAAGGGGGAATGGTGGGAGTAACAACAGCTTATACCTAATAGCAGCATTCCCCAAAGTGCCTTTAATTTACTCTGCCTTTAGCATGATAGTCTCTGGTTACCTCTCATCCACATGCAGTGAAGACTGAAGGAGGAAAAGGGATGGAATCAGTCACATGCTCCATCCCAAGGTTTGTCCTAACCTTCACTGGTGGCACTGGAAGTTGCTGCGACCAATTATGATGAGTTTCTTAGCTGATGATGAAGGCTCCAATACCAGCTGCCTCCACAGCACTACCCTGCCAGAAGATACAAGGACTTTTTCTGCACTAGTAACCTGGTGAGTAGCTGAGCTAGGAGGACATCAGTAGGCAACATCTGCCACAACAGCTTGGTCAGGTCTATGGCAGCACCACTCTTTCAGAAGGGTGTGGATGAGTTTCAGCAGCCCAGAACACAGCCTGGATGTCACTCTCAAAGCAGTATTTCTGGATAAAAACCTGCTGTTTCTGTATGCCATGTACTACCCATATTGTGAAGAAGGGGCTGGGCTGGGCAGCTTGTTCCCTACTGACTTCATAAGTCAAAAAGTCTGAAGAAAACCCTGACTTAATACTCACGCTCCTGTTACTGGTGCAAAATTGTACCTACATATCATCAAGACACAATGCAGCCAGGTAATGTGTGGCAGTTATCTTTAAATTCAAAAATAATTTAAAGCTGCAGTCTCTACATTCAACCATGCTATGGGGAATACAACACAGCCTAATTATAGACTAAAATCATAAATTAAGATGTCTCCATTGACTGAAAAGGAAAAAAGAGTTTCCTTCAAAGATGATTCAGAACAGAAACTTAATTTGTGTGCTCTGAATCACTTGATAATAGTGAGAAATTATATGTGTAGCATCTAGCCTCTACATCCTTATCCATATCATCCATACCAAACACCAGTATGTCATCAGTTTTGCTTGTCCTCTTTGTCTATTGAATAATAATTAGTGGGACAGATAGGACTATGAGTTCTGATGTTCCATGTTTTTCCACAGAATCTCAGTTTAGATTGAGACCCTGAGAGAAATATCGTAGTTTGTAATTTAAAAGCAATATAGAACTTTGAAAAAACAAGGATAAATGAAATTTTCCTGAAAATTAAATCCCTAAGTTAACGGAGAGAATACCAGTTAACAGGTAAAGATGATTTATGTAATTAACATACTCATGTACTATTAATAATCCTAATTTGCATGAGTATTAGGTCATTTTTATGTAATTAGCTAAAGCAGAAGGTTTTTTGTCAATTAAACTAATGGTTTTTCACACTAGGTGTAGATTGAATATTGATCTTTTTTATTCAGCTCACTTACATAAGCAAATTAGATCTAATTGCATCCTTACCACTTCATTACTCAGTTATTGTAAATTACAGAAAATATATTATCTTGTAGAATAATGCTTTCTTTGTGGTGTTGATGTTGAAAAGAGGCTAGTTTATTTAAGAACTTCACACTCTTGGTTCCATATGTTAACTTAGTAAGTGTTTGCATCATACAGCATGTCTCATTATTAGTTAACATAGCAGTAGAGATCTACATGGATATGGGAAATGCCTAAAAACAAATAGCTATTTTGAAAAGCAGTTGAGTGATCACTCAAGTGATGACAGCTCACACGTACAAATAACAACATGACTTTTTAAATGTAATAACATTACAGAAAGGATTTGTTCTTTTGGCTTAAAACAGGCTCAAAAAGACAAAGACTTCCACAGTTCTATGTTTGGAGGTTTTGTTTTCAGTTTGGTTTTGGGTTTTTTTAAAGAGAAAGGAACAATTGGGGCAGGGGAGAGAAAATGACTTCTTATGTTTTACTTGCAGCAGATTCTAGTCTCTCAGTAGTTTTACTGGATGTTTCACTTCACATTTGTTATTTTAATTATAATGGGATAGAAAAATTATAATCTCCAGATTTTACTTATACATTTCTCCTCTGTGTAATCTATTTGTAACAGATTAGCTCTTAAAGGAAGGCTGGAGATAAGTTTCTAATGCAAGCTGTTGGATTTTTAAAAATTCTGGGGACAGGGCAAGGTAGATTGCCTCCATCAGAGAGTTTTAATCCTTAGAGCACCTCTTGCTAGAATGCTGTAGAGATGCAAAATTTAATATTACTCAAGCCATATACTGATTTTCTCATAGCTCAGAGTAGTTGCAATCTACAGAGAAGTGCAGCGAGGCTCATTAATGGAAGTATTTACCACCATAAACATTTACAGTAAGAAGGAACATCCACACTAAGGATGGTTACTCTGCAGCACGTTGTCTGCTCCAGAGAGGTATAAACAAAATTCTAGCTTGGGCAGTGTTAGCAGCAAGCTCCTTATTATGGTGTTTGGCCTCTGCTAATATCTCCGTTGCTGTAGTGAAGCTCCAAGAGTGCCAGTCAGCCTCCAGTGCTTATTCAACTGTGGTGTTAATTTGTGTATTCTATCATAAAGTAGAGAAACCTTCAAGATACATTCAAACTTGTCATTCCAGCAAAATTTTGAATGTTTTGCAAAGGAACTCATAGTCGTGTTTTTTTTCTTCAGGAGCATTTCTTCTAGCCTGAACTAAAGGAGTCACTGTGAACAGCACTGTGTCTTAATGCAGTACAAATTGCTTTCCTTACAAAATAAGAAATGAACAGTACTTGGGCTTGATGGATTGTTTGTCCTTCTCACTTGTTAAAATTCTCTGGTGTCAAAACTGGGCCATATGGAACAACGTTGTTGGTGTCAGAGCCCAGATGCCAGCTGCCTACATTCTTATAGCAACTGCATCTGGATTTCTCATCACTCTGGTTTCAGAGTTAACAGAAAATGCTAGTTTCCAAGGAGAAAACACTTTTTCCCAAAAAATTAAAGCAATCACCATCTATCAAAGTAGAGGTAAAGCCATGGGATTCAACACAATTCTCCCTTGCCTGCTGAGCTGCCTTCATTAATCACATGGCCATGGCCAGTACTTGCCCGTTGCAACAATGAGGTTAAATACATTCCCTTTGGCATTGCCATGGATGGCTTTGGTGAATGCACTTCATGGCTCAGTGAGATAGAGCTAACAGCACTTGCAAAATCGGTGGGAGAAGCTCAGGTAGTAAGTGGTAACTTGTTACACCACTATAAAACCATCGTGTTCAATCTTGTACCAAGAGCCTACACAACAAAGTGGGTGGGAAGAGAAAACCGTTAAGAACAAGCAGTCTACCATCAGCTAAATATAGCCACCTCAGCAAGCTCAGAGCTGGGGAAAACAGACTTCACATGAGTACAATGCATCTGGTCAAGTTATTGAAAAACACTATATTTTTTGTGTGTTCCCTAAGAAACACAAGTATCTGAATACAGGCTCTTAATCTAGAGCTGCAGATTCTTATTGAATGTGCAAAGAAAATGTTCTACATCCCCAACTAAAACATCTAAAAACTTATTCAGATATTTAAACAGATAAGGTTAATTGTGCAGAAATATAATACTTCTCTTGAACACCAAGAACCATTCTCCAAACCAGCTTGGATAAGCCTGACAAGACGTGCTGTCAATGGGCTGAAAATATTTACATTGTTTTAAAACAACATCTTAAACTTATCTGTACTGATGACACCAATTGTGCAATGCTTCTTTCCTTCTGTTTAAACAGAAATTAAGGGACATCATGGCCTGGGGTGATAATGTAGACTCTTATATTTAAGGCATTTTTCAGAAATGTCTTCGTAAGGACACAGTGTAAGTACACAGCGAAGAACAGGAAGCTATATACTAAAAAACAGGTATAAGGTACACGTGGGACCATCTATGAACAGCTAATATTGGTTATAGAGAATAAATGTTCAAGTGTATTTCCATATAATCCGATGGGATCTCTCTGTTTTACTATAAACAAAAATGCAGAAAGACTACCTAACATACATGGGTATTAGTCAAAAATCGGTGTAAATTAGAATTGAACTACTCAATCTATTTATTTCTCATAAATTTTCATGCTGGACATTATCTTCTGTAAGCTCATACAGCAAGGGAAAGGCTCAACCCATACTCCCCCAAGCATCTTTAGATTTATCTGCACTGGAATTAACATACTAAAGTGGTACCAATGGATACTAATTTAAAATATTTCTTCCTAAAGCATTTTTTTACCGACTGTTGACAGAGGAAAGTACTGCAACACAACATACAGTCACATATGCAAAGAATATCTTTCTTCCTTCTTGAATCATTCCCTTTGCACACACTCTGTTACTAAGAGGAATCCCAGTGCAGTCAATTAAAGCAAGGCAGCTCATGGGTGGAAAAACTAGCCCTTTATGAATCAACTTGCAATTTTTTTTGTTCTGTGAAAAAAAGCAGAATGTGGAGGAATGGAGAGTGTTAGAAGCTAGAGAACAGCATGATTGTTCTTGTTCACAGAACAAGTTGAAGGTTTCAGCAGGATAATCTCTCCTGAAGTGTCATATTTTGATGATCAGCAAGTAAAAATATGAAAGGAATTTTCACTCAGTCCTGGCTGTTATTAACACATAAACAGTACCCTGTTTCTCAGAAAGTTTTATTAATACCTGAAAATACCCAGAGTTTTTCAGTGGATTAGTATTTCCGTTGATACTCTTCTTGAGGAATCAACGTAAGTGGTAGAATCACAGTATTTCTTGACTTTCTGAATGAGAATATTTACACGCTTGTCTCTTTATATATAATTTTGTAAAATTTATTTATACTGTGTAAGGTAGAAAATCAGGTGTAGAAAGTCATTACCACTATAGCTAAAAATAACAACATTCCACCACCACCCCCATTCCTCACTATTTCTAACCATTGTCAGTAGGGTTAATAAAAAATGCATGAATTCTGAGAACTTCGATTTGAGTTGACTTCAAGCCTTGATAAATTTTGAAATTGAATTATAGTCTACAAAACTCTTGCATTTTACAGAGGAGCATTTAGAAAAGAAGCAACTCCTGGCTGACTTTACAGAACAATTTCATTTTGTACAATATTCCTACCTTATGTATTCAAACCTCCAAGGATATTCATTGGGCATAATTTCATTACAAAAACTACATCATGCACTTCTAACAGTCTTGATATCTATAACAGAAGGATGACACCAATCAAGAACAATCTATTTGAGAGGAGCAATTAGTGGTCTTTTAGAGCCTGACATTAAGTTGTTCAAACACCAACATACGACCAAGTATCACACATTTAAAAGCACTCAACTCCATCTATGACCTTTTCAAAGTAAAGACTCTTAGCACCTCACCCAATGCATTCAGTTCAATCCAAAGCATGCTGCTTGCTTTGAATGGTGCTTAGCATTTTTGGAAAGCCTCACCAAGTACCTTCAGCTGCCACTGAAATCACCAGGAGTTGCAGGCACTCAGCACTTTATGCTAGACAAGCAGCCACCATGATCAAACACCTCCTGAAGCAATGTTTGTCTCCCCTGCTGCGACTCACTTGCATTCTGCATCTGGTATTCTAACCTTTCTGTTCCAAGAAATCCCTCTCAAGGGAACACCTCGACTCTGAGAATCAGCTGACTGGCCCTTTTCTTAGTAGTTTCTTAATTTAGGTTCATTCTTTCCTCCTGGAGGAAAAGTTCTTCTGTTCTTTTTGCTTTCTGTGCTATTTCTCTAATGTACATGTGTGTTATTACAATACCTCCCTCGTATTATTTTTCCTGGCAAGGGAAAATTTGGCATCAACTTTAATACAAAGGTTTAGAAGTTCCTATGGACAAATTTTCACTCCAGGTGAGAGGAAAAAAACCATCACACCTAGTGGCATTTTGTCAGAAGATGTATCTTCCATTACTCCCATCTTTTCCCCTTGCTATTACACTTAGGCTTGAATATAGATTAAGAATTAAAAGTGAAATGAACCCAATAAAACATTCACCTGCAGCTAGCAAGCTGAGACAAAAAGAAAGCTCCACTAGCTTTTGCTCCATGTCTTGCTACCTTTTTCAATTTTAAAAAGTGAAATCTCCTGAAATGGTTTTTACAGTTTTTATGACTTTTGCAAGGCTTTCTAAATGACCCTTCTAGGTGATAAAAAGTGCAATTAAAACTATAGCTCCCTCACTTAATTCAGATTTCCTTCTTGTGGCACTAACATGATCAGCTTTATAATCCAGAAGATACACCTTTTCTGTGGACCGTGATTAGGTTCCTAAAAGTTTCCCAAGATCTTAATTTCATGCCCATCTTCTATAAAAGATGATTTGCAAGAGAGATGTCTTGTCTCATAAAGGCAGAAATACTTAAAGAGACTACTCACTGTGTGTCAGTTATTAAATTAACAAAAGTGCTTAGGTTTGAACATTCAATTGTGAGGCAAGACTCACATGGACATTATCTTGGTCTGGAGGAACGGGGCTCACTGAGCCTCATACCTCCTCACAGCTGTGCTGTGTAAAGTTATTGAAATGCTAACAGTCTCAAAGATTACAAAGTTATTTTAGGATGTTATTTTAAGGAAAAATAGAAGATAGCAGCACAAGTCTACCTCAGAAACTACAGGGGAATATATTGAGACAAAGACTATCTGCTCCTCTAATGCTGAGAGACTCTCTGTCTAATGTACAACTCCTTGTAACTGAGATGTAAAATGACTCAATTTGAAGTTAGAGAATAACTAAATTAAGAGAAATCAAAGGCTACTTAAGTCACTGGCCATCAATCCCAATTCATAGCTCTGACAAGGACCAGTGCTTCGGTCAAGTTTAGATGCAAAATTTTTCTTGATCTCACATCAGATCACAGCAGACAACATTCACACTTTTCATATTTTTGCTCAAGCATGAGCAAATCTTTTGCTTCTGTGTGGGAGTCGAGATGGAATTGAAATCCTTTAGGTGGGCCTAGGAAAGCTCAGGACCACTGCTTGCCACTAGATGCTGCATGAGTTTCTCAGAATAACAAATAAAGTGTTATTTCAGTGTGTTACATGGACTTTTATCTTTTTCTTACAATACAGTCACCACACATCCACCATCTTTCTCATTAGAGGCCCTTTCTTCTCTTCATTCCTGACTTTTCT
This sequence comes from Aegotheles bennettii, assembly GCA_013398125.1. Classification (NCBI taxonomy): domain Eukaryota; kingdom Metazoa; phylum Chordata; class Aves; order Caprimulgiformes; family Aegothelidae; genus Aegotheles; species Aegotheles bennettii. The sequence goes on from VZRW01002591.1 coordinate 495,897, forward strand.
TACACTGTTTGCACTTCTTTATTCTTGTTCTCTATCTGTGTATCAAAACTATTCTGTTGAAGAGCAAACGTCTGAGAGTGAAGGTTTTTTGGGTATCGAATATGCTTTTTGATGCTCAAAGTGCAGCACAAAGAATTAAGATTAAAAGAACTGAGTGATACAGTGGAGATTAGAGAGAGCAGAGAATGCAAAAGACACACAAAGAGTGCAGGAAAGCTAAAATCACTTCAAACATTAATATCCTTCTTTGTGCCATAATCTACAAAAAGTGTTCTGTATCTTAAGCTTGAAACTCTTATTCTTTTTATTTTATTTCAAGCAGGTCCCCAATAAAATGAACATCCAAACTTTTAAAAAAATCATGTTGTTATATAGATATGGGCAAAAATGTATATTTCAGGATTATAATACCCTGTGAGGACTTCCATTAAACCAATAGTTAGTGCCTGAAAAACACAGTCATGAAAGTTTTACTACATAGGACTACTAAAAAGAAAAATAAAATTAAAAAGAGATGATATCTTGGAAACATGATAAGACTACAAAGAAAAATGTCTTCCCTCTTTCCTTCATGCTACTTCTTTGTATAGTAGAGAAAAACCTTTGCACACTACAACCACTAGTGCATGCTATGCCAAAGAGAGGGGTGTGCAATGAGATGTGTCCTTAAGGACAGTAAGGCTGAAGGACAGGTTTAGGGGTTGTGGGCTTTTTCATTTACTTGGTTTTTTTATTTACGTTTTTTAAATTATACAACAGGGGTAAAGATTTTCATAAGCTTCCTATCGAGCTATGCTTAGAGCTTGTCCAGCTGTTCCTAGTTGTGATCTATCCATTAAGGATACTGGAACCAGGAAGAACCTGGTCAAATTTGCTGTAACATCAAAAAATAATAAAGAAAATTCAACTGAGATTGTACAGAGTTTTGTAAAGAAACATCTAGAACGTGAAGAACTTCAAGCTAAGACAGGTTTTATTGATCAATAAAAGCATCACAGGGAAAGTCTCCTGTATAGGTTGACGACAAACTTTGAGCTGTGCCTCTGCTTGCGTGCTGTCATCAAATACAGCTTGTTAACTTTTGCTCTCAGAGTTACCTGCACAGCCTCACTGGGTGACCTAGTACAGTCTGCGTGGTTCTAAAACTGAACAGCAGTCTTCATGGAGACCACAGGAGGCAGTTGTGCACCTAACTTTTGCACCAGATCTGCATCACTGGGTAGTTTCTTTAGTTTAGCCACTCCAGAATAATTCCCAGAATAAAAGTTGCATTGTCAGAGCAGCTGAATGTATATGTGGTAGATGCCTGGGAATAATCACTGACTTTAAACAAAAGCAACACACTAGATCAGGGACAAAAAGCAAAACTGAGCTGTACAGTTTATACTCCAACAGCATAAAAAAGAGGGTAAGACTGAAATAGATATCACATCATTATTGTTACATTAGAGAGACCTACATCATTAGGAATCCAAAGCTGCTAAGTATTAACTTAGCACATTTACTTAGTCACATTCACAGTGGGAGGAAGGAAAGAATAAACCAGAGATTAAACAATCGCATGGTTTCTATCATGGCAGACAGTGATACATTTTCTCAATGGAAAAACATGCAAATTCCTCCAAGTTGAGTGGTTGATAAACTGGGTCAGAACAAATGACAGGTTTGCAAGAGGGATCAGAGGTGAATGCAAGGTGGACATTACAACTGAAACCCCAATGTATTTCCAAACCCACACAACAGGAGCTATAAAATAAGCAGGAGAGAGCCATAATTTCCTTTGGACTGATTTATACTGCATACTGTTATTCAAAGAGAACAATGGAAAAAAGGAAAGAAAAAAAGACATGCTTTACAGGTGAATGCTGATCTACAGTGTCTATGAATTTAAAAAGAATGAGAAAGAAAGAAAGATACAAATCCTGCTCGGACCACTGCTAGGAAATGCACCCTTCCACCCCAACACACTGCAGCAGGCAAACTCCCTTCAAACAAGCACTGCCACTAATCTCACACGGTTCTCATAACACATGCAACCTTGCTGCTACTCTGAGTTGCTCCCAGATTTCATTTGCTGAGATACAAAGAGAGACAGTTGCTCTCACCAGGTGAATATGAAGGTAGCAGTTTCCCTAGCAACAATAGCCTAAGAACCTTTTTCCCCCCTTAATCATGCAAATTCTCAGCAATTCAGGAAAAGTGCAGGAGAAAGGATTCAGTTGCAGCTTTATCACTAGAAGAACATAGTTTCTACAGTCACATGACTTCAGTAGTTTGCTACCCTTAGTGTGTTAAGGGTATAGGTATTAACTAAGAGCCCAGTCCAGCATCTTGACTCCTTTTGTTTTCTTTTTAAGTAGCCTGCAAATAACCCCACTCTGGTCAATGTGAATTGAACCTGAATTTAGAGCACAGTAAAAGCCTGGGCTATTTTAAATTCCTAACCATGTCTACACTTCTCTTATTTTTCCTTAGCTGTAAATCTAAATAATTTGCTTTGGCAATGGAATTTTATACTATTTGAATGGGGTAGACCCTGCTAAGATGCTTTTGTGTTTTATTAAAGAGTAAAACCCAGAGGTATAAAATGTCTGCCCTAAACCTCCTAAATTTAAAAGTTTCAAGACAGATATGAGCGCCTTAAGATTGTAGCTTGTAATTAGAACCAGCAGAAACTCTCTCATTCTATTAAACATCACCTCCATCCTATTTTTCCAATATCATGCGATTGTGTACTTCATTAAGGCAATTACAACGTATTTATGAACAGTCCCTGTCTGTCCAAGCATGCCTGCCAAATGGGGGTGGGAGGAAATCTTATTTCTAAATCTTCCAAAGCTTTTTTCCTCTTTCTGTAGTTCAAAATATTTTAATTAAATCCCTGAGCACAAGTGGATATGATGTAGAAGGCAATTCAGGTCTTTAGGCCTACAGAGATGTCACTTAAAATCATCTTTGAAGGATGATTTCAGAAACAACTAAAGCACCATTAACAAGAGTAAATTGGAGGTGCATGAGTAGCAACCACTATTATTTTGACAGCATTCAAGTTAAACAGCAGCTACAAGGAATGTCTGCCCATTAATGCTGAGCTGATCAGCATTCAGAAGGATTCATTAGAATATCAGTCAAGGTTTTTGAACTTTTTTTCAATGGAAAACCTCAATACAATGAAGAATTTGCAAGATGCAGATAAAAACATGAATTTTCATAAAACTCTAAACATGTAGGAAATGAAACTGATTCACAAGGTTAAATATGCCCACAGAGATCTTTTCACATGTGGCTATGCTCTATTGAACTATTTGCAAGAGGTATTTGATGGTTCTTTCAAAAAACGAATGGTGTAAGAACCAGAATGTTGAAGTCAAGATGAAACCAAATATAAAACAAGATAAAATTCAGCTGCCAGGAGGTTTCTTTGCAAACTGAAGCTTGATTTAGTGGTATAAGAAGGGCAGAGTTTTTCACACATTTGAGCAAATCTAGACCCAGTTTAGAGTGAAGGGAGAGCAGCTTACTCTAGGAGGCAACAAGGCTGCTCAGTCCTTATGTACAAACCCCATGTTTGGGCACCTTCTGACAACCTCAGAGCTGACTTATCCTTGGTGACCCATCATGACAGACACCACCTAGCTGAACTCTCTGGGTGAACTGCTACGGGCTTGGCTCTGTTGGCAACCCTTATACTCAACAGAGGCTTCAAAATGAGCTCACCATTCCAGAACAACAGGGAGCTGTCTTGTTGGATCATCATTTCATTATAAGATCAGAAGAGCCTCTGAGCTCTCCTAGCTACAAGGGTAAAATCCCTTCTAATAATTTCTGCTTCACAAGGCCACTCAGGCCCAGACACCGTGGGGAAGGAAACAATATGATATCAGAAAGCAGGAGAGGAAGTTCTCATGACAAAATCAACAAACTCAAAGTAGCACAGCTCCCTTTCTTGTGCTACGCAGAGTAAGGCAGAGAGCAAGTGGCTGCTAAATACAAACAACTCCTCATAGCATCAAGATTTGCAGCACCTCTCCAGGTCCATAGAAAAACCACACACAAAATTATTTTCAGGCTGTTGTGACTCAAAGTGAATGTTCTTCAGCAAGCATCCCATTTTTTCAGTAGATGCTTCTCAAAGTCTTTTATGCTTACGCCAGCTGGGGCAGGTAGCATCAGCTAGTCACAGAAACCAGAAATAAAGAACAGCTTACTCTGGTTCACTGAAACACGCACAGGGTACACAGCAGTGCAGAATCGATGTAATTGTGCCATTTTGCATTTGTGAACATGCTACTGACAGAATCTGGAATATAGAGCGAAAATAGTAGGAATCATATGCTAGAGGCAGTGCCAGGGAAGGAATGTATTCAGAGGTAAAGGTAACCCAAGGCTTCATTATTTATACAATTCTAATTCTTGCCCGCCTTGCCTTTCCAGGTATTGTCATCAGGTCATTAATCCCAAAAGAAAATAACCAGGATGCTGCTTCCTGTAGCTACATTTTCTTTCATTACCTTATAAAAGAGAATGTTACAGTTTTTAACCTCAGGGGACTGAGAATTGTTACCCAATCACTTTGAAAGTAACACATGAAAAGCAGGCAGGAATACAAAACACCACACAGCCTCCAATTTAACAACAAGCAGGTCTACTAGTCCAAAACTGAAAGTTTTCTTAAAACAGCTTCCCAAAGGTCAAATAAAAACACCCAGACAAGCTACTCACCCACCAGCACTCCTCTTCTCAGCAGGAGAATGAAAACCACCTCCCTTTCAGGGACACCTCAAGCTGCAAATGAAAACAATCAGATACTTAAGGGACAAAACCCCCACCATCCACACCCCTTCCTAACTTTTAATAGGGTTGAACTTCCTTTTTGCTTTTAATTGACAGCTGTATCAACTCTGTGGGATAAAGCAGGGGTCTCTTCCCAGAGATTTGGTTAATCCTCCCTCTCCCCACAGAGATCTCAACCTGCTGTTGCAAATGGTTATAAAACACATCTTTTTGCAATTATACTGTTAGGTGCCTTCCTACTACCATCATTATCTTCTGAGGTGAAAGGAAAAATGAAGGTTCAAGAACCCTACCCGTCTCAAGTTTCCACATCACTTAAGGGTTTTATCTGCAAGAGAGCAGGCAGAGGAAGGTTTTGGGTTTTTTTCCCTTCTTGAAACTAAACTAAAATTAGCTCCTTATTTATTTGTTAATGAAGTCTGGGGCCAATGCTCAGGCATATACCTTGAGCTGCAGGTGAGATCTGGAAAGACAGAAGATAATACAAAGGGTTGAGCTGCAGGGTACTGGTGGAAATTATAAGAACCGGCTCAGTGCTCCTCAGGCAGAGCTGGGTTAGTGATGGCTGATTACAGCAGAAAGGTGTTTTTATCTACTCCTGGAGTGCACGCAACCCCTCCTGTGCCTGCATTTATATCTGGGAGATCACTGCTGAAGTTTATGAAGAGAAAGATGGGCCAGAGCTGCCCGGGCAAGGAGTCATTTCTCTCTGATGCCCCATGGAGTAACCTAAAGCACAGCACGTGTGAACACAGGCCAACAGCCAGTGGCTATGCCAGCTTACACAGACAGCACAGTCCCCACCGCCTCCTGCTGCTTGCCACAGCAAACAGATGGCAAACCACAGGTCCTTGGAAGAAGGGACATAGCAAGGGCTCCCTCAGCAGCAGGACAGGGAGTCCTGCAGGGCTCAACAACTGCCCCCAGCCTGCTGGACCCAGGGGCTGCCGCCATGGCCTCTGTCTCGGCTCACCCTGAACCACCTCAGTCTTCAAACCTACAGAAAATGCCTAAAACCTCACCCTCTGTTGAAGCCCACAAATCGCTTTAGAAGGCCTGGAAGGGGTGATAACCCGTGACTCCAGTAAGCAGCAGTCCAGGCTGGGGGAGCGGATATTTTAACCAGGGGGTGGTGAGAGCAGGAGGCCTGACCTTCCCTTCCCCCTGAGCGTGTCCTGGCATGAGCCAGGCACTTCTGAGCACACAAATATAAAATAAAGTGGCTGTTTCTGTTCAAACAAAAGCCAGCTTTGTGTCTCCCATTTACAAAACCCCTCAGTATATACAAAAGTCTATTTAGCCAAGCAGATTCAAATACCTCCTTCCCCAAGCACACCTTAATAAACAATTTAGGGGGTATACAGAGGTGCTGTTAGCAGTAACCTCTCTCCTCAGTTGTTGAAACTGTCCTGCTTTGGGGGAAAAGAACAAAAATATCAGAATAGCAGGCAAGGAAAATGCCCATCACCTGCAGTCAGGATCCCAAAGCTCCCTGCGGATTATTTCTAAAGTTGTGTCTGAAAATGAACATTACTCAATGCACTTTCTCAGGTAATGGGAGGAGACAAACCTTTCCCACTCCTCGCTTTTCCTTCGGTGAGAGCAGAGCATGTGTCTGCTTTTATCAGTCACCTTATTCCAGCAAATGGCCCGTGGAGACGCGGCGGTGCAAAGGTGAGACCTTTGGGGGAAATTGGTATCGGCCCTTTCCCCTCCTCTAACAACTTGCATTTCTTTTTCTATTGAGCTCTTCACTTTCAGCATCCTCTTCTACATCTGATCAATCTTCTTAGGCTTTCATACTCATAACTATTGGGATGGAGGGAAAAAACCCTAGCAAAACCAGGTTTTTGGGCTCATCTAAGCCTCTGTTCAAGTGTGTGGCTGTTTGCTAAGTGGTCCATGCTGTATTATTGAATATCTGAATGGATTTTTGCCTGCAGCTATGTTAAGCTTCTAGGGAGACAGCTCAGACAAGCAAGAAAACTTTTCTGGAAGGGAAAAAACAAAGAAATCCCAGTGGGAAGACTCAGGGATGGGCTGTTGAGGCAGGGTCAAGGCTCACAGCTCTCCCTGGGGCTTCCCAACAAGGACAGATCCAGCAGTCACCCTCGGTCAAAACATCACCATGTGTCAGGATGTATGTGACACGACTAATGCAACCCAAACAGCATCCATGGCCCTAAAAGAAGAAAAACCAAAAATAACTAAAATAACTTATTTTTTCCTAAAACTTTGCAAAATATATCAAGAAACAGTAAACATAAAGCAGAGGACCTACAGTTATGTCTCAATTTTAACAAGTAAATTTCCTAAATATATTAAAACAGAGCACAGAAACAAGATTACCAGCAAATCAGCTGGCAGTTTGTAGAATATCTGTTTTTCCAAGATCTTGAGCTATTAACCTAGCGGGTAGTTAGCAACTTGTCTCACTCATCTCCAAAACACTATACAAACCACTATGTAACACAGAATTTCTCTAATCACTAAACATTTAAAGGGTGAAATAGAGGCAGAGATAATAGTTGCCAGCTACCACATCATGCCACAATTCAAGGTGCAAATAGCTTCCCCTGGTAAATTAGAGTGAACAAGGACAAGAAAAGGGAATGGGGCAGGTAACCAGGTTTAATAACTCACAACTACTGAGGCTTGGGCCAGTCGAGGACTCAACTAAATATTTAATTGCTACAAGTACTTAGAAGTCAGTCTTCACTCTTAACTCACATTAAAAGATTTCTTGGCTACGCTGAACTAAAGGAACACCTTGTTTGAGGCTTCCCAGCCTTGTTTGACCCAAATTGTTTAGCTGGGACCCCACTCTAGGGTGATACAGGCAATGCTGACAATGGTTGATCAATACGAAACACAAGTACCACATAACATCTCCTTGGGAGGCTGCTATTGTGAGATCTTTTTCTACACAAAAGAGCAGAGAAACATTATTTTTTCAGAGCTTCTCAAGCTATATTATGACTCTATGTTCCAAAGTAAGGTAGTGTTATGGAATTGGTTGTGGTTATAAAGTGTTGGCAGCTTTGAAGTACACCCCTATTTCCAGTGGAATGAGAAGTTCTTTTTCAAATGTTCTTAAAATATGGGTGGAAAGAGAGAGCTTGATGTTTTTCTTACCTGAGATATGGAATACTCAAGGTCAAATCTCTTCCACCTGTAACACAGCCAGTATTTGAACCTGGTTCTTCTGTAAACTTTTGTTCTGAATATTTTGAGAGGACTCTCCCTCTTTGACCTGAGGTTCTACTTCAGGATCATAAATGCCCAGAAAAATAGCTGCAGGGAAGTATTCTTCTTCCTTCAAAAAGGGCATTCACACCAAGAGTGTCTGTGTCTTTCTCTTTATTTCTCACGGCCTCTAACAAGGTAAGGGATACAAAAAATTTAAGTATCTGGAAATCAGCTTCTGATGTTCTCATTTTATTTTCACAATATTCTTAGATTTTAAAAAAGGAAAAATATTAATAAAATACTAGAAAACTTCAGTTCTTCATATTGAATGCATTAATGGAAGCACCACAGAGGACTTTTCATTTTAAAAAAAATACAATTAATGTTCAAACCTTTCATTTCAGTTACAAATGCAAATAGGTGCAATGAATTGTTTGAATTCTTGATCATCTTGAGAGTCAGTGCTATTGGCATTGAACTTTCAATACTGTGCTATTAGAAAAAAACCACATTTTGGGGCAGCAAAAGAAGATAATTTTTTTCCTTCACATACAAGCTCTGCCTTTGTTCTCAGCAGACAAACTAATATTGGGGGGGGGGGAAGAAAAAAAAATAAAACTTTAAATTTTTCACTCAGGCCAATGATGTTAAGGCAGGGCTCACTTAGAAACTTATTGTATATTAAATTCACAGGTCTAAAGGTAAACAAGCCTTTAACTTCATACTGAGCAGAACGTGATTTTTCTGCTTTGGCATTTATTTCACGTTTGGCAGTGAAGGAACTACTGAATCACAATTAGGGATGGGAAGATTTCCCAGAATTCAGACATTTTGAAGATTTTTTTCCAAACTCAATGCTTATTCAAACTTTATTAAGAATTTTAGATAGGATTTATCATCTAAAATGGGTCACAGAATGTCTGAAGGTCTAAAACCCTCTTGGTACCAGAATACCGAAGGTTAGAGCCAACTCTTATATTTCCCTGAACATTTCTGTTGTCCCCTAATCATAAACCTGTCATTCAACATAGATATTAGAGAATGGAAAAACTGAAGATAAAGGTCAGATTTAGCAGATAAAAGGTCTGCTAGAAAGGTGAATTTGTGGAATTGGATTCCTTCTCGTGTCATGATGTAGATTAGGAGTAAACCCCTTGAAATCAAGGGAGTGAGAGCAACGTCTAACTGATATCAGCAGGATTTGGTTCCACTGTCTTTGTGCACAGAGACAGAACCAGCATCAGCAATGCAAAGCTTGAAACAACCATTAATACCTGACTAAAAGCTTTAATCTTTCTCCAAGAGCCACTTTATAGGGCTTTCATGATTCAGTTGCATGCTTATAGCAGTAACTATGAAACAAGTGTTTCACCAATGACGTAGCTGGAGCAATACATTTAACACCTTCCATGTAGACTTGTGATACCGTGATGGGTAACATTTCTAGAATGTGATATTGAGGAGTTTTCAGATTTCAGCCCCTGCTGCATATGCTTCTTCTCAAACTGAGTAAAGAAAAAGATCTCAGATCAAGCCAGTGCGATCTCTGATTCACATAAAATTGATTTTATGGGCATCCTGCCAAAAATGCATTTGCAACAGGGTGACGTAAACAACCGACTCAGTAGAAACTGAAACTTCAAGGTTTTTCACAGAATTAAAATAGCCTACTGCTGAAACAAAGCAATAGCAGATACTGGGCTAAAGAATGCTGGGTTTGGATTCCTTTAACCCAACTTCGTCCATTTACAAGTTTGGAGCTGAAGTTATTCATATGTGTTTCCACCATAGCATGAAAAGTCTTCCGCCATGGATGAAGATAGGAATAAACCCTCCAGAGTGATTTGTTCCACCCTAGGGCAGAAAGAAGATCTGTGCTCTTAAAATGCTTGATTGCCTGTTGAACAGGGTAGGGCTTCCCAGCTTCAAATTCAGTGCTTTACATCCTTTCACAATGATTCACACTGGCACTTGGTTCTTCATTCACCTTCATTGGCTAAATCTCAATCAAACCTATTTCAATTCTTGACATAACAGCAACTGCTAGAGTTAAGTGTATTTTTATAGTTAATAGAAATTTTTTTCAAAAGGAAAATATCTTAAATTGCACCAAATCCAAGACAAGAAATCTGAAAAATTTAGGTGTTGAACATTTAACTGTTTTACCTGGAAAAAAATAACAACTGTTTAAGATGAATTTAAGAAATATGCTTAAAATATGCAAATATTGATTAGAACTGAAAACCAGAATTATGAAATGTTCATATTTTTTCACATTCCTGTACAAACTGCTGAAGCACCAGCATATTTCCACATATGCCACATTTTTTTATTAAGAATTTAATTAACATTTTTAATTAAGAATTCTACTGTTTGGCTAGCTAAATATGAAACAGCTGGAATGATGAAAAATTATACAAATAAACAGTTTTAAAACTCAATAAAGCTTTCTTCAAATCTGCACTGAGGAATGTCTAGATGATCTTTGTAATCAGGGCACTTTTTTCCAATGCTTTATAGTGATTGTTTTTCTACATATTCCTATGTACCCTCTCCCAAAAGCAGTAGGATCTACAAAATTTCAAGGAAATTGGACAAAAATAAAACATTTAAATTACTGCTTCAGCACAGAGAAATAACAAAGAGTTTTAAAGGCATTTAGACAATTATACTGGTAGGCAGTTTCCCCACTGAGATTTGGTAAATGAGTCTGTGTCTGGATAAAATTTGGGACATGCACAGGATGCCAATGATCACATACAGGTTTAACCTGACAAATTTAACTATAGCATTACTTCATTGGATGCATTTCTAGAAGGTCTTTTCCCCAGTTATATCCTTGTTGCACCAAGTTCTCCATGCACAAAATTCTTTTTCCAGTACTATGTGTTGTGTGGTTTCAACAAATGGGAAAAGAACTGTTACTGCTGTTATCAGCCTCACACTTCCACCTCGTTTCCTGTGCTTTCAAACTCCTGGCCTGACCTGACTGCTAATATATTTTTACACTATACATAGCCTGTACTTTTTCTCAATGAAACATGATCTACTTGCTTCCACTTGTGTGTCCCAGCTTATCCATCTAACAGCTGTGAGTTCGGTTTGTTGTGACAGATAGTGCACTTTGGAGCTGTCAGTCATGTGTGTTGTAGGAGAGCATTTTGGAGGAAAGTCTTCAACTGCATTTACCAGTGGTAAAACTTAAACTGCTTATGAAACCATAAGTACAGTTTGATCACAGCATTTCCTCTGGGCCCAATTCCACTCCCCATATTCACAGAGAAGACTACTCCTCTGGAAGAAGCTCCTGTGAGTTCAAATTAGATCTTCTAATATAGATGTTACAAGTTTGACTGTAACCATTTATTTGAGGTAATGTAAGAGGGTAAAAGACAGAAACTTTCCTCTTCCATAGGTGGATAAGCAGAATGGGAATAAAAGCTTTGTTTGCTGCTGCCATTAGTGCACATGTATGGAGACGAGAGGGAGGAGCAGTGAAGAAATATTATAGGATTTCCAGTGTTGCCAACTCCTTGAATGCAGGATTCAAGTCTCTGAAATCATGAGATGTATTTCAAAGCAACATAAGCTGATTCTGGTATTTCAGTTCTGTGTAGTTCAGGTTCACTTGCTTTACACACTGAAGTTTTTGTTCATAGGTCGAGAAGATTAAAAACCTACTGTTTTTAAATGGTCCCAAATCATTCTATCTCTTATCTCCAGCATATGCTGCAGAAGCTATCTAATCACATGGAAAGAGTGAGGAAAAGAAACTGACAGTGTGAAACAGCGAGTGAGAATTAGTATATCCTGCAGGGTCATTTTCTTCAGTTAATATCTTTTATTATGCCAGCAGAGTGGTTCTGTTGCATGCTCTGCTTTCATTAGAGCTGGGTAATCTACGATGTAATACTGCAGTGCTGGTTTTCTTCCAATTAAAAGCAAAGCCACTGACTCCTTGCAAAAGAAACTGGAGCTGTACCAGTGGCTCCCTGACTGCATCCTTGGAAGGTCTGGCTGTGCCAGCCAGGATAGCACAGGGGACTGGATTCCCAACTGCAGAGAAGTCCAAAGCCTGAAGGGCTTCAGTAGAGTTTAGAGGAATAAATTTGGTTTAAAAAGTGTCTGTATGAGACATTTGAACTTTGACCAACAAGTAAATTCTTCTCTAAAAAGAATATTTTCAAAAAATGTTTAGCTCACTACAATTTGCACTGGCAAGACCTGAGCACTGATCTCAAGTCTCTGCTAGAGACTACTCACTGCAAAGACCCTTGTCTACACTACACAGTGACATAAGTTGACAAACAAAAGTGGGGTGTAATTAACTGTGTTTTGAGTAGATCTCAAAGATCCTTATTGACAAAATGAAAGTCCTGGGTTTGAGAGCTTCTGAAATCTGAAAATCTTGAGACTGTATCCTGAGACCAGACCTAAATTCAGCAGCATTGTTTTGAGAAAATTATGTAAAGTTACCCTTATTTCTCTTTCAAAAGTTGATTTGTTTTGCTAATGTAAATTAATCCCTCATGCCCAGTTTCTTGGAAAACTACCTGTTTCCCAAAATAGTTGTTTTCTTTCTTTTCCATAGTGAATAAATAATATGCATCATCAAAGAAAATTGCCTTTTCAATTGAATAAGAATACTGAATCATCAAAATGAGGCACCATAATGATGAAATTCATTAAAACAAAGACTGTTGACATCCAAGGTCAAATTTTGTAGCCAAGATTTTTAAAATAGAGTGCAGAACTGCAAGTACAGGTGAGCAAAAAGCACTGCCCTTGCCCTTCCAGGAACCAAACTGCCACCACCATGAAGCTAAAGCTATTTACTGCCATTCAAGATCTCAGGTGTTACAATCTACAAAAGCTTGGTACCAAAGTTTTCATCCCATTTTCGTGTCAGTTATGATTAGAAATTTTAAGGATGATTTACACAGGTGGCCCAGCATGTTTAATCTCATCACATCTCATGTCAAAGTCTTTTGTCTGTATGAGCACACTACTGTTCCCTGGTCGATAAGGAATTAATTCACTCCATTTACATCAGTATATGGCTTTCAGACAGGAACTGTGTAGTGTCTGACAACCTTGGAATGAAGTTCTGAGGTTTGCCTGTATCCATCTATGTATATACATAGATGGAGTTTTTGCATCATCAGTCACTGTATAGATATTTGTATGTTTAGTCTTATTTATGTTGGATTTTTTTCTAGAAATGTATACACAAATATGCACAAATGTGTCCTTTTATGGGAGGGAAAAAGACAAAGAAATGGATAGTATTTTCTTTTCATGATCAGATAGCTTTCAGCAGTGACCATCCAAAGTTTACAACAGTCATATAATCTGAAGTATTTATCTATTTGAATTCAATTAACATGATCTTAAGAAATACTTACTATTTGGATAAAACTGGGTAAAGCCTGGTCCTGGTCCATTTCAGACAAGCCCCAATAGGACATAAATCATAAGTCAATAATGACATTCTGTTCATTTTCAAATCACTCTGATATTTCATTCAGAACACTTAAGTATCTGTCTCAAGTGCCATACTTTTAACCTCTTACCATCTTACCTTGCGTTGACACCATTCATTTCACCTCTTACTAATTACATCAAATTAGATGAAAGCTTGATATCTGATATACTTGTGGAGTAGCAAGAAAATAAGGAGGCTCCAGCTACGTCAAGAATTTGCAACACAATTTTAAACCTCCAGGGAAACCTCCTTGAGTCAGTCACGCTACTCACTTAAAATTAGAGACAGATCCTTGGATGTGCAGAGCTACGACCTTGATTATACCATAGGTTCCACCACAATACCCAGTAAAATAGAAGCATAACATGTTAATATAAATATAGACATAAATGTAATTTTTTTAGAGATATATATAATTTTCCCTCATGTTTTTTGTTGTTATGGTGAAAGGAATGTTTTAATAATTTACCATATGATTAGTGGATTTGTTTTTTTTTCTTCTTACTTGAAATACTGCATCAATTTATAGTCACTCATATTTTCTCTTTTTTTTTTACTGAGAAGTTTGTACAGCCATGCCGAGAAATAAATACTGTGTGTTGTTAATCCATCCAGCAACAGATGTCTGATAGAGACTAGCTCTGTAAATCAAAACATGAACAACAGCAACTTTGTGCACTGCCAAAAACAAAAAGCAGCATATATTTCATTTTTCTTTTAGATTCCAAAGACTTTGGGTCAAATTGCAAACTTGCTTAAGGCTCCAAAGTCTGCAAGAAATTCCTGGCAGTCTTACCTCTGAGGCAACAACGTGGTTTTGCATTCTAAGCAAAATTCCCTTTCATTATTTTTCAGTTCTCGAGAATTACCAGCAAATAATGATGCAAACCTCAGTCATTTCTCATTTTCCTTTCTCCTGAAACATTCATGTTTACTTTTGATATCCCAGAATATTTTCTCTTCACCCTTCACACATTCCAGGTTAAGGTATTCATTTACTGAATGTTTCATAATCTAGCACGAGTCAATATATCCCCCTTGTAATTTTTCATACACTGTGATATGTTCCTCTTTGGTATTTCCATTGGTACCTCTGGATGAGCCACAGTAGGTTTATTTTTTTTCCCTCCTTGCCACTACCCCAGAATTTCTCACAGGTGTGAAAGGTTCCCATGCAGCTCTATGCAGATCACAGCACCTCAGGTGTGGCAAAGTGTAGCTGGATTCACACGTCAAGCAAATGCTCCCACTGGCATCTCGTAACTCCACCAATTCTGCATGCTCAGGACTTACCTTGGAGCCAAGAAGCTTCTTGTCACACGTGGATTCATAAATGAGAAACACCAAACCTCAGCTATTCTTCCAGTTACTTTTCTCCCATTCTGCTGTCACTATCCCAGTCTCATCTGCTGTGCACTTCTGGCAGATAGCTCCAAATCATGAGTTCCTACAGACACCATGCCCTGCATAGCTCAGATGAACTCTTTAAAATCAAGCAGTGGGAAAGTGTGACAGCAGACCAAGAACTTACTGTCTTTTCTGCCTCCAAGGCTTCCCATCTGTTTTGACCAGGGACATGCAATATACACTCGAAACAGTCTCTGGGCAGCTCCTCGAGGCACCGACAGGACCAGAATCAGACAGATTTTCCCATTTGTTTACAGCTCCAGTTATAAGGGAAACATTTACCCATTACCACCATTTATTTCCTAATAAAGTGAAACTGTAGAGTTTCCTTCCTCTGGTCAAGCTCCATTTCAGATTGTGTTTACTAGCTGTTTTGTGTCCATTTATTATTAATACCTTCTTTCATCTGCCATCTCAAAGATAGACAAGTAGATATGGTACATTAATCAAAACAAATAAAAGGAAAGTATTACCCAAGCTCAACTTTGTTTACTTGTTAAAAATGCAGAATGAGAACTGTCTGCGACAGATTTAACTGTTGGTGTAAGAACAGTGGCAAAAAAACGGGGCCACAAAAGGATTTGCTGCATGTGCACTAGGTATCACCCATGTGAATCGTGGAGGCTGTGTATGACTGCACCTGAGGAGATTTTATATCACCAGCTTTGATCATTTGGTATCCGAGCTTTCACTTTCTTCAAGGATTTCCACAGAAAGCAAAACAAAACTCTAAAATTTGCCAAAGGCCATATTCTTTTATTATTCATAAGTGGTAGATATTACTAACGATGGCTTCATAAACTGGAAAAAAGTTTTCTCAGTCCCATCTGCATAGTAACATTTTATGAGGGATATATTACACACATTTATCCAGTACTAAGGAAACTGCAACATAACTTTAAAATTCACTTATCAGTGGGAGAAAAAGAGCCATAATAAGCAGCACTTGAGAGGGAGGGAAAAGGGGAGGTTGGGAGGAAAATGTATATAAACATCCCTGTCCAGGGAATACTTGTTATACACATGCTCCATCTTAATTCAAGTCATCTAGCACAACTCCATCATATATATCCACAAGGGCCAAGAAATACACATTCTGTTCTCGTTGGTTTATACCCAGAACAAATCTATTTCACAGAGCTAAATGTTGCTGCTGGTTTGGGAATATTTGTTAAATGGCTATAATGTGATACAGTTAAGTTATTTACTACTTGTGACTGGTGAGAATATCGAGGCTTTTCATAATGTTACATTTCCACAGAAAAAAATGCATTTATGAAAATAAATCGTTTGGGTCTTCTTTGACATTTGGTATTTTTCAGAGGGTAAAAAAGATGCAGTAATGTGCTTTTAATGTCATCTAGAAGGGTATGAATGCAGTTGTTCATGTGGGAGTGGCTACACAAGCAAAGGTACATGCCAACAACCAGATAACACTAGCAAAACACCACCCATCACTATTGTACACTGATTTCTTTCCAGAAGTATCAGAAAACTTGTGTTGGTGGAGTTAATAACAAAATGTTGTGCTTTCCCTTCAGCTAATCCCCTCTGTCTCAGAATCTGATTCAATCTTTATTAATGTAAAAATCTTCAGCTTCACTATTTGTTGAGCTCTAAACTTTACCAGAAAAATAAGGTAAACCGGAAACCAGAGTAGAAATCCCCATAATTATGAGGGTGCTAAACTGCCCAGTATTATTTCACCAGATATTAAATCCTAAGCTTTCACTTCCTACTGTAATGAACATTTAACACTGTTCTAACACATAATCTTTCAAGTCAGTAATATTTTTAGATCTGATCTATACTTCATGCTTTACTGGCATTATTATGCCAATAGAGGCATGCATGAATACACCAGCACCAACTTATGTCTTATCATACTTGTTTTCTCACTATCCAATGCCTTCTCTTACAGACTGTTTCAATTCACCGAATCATAATAGGCTGTACCAGGTGAAGCACTTCTCTAACAAAATGGTTTAATTCTCATGTAGAATAAGGTGTCTTTAGCAATACTGCTGTAGTTCTATGGCTTCACCTAGCCAACTGTTGGTATGGGTTTATGCAAATGTCAAAACATCAAAAATCACACTTTATCCCACAGCCATCATGCTATATTGAAAAACAGCAGTCTTTTTTCTTCTTCTTTTTTTAATGAAAGCTTTAAAAGTACTGAATATTTTATCTTATTTATCTGCTAATTCAAACTTCATCCAGATATTGCAATAGTTAAGATGAAACCAGGGATGTGTCATCAAATGTAATGACATCTTCCTCATTTGTTTCACTTGGGACGTTATTTCTCATGCCTCCGACTGGATCAGAGGACCAGAGACAGGAATATAAGGTCCTGCAGAGGAAGATGGGCAAGAAGAAATAACAATGTGCACATTTTGAGAAATAATTGATGTAGAATAGCAGCAGGCTTAGACTATGATGGTAGTTGTTACAGAGAAATACAGCTAAGCAACCTTTTAATAAAAGTTACTGGTATTTTTCATAGAGAACTTGTAGGTTGGTTTGCTCTTATGAAACTACGTGTGATGGCTTCATGCAAGTTCACCAAAGCAGGAGAGTAAACTCAGAAACTGAGAGAACAAAGCAGGTCAAGCGTTCACGCCTTCAACTGAAAAACAGTACTTTAACGAGAGAGAACTTTACCAAAGCTCCAGTTTTCTCTATCTGACACTGAAAACAACAGCAGCCTGGCAGTCTGAAAAGGCTTTGAGAGCCAAGGGGAGGAAGCTTAGGGGTCATTCCAAGTTTTCTCTGCAGGGAGTGCCAAGGGAGTGATTGAATCTCGCAACTGGCTGAGTGGCAATGAAAGATTTCTCTTTTGATGAAGGATGCTTTCTGTTGGTTCCCCTATGGGTGACTTGCCCTGCAGAAATAAGTTGTGCATCCCCTACTCGCCACTGAAAGTCATTGACAAAAATTCAGTTTTATGTTACTGATATTCACAACCAAACCTTTTTTCACAAGTTGATGAAAATTTTAGGGTATATTGCAACATGAAGAGGAACTTGGGTTTCTTTTTCCCAAAAGGCCAGTAAACACGTGGGCCACAAGTAAGCTTTATGAATGATCCATTTCTTATATTTTGGAGTAATCTACAAGTGACCTAAGCTTGAAGTCTTCTATGGCAAGAATCTGCAGAATGAATAAAAGAAAATCCTTGTCTTCAGCTTGACCAGTTTACCATGTCTTAGGGGCTGCACTGTCCTACATCTCAAACAGCCTGATGATTAAGAGGGTACAAAAATAACTTTCACTTACAGCTGTGGATATACAGCTGGTCTAATGTAATGTAGAGCAGCTTAAATCACTGTCAAAGACAGATAGCTTGTGATTGACCAAACCCAAAGATTTTAGAAATGCATGACCTTGGCCATGATGGCTAAGAACAAACCCTAAATCCTTGCCAGGACAAATGAGAGCATCCTAGTGAGAAATCTTGCCTTTATCTTATGAATTTGAAGAGGTTGCACAGGGGTTATGAGGAGTCAAGTATCCTCCACCAGAATACAGCACTAGGGAGCACAGAATGAGCCTTGAGAAGTTACTAATGCACCTGTTTTCCAAAGGATAACAGTATTAAAAGAGATTGCTTAGTAAATGTAATAGTAAGATCAAGAACAAAAATAACAGAACAAGACACATAATTCAAGCTTCCTACGTAATAGAAATGAATTAAAATATAAGTGTAGTGATATCAGGCTGATAACTTCTCAGGTTTAATGCTATCTTTAATCTAATGGTTTAAAAACCAGTTCTGCCCATCTAGCCCTCTCCCATTTATATACTAAAGATTTCTCCTGAAAGTTAATGTTTCTGCTTAAACTTAGCTTTGGTTATGCTAAATAACTGAAATGCTCCAGTAGTGCACTGCAGGCACAGGGCAGTAAAGGGAAACGAATGACTGAGGATGTCAAAATAGAACAAATCCTAAAAACCTGAGACTTTAATTTACAAACACAAAGGCTAGACATCGTGTTATTAAAAGAATACAAATAAGGTTTCAATCCAATATCCTTAGAAAACAGGAGAGACAGATTTGGGGCTGTCAGCCCAGCTATGCTGGACACACAACAGTATCATCTGTAATGATGTTCTCTTTCTTTTCCCCCAAGTCTTCAAGCACATGCCTAAAGGAACTACAAAACTCACCTCAGGCTGTGTGGTGAAGGCCCAGAATGTCTAGAGCACTTCACTGCTTTTTCGATGCAGTTAGCAGAAATGAAGAGGATGAAGCAGAGGATTTTAGGAGGAAGGTTGCTTCGGTGAGGAAGGCAGCTGAAGGAACATGGATTAACTGTGTCATGACAAGTAAATCACTGAGGCTGAATTTTGAAAGATGGCCTGCTATTTCCTATTCTATATTGTGCGTGGTCCCAGCTTGATCTCTGAGGTCGTATTTCAGAAGAACAGAGCAACTGAAGCAGACTAAAATTATTCCTGCGGCCCTGGGAAGTACTCTGAAAAAATCATGCCATGGACCTTCTACACTGGCAATCTGAATTGGAGTATATTTTTGCCATTGATGCGAAAATACTACACCTCAGTTTCTGAACTGCAAAATGGAGTAATACTTTATCCATCCCCCTACTGCACTTCTCCTCAGCACTGTCAGGATTCGCACTACCCCAAATTGTTGCAAAGCAGTCAGGAAGATAATGAAAAACAAATAGTTTTGCACTTGGAGTTAGATTACAACCTACACAAGGCCTGGAGCCACAGATCAGAGTGAATAGCTGTTAACTTTACAGGCTCTGTCCCTTGTGTTCACCGAATGAAGCAGAAGCCCAGCATGAAATACAGTGTATGCGCAAGGTACTGTGTATATACTGCTGACAGTAATGCTGACTGTAGAGTTCTGAAACTTTGCAGGCTCCGAGTGCTTCTCTCAAAAGTTAAAATAATTTAATATACATAATATATAATGTACCATGAGAAATTTATCATCGTAACAACTGCAAATTTTTGTGTCAGTAAGGATGTCGGTTTAAGTCAAGCATAACTAGTCCTGTTTGCTTTGCCTTTTTTATTTAAGAGGAGGTTGTTAAACCTTGGTTAATTCTGACTGACTGGGATCAACAGCTGAGATGCAGGTCTACTATAATTTGGGTATTCCTTGATGGAACAGCTCAGGGGTTTTGTATAAAATCCTGAGCAAGGTTAGAAATGAACCAGCTGATTGATACCCAAATGCCCTGTGGGCGAGCACCGGTCAGAGCTGCACTGCTGCCCTGGCTGGTGCTCACCCATGGACCATGGGGCCACCATGGCCTCTTTGAGGCTGCTTCCAGGCAGAACGGGCAGCTTTGACATTTGGTGAGGAGCTGATGCTCGAGGGGGGCTGCAGTGCCACTAGAGGGTATCGCAGCCTCGGGAAGCAGCCGCAGGTTCTTACAAATGAGGTTTAAAAGAGGAATAAATAGTTGTTCTTCTCAAATACACATCCTTCAGGTCCTCCTGTGATGATTTTTACCTTTACTCTGGCCTTCTGTTGAGCCTATGCTAACATATTACACCTTCCCTGTTTCTACCAGGCAGCACAAGGCACTGAAAGCTGCTGTTGATAATCCTATTAGAGGCTTTTGTGTTTATTACCTGTAATTAAATGTTGCCTTTTCCACTGTAAAGTATATGAGACAATAAGAGTTAGAAACTGGTTAAATCCTGTCTTAAACCTACAGCCTTTGACAAGAGCAAAAGCATTTGGTTTTTTCCCCTTCTCATACATTTCAGACTCATGAACATAAAACTCTTAAATGGATTTAACAAAGCATAACATAAAAATATTCAGAAAAGCACTGAGCTCCTGGCCAGACAGCTATTGAAGATGATTTTGTTTCTTACTTCCTTTGACTTCACACGGGACATCAAGATGGATCCAAACAACAGAGGCAGACACCACGTCTGTCAGAAAGTTCTCAATATTCATGAGCATTTGCTTACACGGTTCCAGTTTTCGGATTGCTTATTAGCTTTGCTGACATAAACACACTGGTGGTGGGTTTTGTTTTTGATGTTTTTTTAAGTGAATAGCCTGGGTGGAAAAACAACGATATAATTAAAACAAAACAGGACATGTATGTGTTGTAAACAAAAGGACTGGTGATCTTCTTCATACAAATCTTCACTGAGCTGCCATCTGTTCATTATAACAAGCTTATATTTCTTGAGCACTTGCTGTCATTTCAATTTCTGTGTAACACTGAATAAAATGAAGGGAAATTAATTTCTGCACGTTCATGAAATTGTTTACTCATGGAACAAATATTATTCTAACCCCATTCTGCCTATCTCAGCCCCCATGAGGTTGTAGTCTGAGACTTCCATGCAACAACCAAGCCAGGGCTGCCCCCACCCCTTAAACTCACCATAGTACTACTTGGCATCAGCACTGGGAAAAATACTTGTTCAAGTAGCCAAACTGCTTCCAGTCATATTGTGGTTCCACATCTAAGTGTCATGCTAATCCTATCTTGCAGTCACCATCACTAACTGTGACTCTGTCCAACTACAGGACTGTCATAAGACTGGAGCCAAAAAACATCTTGACCATGCCTCTGATTCAGGACCACTGCCTGCTTTCAAACAAAGAAAGTTCCAGTCCAGTTGCAGACATCTCTACTCTTAACACTGTCCAAATTTAATCACCCAGAAACCTCATCCTGTCCTAATGTTGGTTCTCGTCTGCATCACCAATTTCACCTTCTAACTTCTGCCAAAACAACCATCCTTGCAACTGCAACCTTTATCATCATCCAGTTTATTCGTGCATTATCAAAGCTTTTGGGTCATAGCCAAATGCTTTAATTTTATGCTTTAATTTAATGCTTTGATTTAATGCTTTGATTCCAGCACTACTCTGGGACAATATTCTGTAATCTCTGTATTTCTCTGACCTCGGCTACTTTCAAGCATATTAAATGTGATACAATTTTTTTTGGCTGGTGATCTCTGACCGGAGCAGGTGAGAGGTCATGGTCTGAATCTTTATTCATATAGTTTACTATTGATACCACTGGATGCTTTTTAAGTCAGAAGGAGCCTTTAATAGACATCGGCACAGTATTATGTTTGTTGTACTGTGCCTATAGGTCTATAATCTCTCTAGGTAACATAAAAAGTTATTGTTGGAAAGCTGTTCAACAGCCACGAGGTGTCTCTTATCCCATAGAAAAACAGGATGTAGGCTGAATTAGGATAATCTTATTTAAAGGACTATTTTACCTTTTAAGACTAGGTTGAGATACAATTTAAAAAAATATACAATTTAATTTCTGTCAATAAAAGTAATGCACAATAGACTTGGCTGCAAATCAGAAGTTTACTAATAAAAGCATAATTAAAGTGAAAATTCTCTGAAGATCAGGTAAAGCCATCTTTGGCAGTAACTGTTTCTAATTAGACTGAACAATTCTATAGCATTTTATAATGATATCAAGAAAAATAGGAATTATATAAAAAAACTACACAGGAACCTGTGTTAGGATGAGTACAACATCAGAGAAAAAGAAGAGGGCTCCAGGTTTACGTGTGGGTCATTTTTTCTACTCCTACAACAACGAGAACAATTACACAGAAAGATTTGCCTGGGCAGGATGTCACCACTGCAGGCCTGTCCTTGCTTTCAGCAACCCAGAAGAAGGGACTTACTTGATGTTTTGAAGCTGAGAATTGAGAAAACCTGCAGTCCAAGTTCTTCTTTCTTTGACAGGCATGGAATAACCTTTTGGATATTTTCAGCTGAATGAATCTTGCTTGAAGAAACCATTAAATTATGCAGCTGCTGTCCCTTTGGGGGCTTATTTTGTGTCCCTTGTGCAGATATACAGTGAACATCTCACCACAGATGTTTTTGCCAGAGAGTTTAGAGGAACCAACCTCCTGTGACCCAGCCTCAGAGGCCCCATGTTTTCACACAGTTTTCAAAGAGCTTTTGAGTAGAGCATCTCATGGAAATCTTTAGCTTCCTGGTCTACTTCCAGTTCCTCCCTGAAGAACTCAGTGGAAGGATAGAAATTCTCCTCAGCAAGTCAGAATAACTGAAAAGCAAAAGACACTGAGGAATAATAACTTGTTTTCTGTGAACTGGGAAGTTTTAGGAAGTGAAGGTAATCCTGGCTCAGACAGTTTTTCTCTTTGGAGAATGAGAAGTTCAGCAGTTTCCCAACCTGGAAACTTGGGCTGTTGATATCTGGCTGAAGAGACCAGAGGGGAACCTGCTCAGCAGTGAACCTGGTGCCCTCCTGGCTGCTTTGTTTCTGCAAAATGAGCTCATGGTTCTGTTCCTAAGGCCCACACTTGAAATAACAGAGCTTATGCCCTGTTGTTACTACAGATTTCGGGGGGAGGGATAACTGCCTGACACCCTCCCCACCAGCCCAGCTCTCCAGCAGCACTCCAGCCATGCCCACAAGGCAGATGTGCACGAAACCTGGTTCTTCATCAGCATCAAACTCACTTTAGAAATCTTAGCTTTGCATGCACAATAACAAACCTGGGAGACATTCTTGCTGAAATTTTTTAAACCAGACAGACTCCTTCACAAACAAAATGACCACGGGTTCTATAAAAGGGCTGACAAGCGATATGAAAACACAGATGGCAAAATGCAGGAGGTGAGTGAGTCTTTCAGGAGCAATGTGCACCACCTCTGATAACACATGCTGTTGAAGAAACAAGTTTCCTGTTGAACACATCGCCCAGTTTGGTATTGGTGTGGTAAGGAACACACTACATCAGAAGGAGAACACGTGTTTAGAAGAATCAGCCTCTCTAACAGCACGTCCAAACACAAACCCGTGGTAACCACATATCACCAAGAGCTCTGCAGTAAGTTTGGTACAGACACAGATCATGCTATGTACTATTTTCTGCCCAGTAAACAGGATTCTAAAATTCTCACACATCAATCTGAGAGTGGCGAGGACAATGATCAGTATTTGGGCCTCTGTCTCAACTGAGGACATGTCCTGATTTCCCTGGAAAACCCCGATTTCAAACCATCTATAGAGCTGCTCCCACTGAAAATCTCGGAATAAGATGAAGGTGTTATCTGTGCTCCTGAGGGTAACTCCTGCTTGAAACTAGCCAAAAGAGTACTAGCATGGCACCCGTGAAGGAAAAACACATAATACAGTAAATGCATTGACAGCAAAATTCATTCTGCAAGTGTTGTTTGTCACTTCACACTGAATTTAATTACAGTTAAGGATTTAATTAGAATTTTTCTGGTTTTCCCACTTTTTTTTTTTCTTGACTGATCGTTTTGTTGTTTCATTGATGTTCTCTTTATACTCTGGACTTCAAACAGCTTCATGCCCTAGGGATGATAAATACTTTTAGGCTTGATTACATGTAATGATGGATGCCTGTGTTGCAGGTAAAGGAGGTGGGGAGTGTGATCTCTTACTGTGTCCGTTCTCCTCCTCTGCCAAGCAGATTTCTTAGGAGCAGCTTCCTGACTGGGACTCTCACCTACCTGATCCTTGAGCAGTGAAATGTTATTAATTAATGACTTGTTTTCTGATAGTGACTTATACCATATATTTTGCACACCACAGAGATCTGCCAAGAGTGGAATAACTATCATTTCAGAAGAGACCTGAGCGCCATCTGTTTTTCCTGGCACCAGCATTTCTTGGGAGGTTAGAAAGGTTGAGCACCAAATATTTTCTCATCCACTTTTCTCTAAATCATTGTCAAAGAAAAAATGATAAGTTTTGAAACACTCTACCGCCTTCTTTCTCTCTTAGAGTACACACACAGAGGTTACACGTACTTTTCCACAACATGATCTTATATATTTTTTTCTGTTGGCTGACAAAATCCATATGTTCCAAGCTCAGACCATCTGTCACTCCTGATTCTTTTACACAAAAGTTTTTGATGCATTTCTCTCACGATTGATTTCTTTCTATAATTTCACAGGGGGTCAAATGACAGAAGGAATTTTCATACCTCACCACCCCAAGGTACTCTACATGCACAGGTCTCCTCGGTAGCAAAAGAGAGGATGGATAAAGAGCTTTCAGTTCCTGAGCAGGGTTTGGGTTTTGTTTGGTTTGTTTGGGGTGGGGTTTTATTATTTTGGGGTTTTTTTGGTTGGTTGGTTATTTTGTAGTTGTTAAGTTCTCAGTTTTGATGCCCCCCCTCCTGTATAGAACACAATAATGACAAAAATCAAATCCAAGATGACATTTTCTAGGGGAAAAATGTTATTATTGAGCAAAAACTTATCAACAAAGTATCCCACAAAGAAAGGCATTAAAAAAAGGTCTTGAAGTCCAAACTTTTCCAAATCCAAACTTTTCCCATGTCAGAACTGTCTGTCTGTCCATTGCACAGCACTAGTGTGTGAAGCCAAGATCTGGAAATCAGTCTGAAACTCTCTGAGGCAGAAGCCATGAATATGGGCAAAGTGGATCTGCTGTTTCCATGCAAGCCTACCTCTAGTTTCCATAGGTACCAATTTCACAAACTCCCGTAACGGAGAGCTTGATTGTACCTCTTCAGAGGAAGTGATGCTAAGAGCAACTGGCTGAACCCCACCATCTCCACACTGTCATATTTTGCTCTGATTTTCTGCAGCTGCTCTGTAAAAGGCTGTTTCAGTGTCAGTAACCTCTGAAAAGACCGGGCTGTGTGCTGTGCTTGCCAATGCTGCCTGACAGCTCCTGTTCACAGGTCTTCAAATAAACAATGCTCCATATCTGTAATTCTTGACAGTCTGCTCTACTGTCTTGTACAAAATACTAGACTTTTTTTTTCCTCTTAACTGTAAAAATACAAACTATACCATAAACAAATAAATCCCTTATGTATTGTGCTTCACATTATTCAAAGCATTAGTGACATTAACAGATAAGACGTTTTAAGGTAATCCAGTTCTGGAGCCCTGTATTTGTTCTCTTGAGCTGTAGCTTTCTCAGTGTGTTTAACTGAAAGGGATTTGGGGTATCTCTGGGAAACTTCAGTATTCAGCATTGCTGAATACATAGTTTAGGTATGGTAAGGGCAGCTAACTTCTAGTGCTAGGGATGACCTGTGGTTTTTTGTTGGACAAAACACTTAAAACAAATTTAATGAGTTATTAGGCATGTAGGAAGCTGATGAGTGCCTAATGAGATTTTTGAAGGAATCCAAGTGAGACAAAAAGATATCCTGCCGTGGTCTAATTTTCTTTTTTTAAAAACAAACAAAAAAAATTCCAAAAACAAAAACCATATGGGAAAAAAAGAAACCACACTTAGTACTAGTAACTGCCAATTGTTGCTTCAGTGCATTGTTTGCATTGCTCTTAACTGGGCAGTAAATATCAGTTGTGCCTTTGGATTTTTTTTGTAGTCAATCTGCATGGGATTTTTCAAGCAATAACAACAACAGGATTATAGTGTTTTATAAAATAGATAAAATTGCAATGTACTTGTTCCTTACTTGTGTTAGCTTCAGTCTGTAGAAGTAAGAGAAACTCTTGACTTTGAAATATGATTTCTAAAAAAGGAATTAATTCTGTCCTTAAATATTTGATTTTGACCTTCTAGATCCAATTTCTGGCAATAAAGAATGTGTAATACGAACAGAGCATAAGCTTTCCCAGCCAAAAAAGAAATAACACGTAACTAATTAAGAAATACTAAAGATGATGTTAGTAACCCTTCAAAATTACAGTCCATTAATTTCATTTATACAGTAGAACTACATATTTCAACATTAATAATAAATGAAATCCTCATAATTAACATTATTTCAGTACAGGAGATTTATAATATATCATGCATGATTATATGTCTGATTAGTTTTGTTTGACATTAACAGTCCAGAGAATTTATGATCTTCCCTATCAAAAGCAAAACAAAATTAGTATATGCTGAAAATTGCTGAAAGTAAACTCACTATCTGAATTTGAAACAATCTAAATTATTTATTGGGAATAATGAAAGCAGGAACAAAGGTTTTAACTGTTTCTTTATGAGTGGTTGAATTTCCCTTGGTTTGTCTCCATGTTCTTAAACCAAAGCTGGCTGCATCTCTCTCTGTACCTGATCTATTACTCCTAAATTCCTTCTGTTCCATGCCAGTGATAGTCTGTTCAATGACTGATGGACACATGACAAATCCTTTCCCTTATTTTTTTTAGAACATTTCTGTACTGCTGTCACCCACGAGATATCCAAGCTCTTCAGTAGCCTCAGAGATGCGAAAATAAAGTCTAAAAAAGTGTTTCAGCCAGGTGAGACACATGCTGTCCCTCTCGCCTCAATTACTCCATGTTCTCAATTTTCTGATGTGGACAGACGCTCTATAAGTTACTAGCACTGGTTCATTTTCTTTTATGTTTATGTCCGTTAAAATGAAGAAGAAAGGAATTAAAAGTATAATCTCCACTCTAGATGTGGGTTTTAGCCTTGCAGCTCTTATTAGAGTTAATAGGATTTCAGCCTCCCTGTACTGGAGGGTCACATTTACCCAGGCATTTAAACACATTAATTAACAAAGAGCAAGTTATTTCTTTTGGAAAGGTAAAACTAAAGCTTTCAATGACTGATGGACACACATCTTGATACCTGTAAGAATCTTGCATTGGTACAGAAGGAAGGTGACAGGAGGAGAATTAAAAGTAATTTGAGTTATCTTGTTCACCCTCTTGATACAAGCACCCTACACCTGTATTTTTCAAAAAGAGTAACACCAGCATTTATCTTAAAAGTTTGTGAGCTGCACCTGTCAGAAATGTCTGTGGGAAGCTCTGCATGATTTTCTCTTGCATTTGTATTCTCTTATCAGGAACAGGACCCAAGAGAAGACATTGATTCTGTTGAAGACAAAAGAAGGCGTTTTCACATTTAGGTAAACAGCATTTTCTGCTGTTTTGTTTCACTCTACCATGTGACTCATCGGCCCACCACAAAAAAAGACAGACAATACTTCCACGTAATGTTTGTCTAAAAGATTGGGCTGATATCCTTGTTGGCTGATGAGAACTGGCCAAAGAGAAAGCGCATTGGTGTTTTAAATCCCCCACACCGCTTCTCTGCTCACAAGAGACTTCAGAAAGGTGACCTGTGCTGATGAAATTGGGGCTTCAAGACATAAAGGATTGGGATTTATCTTTTGTGCTTTGCCAATTGGTGATAAAATGATCTTACAGGGAAGAATCACCATGGTGGGAGACTGAAAGGAAAAACAAAGGACAGTGGCAGTTTATGCTCTCAAACTGTTCTTTCATTTCAGGCTTTCCAATTCCTGGTGTAACAGTCTTGGCAATACACAAGTTATTACTAAAGCTCAGAAAGGTAATGGACACTTCATATCCCTGATGACTTTAATGTTGTCTGACATTGCGATAATTTAAAACAAAATAAAATAAAAATCAAGCTGCCGTGGCTCCCATGTTATTTAATGGCACAGCTACTGGTCAGCCAGTTCATCTTCTGCAGTGGTAAAACTGGGTTTGAGGATAAAGTGCTTACTAAAGCAGGACTAAGCTTTACTATTCATGAAGCTCTTCAGTTTCACAATTTCTGCATCTTCAGTCATTTTGGAGCAACAGTAAATAAAAAAGGCTAAACTGAAGCATCAACAGATTGGATGAATTACCACAGATTTGCATTTTCAGTTCATTGCTCAAGACAGAAGAAACAAGACTTTTCTGAGACAGGGAGAGTTTCCCAACACTTCAAACAGAAGGAAAACCTCAGATGCTGTGTTGACACATGTTCTAGCACAAGAATGCAACACTTGCACCATGGTGAAAGTTAAACCAGCTCAAACTAATGGTGCTGTGCTGGGAAAGGCATCATCCAGCCTTCCCTTTCCCAGATACTCTTTACTCCCCTTAGATCTCCCTTCTTCCAGTGTGAATCCCATAGTGAACTAGCTCAGGGAACAGACCCAAGTTCAAGTTTAATGGAAGCATTTACTTCTAATTGAATTAACAAGGTGCCTATCAGCTTTGTGAAACTCTGCAGTCATTGCTGCAGCTACAGAAGTTGAATTTATGGGTTAGAT
The DNA here is from genome assembly GCA_013398125.1 of Aegotheles bennettii. NCBI lineage: Eukaryota > Metazoa > Chordata > Aves > Caprimulgiformes > Aegothelidae > Aegotheles > Aegotheles bennettii. The sequence continues at coordinate 524,800 of VZRW01002591.1, forward strand.
ATGGGCTACAGAGTCACAATGATACTGTCTGGGCAGAGTTAAGGTCCTAGAGTGAATTATTAGAGCCAGAACATTATCTACTCTAATACTTAAACCAGATTTTATTAAATTCCTAAAGGAGGGTGAAATAATTTCTCCTATTGGCATTTGCTAAAGACTTTTTGACATCAACCCTTGCCACAGCTTAAGCATTTATTGCATCTCTAGCAGCCCATAAGCAACAAAATAATGAGTCAGGAGTGCCTTTAGATCCCTTCCACATCCCAAAAAAGACCTAGCAGCAAAATTAGCATAAAAGTCAGAACAAAAAGACCACATCTTGTAAGACATGGAATAAAAACCTATGTCACAGTGGAACATGTCTGGAGGCTGCTCATGAGTACTGGGAGAGACACCATACGGACATGGAGCAAAAAGACGGTCCCTAATCTGATCCCAGAACTTTCTGTCTAGGCATAGAAACACAAACAAGAACCAGGGGGGCAGAGCACAGGGCACCAGTGCATCAATAATAATTATAGCAGTAAGCAGAGCACACTGCACGTGCCTCTCTGACCATTTGAGAGATCTTTGTGAATTGCAGCTGCCGACCAGCTCCTTCTTATCTGACTTCTCCAGTAGGAATAGTGAAAGAAGGATCTGCTTTTGCCATTTTAAAACTGCCATATGATAACATGTTGGGAACTTGGAAAATCGTGGAATACAGGAAAAACTTTAAAAATCACCCTATCTACAGAGAGTTTGTGTTTCAAGTAACATTCCAGTAATAATCATTACATAATGGTTCTCCCAGACCAGCAAAGCATCGACAAGATTTGAAACTGCAAACTCATGAGAACAAGATTTTAACCTAAAAGTACACAGTTCTCCATTTCCAAGTCAGCAGGAAGAACAAGAACTAATTTATGTTTACAATCACTCAGTTTGATTAAAAAGTCATACTTCAACAGCTCTGAAGATGCATTTTCTGAACATCCTCCTTTCCATTCAATTAATTCCAAATGATATTTGCCCAGAAAATGTAGAGCATGTTTAACGGCAATAAAGATAATGCTAAAGCAAGCAATCCCTGGTTAAAACTTGGACCCACTTCTGTCAGCATTCTTGCAAGAACATTACACCTTGGTTTCCTCATTAATATTGCTCTACATTACCTTAATGTAAAACTAAGTAATGTGTCGGGCAGCAGAAAGGAGCATGCAAATAGAAAACATTTTACATATGGTAGATTTCAAATGACCTTCTCCATTTTACTTACCATAAAATCAGTGATTTTCAGGGCTGTGACTGAGACTTTGCTATGTTCTTAAATGGTGAGCATCGTCTGGAAAAAACGACTGCTACTAGAGTCTGAATATATTAGGGATCAGGACTGAGATTTGAGATATTGGTTCTATTTTGACTTGTGCCAGTGATTTATTTCATGGGTAAATCATGCCAATTTGGACATGACTGACATAAATTTTAAATGTTGCTGCTAATGCTAAGAGAACATGTACTGATCTCTCTTCTGTCTCGGTTTCTCAGGCTGCCAAAGTAGAGAAAATTATACTTATATTACCTTAAAAATAAAGAGGCAAAAAAACCTCTTCAAAAAACAACAAAGAAGTTTTATATGAAGTTACTGAATTTTGGGCATCCACAGGAAATAGCAGAGTCAGCTTGTGACTGTCTTCATACTGAAAAGGTATGTTCTGTGCCTGAGTCTCTCTGACACTAAGTCAAGACAAACAAAACTGGAAGGGACCTCAAGGGGTGATTTTGATCCATTTTTCCATGTTTTCCCCAGGATGTTCTGCTGGTTGGTCATGAGACTACCTTAGAACTATACTCAACTCTTGAGAAATGCTGGCACAGAGGTACTTAGGACTGGGGAGCATCTTCCACAAGTGCTTAACAGGTCAGCATTCATCACTGGGGAACTCTGAGGGTAAGGATGGCCCCTGACGAGGGAGAACCTGTGAAAGCACTTCAGAAGGGAAATGCAGAGAGGAAGAGGGTGTCTGTAGCTGCTGAGAGCAGTTCTACCGCCTCTCAACAAGGCAGGAGACAAGCAGATAGCTTAGGCTATGGAGTGGCTCTTAACACCAATTCACTCCAGTGCTTCACCATTCTTCCCCTTCGAAAACATTTCTTGACATCCTACAGAATATCTATTGCCTTTCCAATATTTCCAGAGTTTAGCTAAAAATAGAGCACTATAAAAAATACCCATGATTTTAATTTAAAACATTTGCACCTTGGAGCCTTTTTCCCAGGGCAAAGGCCTTTACTGCCCACACGTACAGTTCCCAAGTCTCCTACAAGGATGCTAAAATTCATGCGAATAATTAACCAGTGCAATTGAGCATTTAATGCCACACCTGCAGTTTGTAAGCCATGAACATTTATGGTTTAATAATGTGATACAGGTTCTGTTTGACGTGTAAAATACAGCACTGCAGTGGAAACAACCGTAAATTTTCATGGCTAACCAACTTTGCAGGTGTGGTCTTCCACACTCAGTCGCCCCATTTTATTATTTCTATGGTTCTTGAGATCCCAATAGCAGACCATGAAACAGACTAATTATTTTCTTTAAAATTACAAATATGTAATCTCAACTTGTCCTGTTACAGCTAGAAAGGTATTTTAGGTGTACTAGAGAGAAACTCCAGTAGAATCAAAATGAATTGCTTTCAGTTTTGGCATGAACAGAAAATATTAATTCATGTTTGAACAGGGAAAGGGATACTCAAATTTGAGATTCCACATTATACATCACTGGATCTACCTGCTCTATCTGATTAAGCCTTGTTTCCCTCTTTAATGCTGGTGAAATCTCTCATTCTGATGTTGACTTGTTAAGGATTTTAGCTCTAGCCTATCTGATAAAACCCCAAACCCCTCGCCATAATATGGGATATATACAAAAAAGATCAATTGATTAAAAGGCCATTGAAATCTATAGAAGTCTTTCCATTGGTTTGAATCCTTCTCAGATCAGGCTGCACTATTTTCAAGAGCCAAGGCTTGTTTCTTCCACAGTGAAAGCATTTATCAGAGAGCAATTTTTCATCTCTGTGTTCAAGTGGTGACTAGTCTGGAGTCTGAACTTTGAGACCTGCTCCGACAGAAGAGCAAGCTGTGCCAACACCTTTGGTTTACAAATCACTGTCAAGCTGTCAAACCAATCAGGAATTCAAAGCACCTAAGACCTTTTAAATGCTGCCAGTGTTTTGTCATGAAATATTGTTTAAATATTATGAAGCTTTCAGATTCAATGTCATTTCTTATACCAAAGTGTTACAAGGAATTTCTAATTAGTGTATTCTATTATTTCTCATTTACTAACACTACAAAACCCATCATTTTTTAAATTAAATTCCATGTTATTCAGATTCTGGTTAGCCAAGACACACTTTTACCACAGTGAGCATGACAGCTTGCAAAACTTCAGATAACACTTGATACCGGGGTTGTCCCTCATCAATTAAAAGGCTAACTGGTATTCTCAAATGAGTCTTTAAATTGAGTAAGAGAATATTAGTCTGTTATAAAAATGTATCTGATGGTATATCTAAGGATAAAGACAGTTGAGAGGAAATCCATAAGCTCAGGATCAAGGATCCTGATAAAGTGAATTTTGGACTGATCCAAGCAGAGACTCTGTAAAGCTGCTGTACTCCTGCACTGTCCAAAACTCTTGGAAGGATTCAGAAATCAGTAACAGTGACCAAAACCACCTAACAAAGAGCGAATGTCCTCCTCCTCCTCCTCCTTCCTCCCTGTACATTCCCACTTTTCTTGCCAGAAGAGCACTGGCTGTCACAGGAGTTACTCTGCCTCAAGACTCCACCACCTAAGCACCTCCTTAATCAGAAATCCTCCCATCAAACTGCAGAGGAACCACATGGAGGGATGCATCTGTTAAATGACATGTGAAAGCTATCATTTCCAGCATACCAATTTTTATAAAAATAGAATTAATGCTGAATTCTGTTGCACATAGATATGGTCAGCTATAGACCATGACTACAACAATAGAACATATTGCTATATGTGGACGATGCACACCTGGATAATCCAAGCAAACCTTATTTTAATACAAATATCTTGTGGGCAAAACTGAGGTCCTAACTTGAATTTTACTTCTAGCTAGCCTGCTCCCTTCAGCTACACCATTTGAACAGATATTTGTCTGAGTAACAACTAAGCAAAAGCCAGCAGGAGCTAAGGAAATAGAAAATAAAACAAATTGCCACAGTAAAGTCAAGGTGAATGCTTTCCCCTTCTTGCTGTCCACTGCAGCCTCCACGTCTAAAATACTATATAGAATCAGCCATTATATTTGCTGCCACATTCAGCTCCAATGGTAATTTCATTTCAGGGTTTTGGTGATATAGTGTGATCCCGTGATGTACAGGATTATAAATGAAACACCTTGTAAGCAAAGCACTTCAGTAAGTGCCTCACTTTTAAACATGGAAGTTGTTTCACTGGCGCGTTGGGCTGGAGTTTGCAGTTGTATATAACTCCTGGACATGCAATTGGATATAGCTCTCTGGGAGGCTTGCAAAACCTAGAGATAAATAACAAGTCTAATACTTCAGGGATGAAATATTAGCAGCATTGAAGCCACTAGGAATCTTACAATTGGTTATACTTGGACCGAGATTCCACCCTAACTCTTCTGCAGCTTTTGAAGTTATCATAAATACCGGTATTATCAGATACCACAAAAAGAGACTATGGGAGTCGCAAAATAATCATCTATGTCAATGAAATCTTTTCTCTTGGAAATTTCTCTACCAATTCCACAACAATAAATCTTGTATATGTAGGAAAAGCGGCACCTTCTCCAGCAGAAGGGTTCTAATATGTCATTGCAAGTTCAGAGAAATAAAGGACGTGTAAAATATCTGCCCAGTGATCCATGCTGGGGTCATTTTTCTAGGTTATGTCAGAAGTCAGCATTTCACAGGCTCAGTTACAGTCACCAAAGACATTCCTGAGGATTGAATTTATTTATTCTTTTAAGAAAATAGGAAAAGCTATTTCTTAGCTGTCTCCATTCCTTCTCCTCACCCTGAACTTTGAAACTTCCAGTAATTAGAAATCTTGTGTAATTATTATCAAGTTAATCTGTGTCGATTTCTGAAAAGCCAAAGCAATGAGCTGACATCAGTAAATTGTAGACCTAGTGGTTCAACCCAGAATTAAACCACGATCTGTAATTCTGTCAGGGATCAAACCCATCAGCGCTTCGACTATTCCAGCACAAGAAAGAAAAGCAAGTCTCATTGTCACAGATATTTGAGTTGAGGCTGGGATTCTGGAGGAATTCTTTTTTCCTCTGGTTTGTTAAAAGACTCCTCTTGCTACCCTGAAGAACATTTCCAAGCAGCCATGCTCAAGTAAGGGAATCATTCTGTTCACTGTTGTTCAGGGATTAGAGTAAGGATAGAATTTCATTTTTTTGAAACCCATCAAAACATCCAATTCTCCCAAGCTGCATGAGATAAAATAAGTCACCCTATTCATTTTTTATTTCTTGAATCACAGGCTGAAAGTTTTTATTCAGTGAAAACTTCCATTATCTCCTCCTGGCTTGGCCTCCTTTTGTCTGTGTTTCTCCATTTTTACTATGGATTTTCTCCAGAATAAAAATACTGGCATTATTTACAAAAATGCAAGCATTTTTTTGAAAAAGCAATATTTTTAGAGCAGATTTTGCCTCTACCACCAAAGTAGCAGCAGGAAGAGCTCACCTGAGCTAGTTACAATTGTAGCATTTGGAAACATTTTTTGTGCTGAGGTTTACTGGGAGCAGATTTAAAAGTAAAATAAAAAAAAAATCACTAAGGGCCAGTTCCTACTTTGTGGAAGTATTTATCTTTCCAAGTTTGCACTGCTCAGCTATATCACAATGAAACAGTTTGACAGGAGAATTTGATGTGAAAAATAAATGGCAAGCACTTGATGCAGTAATTAAAGATACAATTGTTCCTCATATCTTTGTGTTAGCTTATTGCCTCTTCTCTGTTGCTCAGCTTTATCTGATCCCCTAATGCAGACACAAGCTGAATATCTTGCCTTTAGACAGACTTTCCAAAATGCCAAGCTGCTTCATTTTCATAAATAAAGGAGCACAGCAGAACTTTACCAGTATGTTAGGGTGTATGGCAAAGAAGGGTAAGGATAACTGTGTGAGCTGAGACCTACACTGGACTTTGTAATCATGAGGTTATTCACTTAGCTCCAGCAGAGATCTATTTCTGAATATCATTTCAGGATCCCAAAAATGTTTCTCAAGAAAAGCTCCCACTACTGCACTGAGGTTTTTTTCCTCCTTTAATAAATCACTATTTTCCATGAAAAATGTTAAAACAAAATACATTTCAGCAAGAAGTGGGTGATTGATTTCACCAACTGTGCCCAAAGCAGTGAATTGAACTCAGTGATTTTATTAGTGGAGATACTGGGGAATCATTTTTTATATGATGTGATCGTGTTTACAGCCTCCCTACATTATTTTAATATCAAACACACCCTCAGAAACAAGGCCTTGGAGAGTCTAATTATAAATTATTCCAGTTTCCACAGCGATTCTCTATGCCCTGTATGGGTAAACAGGGAACTGCCTTTCTGCAGCAGCAAAGTTCACATCCTGAGGATGCCACTTTCTGCTCATGAAAGTGAACATGCTGGTTGCAAGCCTTCCTCCCACTAAGAAGACATAATAAGGCACAAGGAAGCCTGTGCTCATTTGCAATATGCCTTGGGCATTTCTAGCGAGGCTAAGGAGTGTACCGCAAATAAAAATGCTCACTGGGACCACCTATTTCCAGTTGTGTATGGATGGGCATTGGTGAGCATCCTTCATGCCTCTTCTTACGGTTTGCAAACAAAGTTGCCAATTGATCTGGAAAGCTGACCTTAATTCGGGTAGAGATTAAAAGGTTAAGTTTTAGTCCCCCTCACATATTTGCAGCTGTATTTCATCGCAGCCGAGTTAGAAGCAAGAGCAAGAATGATGCAATTTTAATTATTTCTGGTAGTTATAAAGAGAGCACAAATGAAACTACAAAACTTCCTTTATTAAATGTCTTTGAAGATTGTACTTTTGGTCTCTTTCTAGTACTGTAGCATCTGTGCTTCAGATGAGAAACCCTTAAATAGTAGATCATCTGGTGCTTTTTCCCTTTTTTAATTCAGAGTGATGAAAGCCATGATTTTCCTGTATGCTCGCAGCAAAACTCAGTATTTCAAATATACACCTCATTCTTTCTTAACTTGAATACACTTCTCTTTGCCACCAACACAGCCGGCTTGCCATAACTGCAAGGGACATCCCTGGGGTTTGGATCGTTTTGCCATCCCCTCAGGCACAATGTTTTGGGCTGTTTGAATTAGTTCTTCCTTGGTTACCTTTCTTAAAAAAAAGACACGAAATACTGATCAAAATAATGCGACAGTCTCTCATATTATGAGAGAATTAGACAGATGTCTCTAGTTCTGGGTATATTGAAATTTGTACCATCTGTATTAATTCCAGTCAAAACACTTAATTAGTTGTAAATGTAAAAAGCTGTAAGGTGAAAATGGATGTGATGGATTGGCCCAAAACTTTCCATTTCTTCCAAGTTCTGGCAAAAGTATCTTGGATTTAGAATTGCAACAGTGACTTTAGAGCTGGGAAGATGCAGATTTCCTTTTACCCGAATTAAAAGGGGGTTATTTACTTTAGATTAATAGCATGAGACATTGTCCTCCTTAGCTGCTCAGGTCTGGCTCACCCTGCAGAGCGAAGGTCACCTGAGGCAGCCAGGGAGCAGTGACCCAACCTCCCCTGACCCCCTCTTTATCTGACAATTAATTTGAAAAGTGACAGAGCAGGATAAGAGGCTTACACAATGATGACGTTTTAATTTGCTAAAATATTTTTAAGCAGGATTTATTCACCAAGCACCTAAGATACCTCTAAAGAGGACCCAAGCGAGTGAGCACTGCTAGCAGTGGGGCTCTGCAGATGGGTATTTGGCCGATTTGTGGACATGTGCCATCAAAGGAGCCATGCACCAGGTTTGGGGCTTTCAGTGAGGACAGGAAAGCTCTGCCTTTCTCCTTACAGAGCCGACCTTATGCACAACAGGTGAGAAACCAACCACAGCTGAACCTCACAAACCCATTCATTCTGAAACCTCATGATAATCATTGAGATAGATGTAAATCTTTCCTAGCTGATGAATTAAAGGCAACTTCATTTGTTGTCTCACCAGTAATGGGAACGTGCTGAAGACAGGGTGGTACTTGGGTCTGAGCAGCAGTTGCTTACATAAGCATGACAGGGAACAAACATAAACTTGTCCCTGCTTCAGCATCTTCCTGGAAGTGCCATCGGTGCCAACACCAACAAGTTTTCTCTACTAAAAACTCTAAAAGCATCCCTCTGCAAACAAGCTCTGCGCTCAACACATACCAGGCAAAACTTCACAGATCAAAATAACATGTTGTAAGTAATTAAAAAAATAATAATGTAAAGACACACATGACACATGGTACAATCTATTCTCATCTTTTCTAATTAAACACCTTAATTGTCAAACCTATTGAACTTGCCTCTGCAGAATGCACCCGGGGAGACCCAGATTTACGATGCCTTTCACACAGCATTTAACTTCGTTGTAATGCAGAGTATAGGTGGCTTTGGCTGTAAAGCACCTTCCACCCTGAAAGACTCGCACTTAATCAGCTCCTCAAATATCACCGTGTCTCCGATGAAATGAAGTCTGTGCTCAACAAGCATAAAGCAACACAACAATTTACAGCCCAGTTCTACAACAGATTTACACATCAGTAAAACAAACGGGATCCGCAGGAGTGTAACCCAAGCTTCTCGAGATGATTTGGAAGCCTCACAGTGTCTTTAAGTCCATTTTAATATATATATTTGTGAAACGAAACAGTGTTTTTAACCTCTGTGTAGCTAAACAGACGGGGTGGGGAGCAGATGCATTATTGAAATTATAATATTTAATATATATAATATAATATTTAATATTGTATTATATATATACTATATAATATTACATATATATATTTAATCACATACATGAAAATAACCGTTGCGCATCTCTCGCTCCATTAGGATTTTCTATGGCAATGACTATTTCGAATTAACCATCTCGGTACCAAAACACATCTTGCACATTCTTCAGTCAAATAAAGGTCCTACCCATTGAACCCGGAAAATTACAGGCTCCAGACTACCAAGTATTCCTTAAAGATGTTTCACCTAATATCAAACTCCAGCCTAATGAGACGAGGACACACAAGGAGCAGAGAGGAACCGGGGCAGGAATCCCTGGTTTGGGGCAGGACAGGGCAGGGAGGGGGCGAGGTAGTAGCCAGCTGACAACTTTCCCTTAAAATACACTAAAATTAAATAAATGAAAAAATATAAAAGATAAAATACGAAAATTAGAAGTCTAGACCCCAAAAGAATCAGGCGCGTTTTCCCCGTTACCTTTTCTACTCCCGATTGCTCCTAAATTCCCACGATGCTCTCTCTTGGGTAGTTTCTTCTTTGAACAAAGTTCTTCAGCATCCACCGCCTGACTCAGCCGCTGCAACTTTTGCGAGGAAAAAAATCCAACCAAACAAAAAAAAGTAACATTTAACCAAAGAACTTGCCCGGTGGGAGGAGAGCAGGGGCAGCCCCGGCTCCGCTAGCCCTGAGGGCAAACAGGGGGGCGAGAGGGAGAAAAAAAACCCCACGATTTCTTAAAGCGCCCTGGTTCCAAGGGCAGGGTTTTTGCTCAGGTTGCTGTTATCTGGCCCGGAGGCGCGCAGCTGCGCGGGGTGAGGCGCGGAGCGGGGCGCGCATCTCCCCGCATCCCTGCGGGCTTCACACTTCAGTCTTTAAAACAGCCCGAGCTTTGTAGAGGGTAGCTAGAATTATGGAGAAAATAAGCAAGAATTATGGACATTTAAAAATATATATATTAAATATTTTAAAAAACTATTAAGATCTATTTTCTATCTTAATATATATTTTAAAAATCGGAAAAAAGTGCAAAAAATAGTGGCTGGGGGCTGCCGCAGCTCAGGGCCAGCCTTCTCGCTTAGTTGTGGGAGCATCAGCCAGGCAGTATTTACCTAGCGGTGTTAATTGATGTTTGCAGCAGTTCTATCGATATCTAAAACAAGCGATAATGAAGGCAAAAGTTTAATTTACCGGGATTTTATTATTGCAGAACATTAACATGGGGTTGGATTAGAGCAGAAACTGGTTGGCAGGAGTTGGTAGGGCCCGAGTAAGGACATCCAGTGCTCCTACAACCGAGCCTTCAATAGGTGACATTTTTTTCCCACCAGGATGTGAGCAATTAAGTAGAATTAGAGCTTTATTTTGTGATTGCCAACAAAATTGCCTTCAGACTGGTGGAATTGGCCGTTGGGACCAGGCAGGCAGGAGCCAGGGCAGCAGCCCCCTGTCACCTCCGCCTCTCCCACCCGGGATGAAGAAGCTGCAAAGTAGACAGTTGATGCCTCATTAGACTCCTTAACCGCTGTTTACAGGAGCCGTTTCTGAAACCCCTCTGTTTATTAAACCCTACCTGACCTCCAGGGAGCAACCTGTGTGCACCAGGTACAACCAGCAGAGGCTCCGATCCCCACAAGAGCTGAGCTTCATGATGTATAGGCGATCCTCAGGAGCTCGTAGCAGAGTGGAATTTTATTCATACCCTCTGCCTCACTTGCACTGACTTGGTTCTATTGTGAAGTATGTGTATTTTCTTTGAACAGTGGAGAAAAATAGATGTTTCCAGTTGTCACTGTGTGCTCCTTAATTCCACTGCAACCCACATTCACACTTTATTTTTTTTACTTTAATTGCTATTTATTATTATTTTACAAGTAGTTATTTACAATATAAAATAGTTTTAGGGAGTTGTTTTGTTTTTTTAATTTTATATAATAGGTGTAAAGCTACAATCACACACTGTTCCTACACTGCAGCCTTCTGACTTTGGTACTTGACACAAACTCCTGTTGGAGCCCGCGGCAGCGTTCAGCAATAACCTGCTGGAGAGACCCTGAGGGTCAGGCTGGTGGACATAACTTCTGTTGGAATTAACAAAAAAGCCCTCGACCTATTTTGTGTGTCAAGTACAGCAAAGCGAGCCAGCAGCTTCCAGCACTGGCCGTGTGACTCAGATGGTGGTGATGGGATCGCTGCCATCCTCTCCCGCAGACTCTTCTGCAGAATCCCTAGCTCATGGCCAACCGAGGTCAGGGTGTCCTTCCATCTGCAAACAGAGCATGACTTTAGCCTGGACCAAGATGATGAAAAACAATGCAAAACTTTGGATGTTTGTCCCCACCAAAGTCTCCAAGGGTCAGATTGCCATCTAGGAAACCCACGTGGCTTCAGTGATGTTGGCCTTACCTCTTCATGGCCAGCCAGAAGACCAGCAGGAACACATCCCACCTGGAGGTACAAATCCTGACTGAATGTGGATTTATCTTTCCAAAACAGATGCTTCTCTTTATCTCTGTTTGCCCAGCATTCGGCATGACAGGGACTCATTCCTGGTCAGGACCTTGAAAAGCAGCAGCGATATTGCAGGTACAGGACAGGGTGGAGAGGAGAATATACACAACCAAGAGTGACTTTGGTTCTTAGGCCAAAGCATACGTGTAACAAATATTTGGTGTCTAGGAAAAGTGTTGTTGTGGGACACAGAAATCCTGTCCATAAATAAAAATCAGGAATTTTCATAGCAAAGACACTGAGAGATGAGACCTGCCTTTGTGGCAGCACCGAAAGCATCAGGACTCATTCCCACAAATGATGTTTTACACAAAGTAAGGTTCAGTGATCCATCATCTTACAGGCAGCCAGCAAATTGCTAAATAACACTGACCTTGCTGCCCCCAATGCCTGCACAAGCCTTTGAAAGGATGAGTCTGGATTTCCCTGTCAAGAGATTCCGGCTCTTTAAGTGGCTGCTACACCATGTGCTTGGGTTCAGACAATCTCCTAAAGTGCTTCATTTAGCAATCATCTCATGGCATATTAATTAAGGCTTTTGGTCAGTTTTACCCCTTTTAAAAGCCTGAGTTGTAGGACAGGTAAATTAAATCCCTTATGAAACTCAAATTTCACTGACCTCATGATGTCCCACTTCCTCCTGATGTCCCACCAGGTCCTCTGTGACAGCAGACGTCCCGCTCCCGACCCTCACGATTGAACCCTTGAAGTCTTGCTGTGGCCAAAACCCACATTACAAATCTCAGAGCTCTGAGACTTTTTCTGAGCAGGTCAGAGGCTGGTGAGAATGGCAGTGTCCAGCAGCTGGTGGCTGTGTGCTGGGGCTATGCAGGCCAGGGCAGCCCACTGCCTGGTACCAGGGTATGGGCATCCTTGGCCAGACTGCTCGCTCCCAGAGCCAGAAATTCAGATCATCCAACTGCTACTGAGAACCAGAGTTACACTAGAAATGTGCGTCAGGCACATATGGGCCCAGAGCTGGGAGATGGCTCCTGCTCCGGCCATAAAATCCCTGATTTATTTATTATTTTTGTTGTTTTAGAGGTTGAAAAGCCCAGCTCTGTGTGTGCTCTCCGTGTAGCAACTCCTGTACCACCACACTGGAGGACTGGGGCTGGCAAACACGAATGACAACATTGTGAAGCTTGTTCAGGGGGTTAGTTTGGGGTTTTAGTTTTCTTCCTTGGAAAATCTCCCTTGTCTGTGCCTCATGAATCATTTACGAGCACAATCTTAGAGCGTCGCAAAATAGTCAGGCAATATTCAAACCTCTCACAGTCTGCTGCAAATTTGGGCACCAGTGGTGGGGTGGGAAGGGCCCAGTGAGGGTCGCTGGCTGCTGGCACAGCTACGGCTGCTGCTTGAACCTCTCAGCATCCTTTAATTACTTCATTGGAGAATACAAAGCAGGGATGGGGGTGTGCAGACATGAAATAAGCTGAAATGGGGTATATTTGCTTTAAATTTCAGATTCCTTAAGGGTTTCTAGAGTGCTGTTGGAATGCAGGGAAGACTTACAGACACCACCCCCCCACCCCCACCCCCACCACCCCCCCCCGAGGTCCAAACCTGTGCTTTTTCCTTCTGCTGCAGGAAAAAAAGGAATTTTTCATGTAAAGTCATGGAATCAGAATCCCAGACTGGTTTGGGTTGGAAGGGACCTTAAAACTCATCCAGTCCCCACCCCATGTCATAGGCAGGGACACTTCTCACCAGACCAGCTTGCTCCAGGCCCCATCCAACCTGGTCTTCAACACCCCCAGGAAGTGGCAGCCACAGCTCCTCTGGGCATCCTGGGCCAGTGTCTCACCACCCTCATTGTAAAAATTTTTTTCCTAATATCCAATCTAAAACTACCTTCAATGGCCCATGTACAGACACTCAGACCCTTACAATATTTCCAATGTGCACCTCTTTCCCCCTTGGGGCTTCCATGGTCTCCCAGTGGGTCTGGAGGAGGCTGGTGGCCCTGGGCAGCCTCACAGCCAGGGGATGCTCACCTAGATGTGCTCAGCTGTGTCTGAAGCTGCTTATCCATAGAGGGATGAGCAGAGCAGGGGGCCCTGGTTTGCACCCAGAGCTTGACTCGACAGATCCAAAGTTGCAAACGTCACAAAGTGAGAATTTAGAATTCAAGGAATAGGTAAAATTCCTGAATAAATGGGAACTCTGGATTCTGTAGGTTAACTTTGATAGATTTGTGCTCATGGAGCTGTGGTTTCTGTAACAAGAAATCCGCCGGCGATTTTTCCGAGGTAGCCGTTTGTCTCTGACTCATTTGTACTCCTGTTTGAAAATCCTCTGCTCATTGTAAGAGGATCCCTGGGTTTCCATCAAAGCTGATTAATTACCCCACGCTGGGGAGACGGCAGCGATAAACTTTTTTGAAGATGACAGTTAATACATTTTCTTGGTTTCAACCAGTCTTATTCAGCCTGGGACATCAAATTAATCTGCACTAAACATTCACTCTTATGGTCACAATGTCATAATCCATTTGAAGAAAGAGAACCCTAACAACAAAGCGGTTAATCCTACCATCTTTTACCTCCCGAGGCCTCTCTCAGACAATTCCAGTGGTATCCTTATTAGTTCTCTATTTGTCTGCTGGGAGATGTCATAATTTACATATCTGCATTTCCACACTGAGTGATATAACTATGGGGTTTCACCAGGAAGATCCTCTCCAGGAGGAAGCTATAAATAACAGTGTGGCAAAGAACTCCTTTCTCCTGTTTTCTTGTCCACTTTATTGGCTCAGTGAGAATTGCTGCCTGTTATATGGAAAAATGAAGTATTCTATTTAAAAAGCCAGAATCTTCACTTTGTGTCTTTGTAGTCATTCTCTGGAATATGTTTCCCTAGAATAACTAATTGTAAAAATTGGGGTTTGAGCCTAGAGTAATAGTAAGAGCATCTGTCTCTGGTGGGCTGGGTGCTAGATGCAGTACAATAAGGATCAGATAAAGTGAGATCTTTGGGTATAATGACAATTACCTTTTTGCCTCCAGAGTTGCAAATAAAATATATTTTGAAATGGTGCTATATGGGACAGTGACATTGTCAAAGACAATTGTGCTGTTTCTTAGAAGGATGGAAAACTTTCAGCTTCAAAGACTGCTCTTACCTAATAAACTAACAAGTCTTCTGTCATTTTATAAAAATAGGGAAACAATTGGTGTAAAATAGAGTCAAAGATGGAGTAGGTTATCTCTATTAACTGATCCTTCTTGCCTGAATGTTTCTGCAATTTTATACATTCAGGAAGGGTTGGATTCAGCAAAAGTAGAAGGAAAATAAAGTTAAATATTATATTTGGTTTCCAGACTGTGTTTTAGTTTAAGTCCTGGACTAAGCCTACTTTAGTGACTGGAAAAAAATGAAGTTCAGCTTTCATATCCAGCTATGAATACAAATGAGGGAGAATAAATGAAAGAAACTTATTAAAGCAATGTTAAAATCCCATACTTCACCCCTGGAGAGGCAGGAGATGCTGCACTTGGTACGTGCTCAAGATACCCTGAGTGCTCCATCTCCTAGGCACCACCTTTGTGGTGGGTAGCAGAGATTTAATACCCACTTTTCCCTTATCTTGCAGTCGTCCTACTCACAAAAGTAACATGATCTGTGTGATTTCCTCTCCTGGTTCTCTATTCAGATTCTTTATGGATGTAGTTGCATTTCTGGTTCAAACCAGACCAAAGTGCGACAGCTTTTGGGGAGGGAACAATGGCAATACAAAGTGTACAACATGGTGCCACAGTTCAGAAAAGGAAACGGATCCAGCCAGATCTGTCAGCAGCTTACATTTCATGCAAACTAGGCTAATAGGGAATTTTGGGACAACACCAGATCTGGAAATTGTATTTTTGATGCATAAACCTCCCAAGGTTGTGATTTTCTGTGGATGATATGAACCAGAAGCTCTGATTTTCATGGACCGAATGGCTGTTTCTTTGCCCCGAGCGTGGCAGTGGTCCAGCTCTGTGTCCTGGAGGTGCAGTTTCTGCCATAAGGACACCCTGCAGTGCAAAAGCCTTCGAGGTATCTGCAGGCATCTCTGATACAAACAGAGAGCAGAACTTTAGCTTTTAGCTTTAGCTTTTCCCTCTTAGCTGACACTTGAAGTTAGGCTCAAATCCACATTATAACCTTTTAAGAAACAGCTATTACCTGATGCACATAAGGGAAGGAGAAAGAGACAAGTGTTATTTGCTCAGTGAAGAATCAAATAACTCAAATTCTTATGTTTTTTTTTTTATTTTTTCTAGCTTTCTCTAACTTATTTCCTATCAAAGGACAGCAATCCAGGCAAACCAGAGAAAAGAATGCCTCCTGCTGTATTTAACTTCCATGGGGGCAAGGAGAGAGAGGGACCTGAAGCCAACATCCTGATCAGCCAAAGCCTTTGGCTCGTCCCTGAAAGGTAAATACGCAATATCAAGGAAAGAAAAAGTCAAACCCCTATGTTTTCATGTAATTTTGAGGGACTCTGTGTGTGTAGGGGGGAGGGAACATCTAAAATTAGTTGTAGATTCCTTGCAGAATGTCTTAACAGCTCCCTTGCAGCATCTCCCCTTTCGCTGAAGGGGTGAAATGAAATCCAGCCCTTGATTCAGTGTTTTCTTTGATCCCTGGCTACATGGTGATTGATCATAGCAACTTCTCTCACGTGAACAGAATCCTTCGGATAAACTCATTTTAGATGCTGAGGCTAAAATTGTACTACACACCTAACACTCGTGTTTCTCTTGTAGTGTTTAAACTCATATTCAATAGGGTTCAAAACCACTTGTGTAGAAGCAAGCAAACCATTTTAAGACTCCTGATTTAATTTCTGAGAAAGAAATCCTGTCTGGGTATGTTTTAGTTACAGGAGGACATTTCACTACACAATACTTCAGAAATCGTGAAAAAGTAGGACAGGAAAAAAGTGGTAAAGGATAAAAAATGCCAATGAGTGTATACTGATATGCTAGCATCCAGATGCAGGCATTCACTGAATGTCTAGGTCATACAGTAATCCAGATGTTGTGACCTGGAGTTTCTCAAAGCTGCTCAGCTCTCCTCCTGTATTTTTATTCATACTTATTTGATTTCATCACAATGAGAAGACAATCGATCCAATATCTGAATGGGAAGAGTCACAGGAAAGCTGTGTGCAGTTGTTAGTGCCCAGGCAATGGAGAGGGCATCTCTATTCTGAGCCAGGTTTCAGCCAGAAGTTTCCATCTTCCTTTCCTACCCTTAACTTACCCATTAGCATATTCATTAAATGCATGGTGGTCGGCGTGCTGACCGCAGTGCTCTCGTGCTGGGCATGAAATCATGAAGCTGCAGTTCATCTGAGTTTGGATTAGATTATAAATTAAAACCTCAGGCCACTCTCTGAAAAATTAATGGAGGTTCAAATACCTCTGGGGTGAACCTGTGTTAACTGACTATTATTTTGTGTTGCAGGTGTGCAAAACATACCGTTGTTCAACAGTTCATGTGCAGAACAAGGGATGTCTCTTTTCTAATACAATTGTAGCCTGAATTATATACACTGGCATCCTGCTGATCTCCTCAATAGCAGATCCATGAGTGGAAGGTAATTTCTGATGGATCAGGTGGGAAAACAGTATTCACAAATCAGGGAGAACCACAGTTGCCGAGCTTCAGGCAACTCTGCTGTGCTGCATGATTCCACCTTCAAAGATCAGAGCGCGATACCTTTCATCACTACTTGCATTTTATTTGTTAATTCTTTTGGTAGCATTAAGGGTTTCTGACACTTTTGATCGTGATAACAAAGATTGGAGAAGAAACAATAATTGAGCAGAACAGGCAATTGTTCCTGTATGCCATGGACCCCTTAGCTTTGGGTTAGCATGAGGGGCACGGAGTCATGCTCATGACAACTCTCCTCTGAGTGCATTGGCAAGTAGGATTATATATTTTCTCTATTTCTTCAACTCTTAAACATGTGAGAATATACATGTTATGCTCTCTCAGAGTTGGAATAACTTTTTTCCTGGGGCGTAGTGCAGGAGCAAACCTACACTTGCTGTCCATCAGCATTTCGGTGCTGGCTCCAGGAGCGCTGTGCCAACAAGGATGTGGTTCTTGGAGATGTCATCCCACCTGAGGGCCACAATGTCATGCTGGCAGGGCCTGTTCACTTGGTCTTGCCCTTTGAGATGAAGGTTCAGCCTGTCTGCAGGAGGTGCCACAGCTCATGGACTGGCAAAGTTAGCTCGTGGTTGAGGAGATGATTCATTTGCTGGTATGGTTGTCTCTGGAGAGACGACAAATGAGCTTGAACAAATGTAGTTGCTTTATGAAGAAACATGAACTAATCCAATTTTAAAATAGAAAGAACAATTTGAAATCATGCTCATTTATTGTGTAAACACTGACCACAATTAACTAGGCATTCTTCACTTTGGGGAAATTCAAAGTTATGGGTAGATGGGGAGAGATTCTGCCCGATTCAGCGGTTCCAGGCAAACATCGTGGTGGTAAGTAACTTTCATTTTTACAGTGCTACTAAATTAGTGTCCTTTAGAGAACCGCTGGAGAAATTCAAATTAGAAAATAATCAAGAGCCTTGGTAATGTGTACATATGGTAATATATAATGTGTTACACAATTAAGTCAATGTTAGTTCAAGGAAAATCTTTGAAAATCATTCACAGTGAATGCAACACCAGATTGTGGTACCACATAGCCCCAGATTCAGCCTTGGACCTTCACGGCACAATATTAATTTGAATCTGTACAACTTTGTGCTTAATATGAATGGGAAAAACAATTTTTTTCACCTAGAAAAATGCTAAAATTTTTTGTACCTTTTCTTGACCCAAAGCAGTTATAAATCCCCCATCCCTTGGGTGAATATCTAAATAAAAGCTGGATACAACCAGCATTCGGGAGCATGCAGAGAGGAACTCACAATAGCCAGGAGCAGCTACCCTGTGTTCAGGTTCTCAAGGACACCCCGGGTGGGGAAAATTGGCAGAAGGAGACCAGGAGTGGACCCTGCAGCATCTCAGGTTTGCACGACCCTTTCCAACTGCCCACTGCAGACAGACAGTCTCAGAGTACAAAACACGTGTTTTGGTGCAGAAAGGACAGTTTTCAAGCAAGGATGAGAACAGACTCTTTGAGGGGGATGGTACAATACAGCAGTGATCTTCCCCTGGGCTGAAGGTAAATCTTCAATCATATCTTAAAACTTGTCCAGTCTGATTTGGAAAATAAGTTTCATTGCTGAACTGTGCTCCTTTTCCCTTTCAGCTGCAGAGGTTTTGTGATTTGTACTAACCTTGAAGATACAAAACAAAATATGTGCTAATGATATTCCTATCTCCCAGCTGGTGCTGGCAACTCTTTTACTGCTCCGCAGGACAAGTGCAAGTACAAATGCAAGTACCAGAACCTTGTTGAGAGCAGTGTCCCACATTTCAGTCTAACCATTCGAACTACAAGACATGTAATAAAACAGTTTCTGCTCTGAATGAATAATTGAGCTGCTTCTGTGGGGAGGCCTCCAAAGAGCCATGCAGCAGAATGTTTTTTAAGGCACTTATGAAAGCTATCCCACCTGGAAACCTCCCACACACAGAGCCCACGTTGCTCTTCCTCTCAGCTTGGTTTAATTGCTCGTTCAGTGTCTGTACCCAATCTGAATGGTGAAGAAATGCGGCAGGCTACATGAAATGCTGTAATTATTTTTAAGGTAGAACAAGACTTCCAAATCATGAAACTCCTTGAATCTCATTGGGCAATTTTTTTGTTTGAGAATTCTTTCCATATATCAAAATTCCTTTCAAGGCTATCAAAAAGAATTGAAGAACACTTTAATGCTTGGTTCTTGAAGCAATTATGTAGCATATAAAATTTCACTGCTACATCCTCCCCCATACTGTGGGTGCTGTGGCCCCTTGCAGAGCAGCCACACTGCTGGGACACCCATCCCAAAAACCTCCTCCTGAGGCAGCAACCCCCCAGCTGACTGCCTGCTCCAAGCCATAGAGCCACATCGCAGCAGAGAAAAATTTTTACATTCTGAAAAATATACTGAGATGAAAAAAATTCCCTTTTTCTCTTTGGGATATAATAGAGAATAAAAACAACAACAAAACCAACCAATAATAACAGCAACAACAACAATCGTAATAATAATGTTGACAGCATGTGTGACATATCAACACTTCCCAGTGTAAGACGTTTTGTCAGAAAAATCTAATCAATTGCATGCTTCCCACCAATATCATGATAGTGGTTGAATGTCTCAGTGGCACATTAGGCAGCTTGAGCAACACTCAGCCTCCTATTCCTGTTTCAGCAAGAAAGCTGAGAGTAAAATACAGCCCACCCAGCTCTGAACATTATTTATGCCAGAGTTAGAGTCAGAGGAGAGAAGTAAGACCCTTTGAAAGCCTCCAAAGACTTTCTTTCCTGAAATACAGACACCCAGGTAGACAGGGATGTGTACTCCTGGAGGACATCTTTTTGCTTCCGAGGACAACACAGGAGACCATGTTCAGTCAAGTCAGGGGGACAAATGACATTATTTTTCTGAAATGCACATATAGTAAGTCCTACCTGATACATGCAATGTTACTTTTTAATTCTAGCAATACATATAAATGTTTTATAGATGAAATGTTCTATATCGGGAGCGAAGGTATGGAGGAGTTTGGCAGTGACTTACAGCTCTTGTGGGAATTTAACTCACAGCATCGGTCTGATGCTTGAAAAAGTTTTTGTCTCTTGCTCACTTGATTTGAACCTGTGTGACTACTTTGTGCCTGAAGAGCAGATTTTTGAACCACGTTCTTTGTCTCAAAGCTTCAGGTTATCTTTGATATATTCTGGGCCAGAATACAGGAATGGAAGCCTTGATTCCTCTACTTGGGAAGATGGTAGTCATGCTGAACATCAATTCAGGGAAAGGACATTTTTGTGAAGAAGAGGACGCAGCTAGAGCACAAGTTAACTTTTTTTCTGAAGAGTTTGCACGTCTCTATTTAGTATGCAATTTTCATACCTGAGCTGTCCAAACTATTTAGATTGCAAGTTTCTCATCTGTGGCGCACCATGCATTCCTCTGTGTTATAAATTAATAATTACAATACTTAAGTCATGCAAGAAGGGAAATGAAGTCAAAATACAGTTTTATTATTCATGTTACATGCCATTATTTTGTATTACTTTGTCTTCAGGGCTTTTAAATGTGATTTTTTTATGGTTGTTTGGGAGGGGGGGAAACCCTTGAAGAAGATAAAGCTGAACTAAACAACAAACACTGGAGCTGGAACAAATACCCCCTACTAAGATTCAGCTGTTTTGTGCTTCAGGAAGATACTGTCTTATCCAAATCCCTACCTTTCCAATGAGCATACTAATGTGTTTTTGACATAATTTGTGCAGAGGCCACCTCCAGACAAGACAGCTTTGAAAGGAGCATTACTTTCTTAGAGAGGAAACACTGATTTGTTGGAGCTGTGCACCATACATCAGGGCCATACCTTCTGGGAGTGATGGTAACTCACAGCAGGATGGAGGGATGCCTGAGTTACTGTCATGCTTGTGGTTATTTGAGAATACAATAACCATCCATCATGGAAATATGAACCACTTCTGAACTAAGAAGGAAACCAAATATTCTTAGGAACAACAGGTGAATTGAACATGCTCTTCCTCACTCTCAGTGCTGCTTTTTGATTTAGATGAGGCAGTTCCTTCCTTTCTTTATGGACATGATATGATTTTTTTCCCAGTAAAATTCCCCTTGAGCTTTTCCTTATCTCAGATTGATCCAAAGTTTAAGGGGTTCAGTAGAGAACGCCTCCATTAGCTTCGATAGTCTTGTATCAAGCTTTTAGGTCTTCATTTGGTCTTTAAGCATCTTCTATTTTAAAGTTCTAGCCGAGCTTCCAGCTAATTTTTAAATTCTGACTCACCAACAGACTTGTGTGATAGCCTGTTTCCATTTCCATAACTGAAGTTCCTAACTCAGAGGCTGCAGAATTTTGGGATGATCCAGTAATTTTCTTGATGGTAAACCACTATTTAACGATCTTAGACATGACATAATTGGCATTTCCTCCAACCTATTCCATTATTGCTCTACCTGCAGATCAAGATGAAGGGTGTCATTATGTCATATCACACAGAGAAATACTAAGGGTGTTTGTATATCTACCATAGCTTCAAAATTGTGCAGGTTTAGAGAACAGACCAGGTTCACTACAGCAACCTTGCAAAAGATCTCTCTGTTGCTACATGTAAAGTTTGAGTCTGGTGAGGAACTACAGGTGAGGGATGGGGGTGACAGGAAGGCAGCATACTGAGAGAGTGGAGAAGGTTGGAAGATAAATTTATAATTATTTATTTTAAAAACATTGCCACTTTTTTAGTTAAAAAATCGCCCATAAACAGGGCATGATTTTTCTTCATTAACATATTAATCTCAGTGAGTAATTTATCATCTGCAGCTTAACAGCGATGATTGTTTGAATAGAAATTTAGACAAGTTTGGTCAGATGGCCAGCAGATCCTGGGCTGGATAAGGATATCAAAGACTGCAAGCTGACCAAAGTGATGTTCCATACCATATGACTTTGTGCTCAGCAATATAAGGTAAGAGAAAGCAGGAAAAGAGGGCATTTGGTGTTAAGGTGTTTGGAGAATAAATCTCTTTGTTTTCCTTTGTTTCTACACATGGCCTTTGAGGTTTTTTTACCGAACTGCCTTTATCTCCACCCATGATTTTTTCATCTTATTTTCTCCCCTTGCCCGGCTGAGGAGGGGGCACTTCACAGCCTGCCAAGGTCAACCCAGCACATAAGTATATTAAAAATACTTTACACCAGACAAAATTATGTCAATGACAGACTTCTGTTCTTAGGGAGCTTCAGCTGAATGTACAATATGGGCTTTTGATTTCCATATTTTCTTTAGTTTATTCATTGCTTTATTACTAAATACGCCTAATTAGTAATACTCATGCTTAATTACCCTCTAGCTTGTATGACTTGTAAACTCTCTGGTTAACACTACATTTCTCATCTCCAAGTAACACTGTGACATGATCTGACATCTGTTATTTACTTCAGCATTATTTCTTTTTTATTTGTGGAGAAAAGGCTGCAGACGCTAGACTGTAAATTTTCCTTGCTAAGGCGTACAGTGGAGAACAGAGCATAAAGAAGACCCAGAATATATAAAGAATCAGGATATAGCATTGTGCCCAATGAAAAATTGTGCAGAGGAGGACATGTTACAGAGGATCTTCTTCTATTAAAGCACACACAAAGTTTCAACAGATTTCAGTGCTGGGAACTGAAATACTCACTTTTAGGAATGGAACCATTTAATTCTGGGTTGTAAAAGATTTGCAGCCAGTATTTGAAACAGAAAAGAGGTTCTCTTACGTGCACAGGAATGCAATTCCTGTAACCCATGCAAGGCTGATCAGAGGTTTTACAAAAGTCCATTAGTGATTTTGGGGGCTTTTTTTTGGTTTTACTCTTTTTGAATAAGCAAAGCTTGGGGTCATATGATCCCACTGCATCTGCACTTTTTACATCCATCCATCACCTCCTCTGATTCTCTGTACTGTGGTTCCGTTTACAAGGGGCTGTGGGTTTACCAGCCAGCAGCAGCACACTTTGCAGGTACATCCTTCAGCAAAGCCTCACACCGGGTGTGCCACTTCCCAATGTGAATAACAATACTAGAGTTTGGCCTGTACCATTAGAGAAATTATTCTGCTGACCCCGTAGCGGGCTAATAATTCAATTACACAAGAGAAAAGTAGACCTGTAACTGCAGAAACATGCTGCACAAAGTCTACATGAAAAGAAAACCTGAAAGACTCAACAACGAGAAAATCACAAACAAAAAAGCTGAAGCCCCACACAGCAGCAGGAGAAACTCTTGCCTCTTAATAAGCATATCGTGTAGGATCCTTTCCTCCAGCACTGACACAAAAACAATAAAGATCTCATGTCTGGTTAATAGTTCTGCCTTTAGGGGACTGAAAAGAAAATTACCTAGAGAAGAAAAAGCCTTATGGCAAGTTTCTTTCAGGCTTATGGGCTCTGGAGATTGAAGTGGTTTTTGCCCTCGAATATTTTCTTAAATATTTACATAAAGGGTTGTCAGATCAGCATTGCACACCATCTTTTACAGGCAAATAGAGTCTATCAACAATGCCACCAGCCATAAAGCCACACGCTGCCAGAGCACGGATGCTCAGGGCCCCTTGCCTTTCACTATTGCATCCATCTCCTGTATCTTTCTTTTTATTTACCCATCTCCTCAGCACTTCTAGTGTTTATTACCACCACTACTCTATATGTCTGAAACTATATACGAGGATATGTGTTCTCATAAGAGAAGAATAAATGCATTAGACTAACGTGATGCAGTAGTCAGGAGCCTTATCTCCCAAGCTGTCTGGAGAAAACACAAACAGCTTTTACACGCGATGAAACTCTCAGGTTTGTTCTGCAACTGACTGACAAAATGCAGTATGATAAAGGCTGGAATACAGGCAGGGCTTCGTGTAATACTGGATATTTATAACACCTTTGGAAAGGATTCCTTTGTTTTACTAATGAAGGCGGTGGTATCGCCAAGGCTGGCTGGAGATGTATTTCAAAAGCCTTGTGCTTACTCTGCCAAGGCTGACGGTCCTCCCCAGGGCATGGCAGAATGCTAACTGGTGCCTCCACTATTTCCTTACACAAAGATCATCCTAAAGTTGACCTCTTCTGAGGAAAAATGTCCATTTCCACACCAAGTCCCATAAAGTACCAAATCGTGGACACTAATGTGTAGTGTAAAGGCATTATCATTTTATTCCAAGAGGTATACTGTCACTCTGAGGGCTATGGAGGCAGTTATGAATTGACATTTTCCCAGGTTTTGTTTTTAATGAAACACTGAAGTGTTTTTGGGTAACAAAGTGATAAATTAATGGCAAGGCAAAATAATCTGGTTTTGTGTCCCGGGGTGCACAACAGGAGAAGCACATAAACTTCAAAATTGTAAGGCTGGTGGATAAAATGTGTAGTTTTCAGACAAAACAGTAGGAAGAAATTGAAGCATTTGTGCCTTTGCAGAAGCTGATCTGATCTTGGGAGAAGGATGAAAACACAGAGGAAAGTATTTTTGTATAGTAAGGAAATGAAGAAAATGAGGGACCAATTTCCTGTTCCATGGACTCCAGACCTCCTGTGCAGACTTGTTTGTGTTATTCAGCCCCTTGGCACATCCATACCCCATAATATCAATTTAATCTGGTACTGTGAAATAAATGACAGATTTAGGAGGTGCTGAGACGCTTAGGTAACAGGGACCACAGAAGCATCTATCTTACATAAAAGAGAAATACGACTTGTCCCTGCTGGCATTTTGCTTCTGTGTGGGCGTGTGTGAAGAGCAAAGATATATCTTTAAAAAAATGCATCTCCATGCTTACTCCTTGGAGCTGTTTGCTAGTTGTGCATAGCTCATCGCCCTACCTAACGGCGATGGGTATCCATCACTGCTGCTACAAGCTGATGGCCAAATCCTACAGTTTATGGTGTCTTCCTCACTCCAACCCTGGATATCTGTTCGGAAAGTGCCCGGATTTTTGCCAAGCAGGAGCCTGAGTTCTGTAAGGAAATGTTTCCCCAAAGAGGAGACCATGAATGTTGAGCACAAGTGGGTACAGCATGAACACACCTGAGCTTTGGGGGTTGCAGGACTGCTCTTAGGAGCCCTGGGCATGGCTCCGTACATGGCAGAAGGGAAAAAAGACCCATTGCAGGTAGACTTTAAAGAATTCATTTCATATTACCAGTGGCAGGAAGGCAGCTGATGGCCTCATAGACACTTTGGGCTGCCAGAGACAACTCCAGAGCACGTTCATACCCAGCAACAGGACCTAGAGATGAAGGTCCTACCACCCGTCAGTGCTTAAAGATGGACTGGTTGGAGGAGGTGTTTTGCCACAGCTCTGGGTGAGCTGTTGGGGGGCCTGAAGTTTAAACTTCAGTCTGCTCTCAGATTTCTTTCTGGACCCTCTGAGGATGGTTGTTTTAGGAATTTTTCTGCTCAGCAGCCAGACGCAAGATCCTCTGTGCCACAAAACAGATAAACACGTACTGTTTCTGCCTAAAAGATGTTGGCTATACCTGGCCTTCAGGTGCTAAATTTTCCTCCTGTGTAGTAGGAGGAGCTGCACAGCAGCTTCTGCAGCCTTCCCAAGGCAGAGGAAGTTGGAGTAACAAGAGCTGCCACTTAGCTGCCTACATCTTGTACCTGATCTAGTCCAATTTACAATATAGTCCTTTATGTGTCCATTAGTCAACTACCTCCCACCAAGTGTAATCAAATTACCTTCCTTTCCCCCATTGGATTTCCTTGGTAAAAATGCACATGCTTCTGCCTGTCAAATGCTAAAAAGGGCTTATTAGGATCAGTCATAAAAAAATCTATATACTACCTACAAATAATTGAAATCCTATTTTCAGGATTCTAGATGCATAAATCACTGTTCTGCTCAGCAATCTGAATCACAACCATTAAAATCTTTGATCCCAAAGGACAACAAAGGAGAAGGCAGTTACTTACCTCTTGCCTTGGTCCAGTGGGAAATACAAGGAGATGACAACCAGAGGTCTTCACAGTCTCAAATAGACAGGCATAAAGCACCGTGACTCACATAGAGGCTGGGAATGAAATGGAAGTTGTTGGAGAAGAGCCATTCTCTCATGTCTAATGCTTTCTCAGCACCTAACGATCATGCAGCCATACCCTGAGGAGTCTCTGCAAGAAAACACATACAGATGTTATCTACTGAGATTTTTCCTTAACAATCTTACCTAAGGTGAAAGTATTAGCAGATTTTTAAATTATATATATATAGCAGCAGGTAAGGAATTAGTAATCTGAACTCTAGCTAAATCATGGCTTTCAAGGGAATGGAACTTACATCTTATTATGCTGGCAAATTTCTTCCAGGTGAATGCATTTTCCAGTGAATGTATTTTTTTTCCAGGAAGTGAAGTGAGAATACGTTACAAACATGGATTTAAATTTTGACCAAGCTTCAGTGCAGTGTCTGTTTACAAAGCCAGTGGTGTCCCTGCTGAAAATCTGGCTTCCCAGTTAATATACATTTATTCATTCACTTATTTATTTATTTGTTGCAAGGGTAACTTCGCAGCAGGTCTAGCAAGATGTTGCAGCAAATATTATTTTACCCCCTACCAAGGCTAATACAAAAAGAAATACTTGAATGTAAATTCAATGCATTATTTAATGTACAAATGATAGTCTAACTTGGTTTAACACAGAAAGAGAGAAAATATTTACTTTTGTTAATTTGAAGCTGAGCTTAGCATCACTGCACTTCTAAAATAGCCCAAGTTATTTTGTATTTCTATAAACTTGTCACTGATTCCTCTGCCTTCCATAGAGATCTCCCAGGAAGATTTGTCAGAGCTGGATTAGACTCCAAGAGCAGGGAGGGAGCTGCAGTAGTGCCTGAAGGACAATTAGCAACTATAGGCACAAATCATCAGCTCAGTTTGGGCTGAAGACCTTTGTTATCCAGGATAGAGCTCAGGGGTCTCTGCAGGAACTACCAAAGTCTTTTTGTGGACTGGGAAAAATGTGAAACCACTGGCCAGTCTGTAATACAAAAGTTTTTATTACTGTATAATAAAGCTTTTTCAAGACATTTTTCTAGATGGAGGAGAAAACAGTACATCTTTGGTCCTGCCTAGACTGAAATATGAGGACTGTTCTTTACTTTTCAGCGATCATTTATACACACACTGTGATCTCTGTGCATGGATTTCTCTTGCCTAAGCTCAACACATTTCCACCAACAACTTTCTCTCCAATTCTTCATCTCAAAACCTCCTATTTTTCACTTGGCTGTAGCTCAGCTGAGCTATGATGATTTGGTTTCTTAATGGACACTTTTGTACCCAGCTCTCTTTAGAGCACTTCTGCATGTTTTTCCTGAAAATATTAAATATTTCTACACATGCCAGAACCTTGAGTCAGCCTGAATTCTGGCATGGATTTGTCTAAACCATCTCCCATGGTGACCTTGGGAAAGAGGAGCTCCGAAGGTCAGGTTTTACCCAAATAAAGGAACCCACCAGCACAAAGCAGCCCCAACCTGCCCTGTGCCTGGTGCATGGGATGCTCTGTGCTGGGGGAAAGGAGAGGAGCAGGCTCTGCCCTGCCACAGCAAGCCCCATGCTTTTACCTGAAAGGCCTGGAAAATTGTTTTTGCCTGTCTTCCACCAGACTGGAGGAATTCCCTATAGTCTGTATAGTTTCTGACAAGTACTCAAGCTTTTGGGTATTTATTTAAGTCAGAGCAGTAACTACTCCTTTCCCGCTTGTCAGAGTAAATCAAAGTTAAAAGAGATACATTGCTATGGAGAACATTCTAATCTTAACAAATATGTAAATAATGCTTCATAAAGTGCCCTAAATACTGCTGGTGGACCCTTAGGCTTTGGAGAGGACTCAATTAGTGAATGGTGACCTGTCAATCTGCACCACGGGACTCACTGAAACCTCCCTTCCTTGTGGGACACCACTGGACTCGTCTTTAAAATTTATATTAAAATCAGATCTGTTTTGCAAATCATCTGAGAAGTCTATCAGACTCCCTGGCTACATCAAAGCAAACCTTTATCTTTGGTGCTGCTGAACATCATCTGAAAAAACTTCAGAAGGGAAATGTGCAAAGACACTACTTTATGATCTCAGGTTGTTTCAAACAAGTTTAAAGAGGGTGATAACGCATTACAATAGCAACCAAATTTCTCCTTGCTACTGTAAGTGCATTTGCTTTCAATTCTGGGTTAACTTTTCCACCGGGTAATTTCACATGAGGAGCTCTTGAACATTGACTTCTCCCTGTGTATGTGCAGAGCAGTCAGAGGCATCGCGCTCGCCCAGCGCCTGCACAGGGGTTTCCAATCTGCCCATTTCTTCTGCAAGCAACAGCAAAAGCTGCCTATGCCTGCATTTCAGGGGGTTTACTTACTTAGGAACAAATGCTGAGCATATGTTCACAGCGAGCAACACTTTATTTTGTGAACAGGTTCTGCTCAGACCGATGGGTCTGTTCTCAATCTGTGATACCATACGATGATGGAAGAGGCATGAGAATTAACCTCCCTCTGCCATCCACTTATGCACATTTACACTGCATCTTATTTCTAACTGAAAAGAATAATTGTAGGTACAGCTTTGGAAAAGATTTTGTAGTCTATTTTCAATTTTTTATAAAAAGTTTCAGTCAACATGACATGAAAATTTGTCTGAGCTTCTGGCAGACTTAAAAATAATAATTAAGCGTTCTTTCCGGGTTGAACAAAATGTTCCATTTAAATCCAAAAATAAATACCCTTTCCTACTTGAAAACTTGCTTGAACGTCTTTACAAACAAGATGAAAATACATTTAGAAAGTAAACATCGAAGCTAACAATTAAAAATCGTGTTGAATTCATTGCAAAAAGGTATGGACACACCTGGTGCTTCACTGTTTTTTTCAGTTTCTTTTCACTGAATTAATCTGGCAAAATTTAATAGTTTAATAAAAGCTTCAGATTTTTAAATAGTCTGGGAGAGTTTCGAAATGGTGCCTAGGGAAGGTTATACTGCTCTTTGATGCTCAGAGTAGAGAAGTTAACACAAAGGACTGATTTCTGAGAATGCTCTCAAAAATATGAAATGGTAGATAAAGCCTTGCAATCATGAAAGACCTGTGCTGGGTCCTTCATCAGTTGTATCCAAAGTTTCTGAGAGAAAGGAAGGGGGTCCGTTGTCTTTTCCTACTTCTTGACAGGCTCTTAGAGCCATTGACCCCCCAGTCCCCTCAATACACCCACAACGTGGGGTCCTTACGGGGGATAAGGAGCGAGTAAACCTCTGGGAGAAAGTGAAGCCACCTGAATCCCTCAGCTGGGAGCTGAATGTGGACCAGGACTGGAAGGGAAGATTATAGCACTTGTGTTTTCATTGGAAGTGAATTGTTCTGAAGAGATACTGAAGACAGAGAAATCCTCGGCTTGTTCCAGGTGGCAGGTTTAGAAGAGTTAGAAATAGGCAGTACGTTACAGCGGGATTATGAAGAAAAGTGTAAACTGCAAGACAAAAGCATTCTGAAATTTAAAGAAAAACCCAAACCTGTGTTTCTTCCAGGAGCCTGAAAAAGTCACTTTTCTCTGCAAGAAATATCTGCCAAGTGAGAGCATTGATCACGTTAATGCAGAACTACATAATACAGCTCAGTCATGTGAATTTGAACAGTTAACAGCTGGACTAATTAGAGAGCACAGTATTATTGGTATAACTGATAACCAGGACTAAGCAAGGTTATTTTGTAAGTAATAGATTTGACTTTGCAAAGAACAGTGGATATTTGCAGAGCTAATGAAAACTGTGTCCCACATTTAAGTGCGAACAAGCAGAGAAAGAACTGGAGTGCACCTATTACGAATGCACACCAAGGCAGGAAGACAGAATCCAAGGGTAAACAAATGGCAGAGACCAGATTTGTTTGCAGTAAAGACAGAAGGAGGCCCAAGGCGACTCGGGGTGCCCAGCCCAGGGTGCTGAGTGCCTGTGCAGCCCCAGGAGAGGTTTTGCACTGCTGGCGATGCTGCCGTGGCTCCTCGCTGAGCAAACAGCCCGACGGGCTTCAGAGCTGGCAGCTCAGGATCTTCAACTGAAACCAAACACATCACTAGTGTCTCCAAGAGGTTATTGTACAGCTTACAAAGCTAATACTT
This sequence comes from Aegotheles bennettii, assembly GCA_013398125.1. NCBI lineage: Eukaryota > Metazoa > Chordata > Aves > Caprimulgiformes > Aegothelidae > Aegotheles > Aegotheles bennettii. The sequence continues at coordinate 555,152 of VZRW01002591.1, forward strand.
AAAGAGTTTGCATTTTGCATGCAAATAAGCTTTGATTTAAACTCATTAGCATTTCTCTTTCCGAGCTCCAGGTTGAGTTATTCTTAGACTCCTTTCTCTTGGAGGAATTATGACTTATTTATCTGACACAATGACTACTATCTCCCATCTCATTTTAGTAATCTAACATAACCTTCACATGCTCAGCAGCTCCGCTTGACAGATACCTACAAAGAGAAATGTGTCACAGACACAGCCGTGTCTTTCCCAGCCGGGAATTTTCACAGATCTTCCCCTTCTCTGTGGTCTTTCTGAGAAGAAGCCTCCTCAGCTCAGCCCTGGCACCAGAAATGCCAAAGGGTTTGACTGCTCCCAGCTGCACTTGGCTGGGGTATGGCTGGTGTTTCTCTTTTTTCGTGTCAGAGTTCAAAGTAAAGCTCTCTTGAGCCTGCCTGAGTTTTTTGTTATTATTTTCCTAGGCGAGTATCGCTCCTCATCTCTCCAAGAGGATATTTGCTGGCACCACCATTAGGAATCATGTATGAGAAGGATAAATTTTCATTATGATATAAAAAAAAGGAACTAACTAATCTAGCAGGTAAAATAAGAAAGGTTAAATAAAGCAATAAAGGCTTGCTGGCCACTTGCTGATATTTCCTCTTTAGTTATGGAAACAACTTCTGCATGGTGATAGGTGTTAGGAATTAACAAGGCACTTGAAAAAGCAAAGCTGCTCATTCTGGAGACAGAAAAAATGAGGGCATTATATCAAATCATGAATGACAGAGAAATATTCTCACCATCTCAGACTGTACAAATGAGGGATCACTGAGCAGTGACATAACCTAAGTGGATAGAAAGGAATTGTTTTCTCATAGTGTGTGATTCCTTAGTGAAAATAATTGCCATGAATGTTATTGATGTAAAAAATGGAGCTGGATTCTAAAAGCTGGTCACTGATAGGGTTAACAAAAGCATTCAGCACATAATTATGCTACTTTATCTTTTTATAATTTAATAAAAAGATATATTTGGAGCTTATTTAGCTAGAAACTTTCACAAGGGACATGAAGCCTCATGCATCTGGGTTTAGAGCCACCTATTTAATGATTACGAGTGAAGATGGAGCAGCTAGCATTCCAAATTGGCATGTTGCAGACATCCACTCCTTCCCAAAGCATACAGTGCCAGCTTCTGGTCAAAGAGCAAACGTGGAAACAGAAGACAATAAATTCCTTCCCTATAGCAAACTTCACTGGTTTCTGGTTATAAAAAGTTTCCACATTTCAAGAAAAACTCAGATCCATTATGTTCTGGCTGTCCTAGGTTAAAACCATAGGGGACAATTTCTCTTTTTAAGGGACTTATCCAAGCTCACCAGGGAAGTTGAGCTGAAGGTCAAGGGCTGCTGCAGAGAGGTGGCCTCCAGCCCCAAGTGCCACCTTCCCATCCTCAGCATCTGAGGGTTGGCTTAACTCCCATCTCGCCCATTAGCTGAGCACGTTACCTATTTGCTGGGGGACTGACTGATAACACCCATGTCACTGTACTGAAAGGGCTGTAAAATCATTAAGCATATCTTGTTTTACTTCACCTGAAATCGTTTTAATTGTAAGGCTCGCAAGGCTGAAGAGTGTTAGTGAGACTGGAATTCCCTGATGTGATAGGGGAGACTTTAATGCAAAATGAAGTCTTACCATATTAAGCATAATCTTTATCATATTAGTGACTTAACAAATTAGCAAATGTTGTTTTTCTAAAATTATAAGACAGCTCCTGATATGAAATGAGATTATGTCAGTTCATTCTCTCCATCAGCTATGCAATACTCCAAAAAGCAAGGATTTGTCATCAACATATGGAAATCACTCAAATTTCTCCTGTAATTAGACTTAGCCTGCCTTTATTATTGACACATCCATATTGGCTTGTGTCTTCTTATAGAAACCCCTGTTTCCTTTTTGATATATACAGAATAAAACTTACGTAAACTAATAAAAGCTAAAAAGTGAAGAATTTTTAAACTCTGTAACTAAAGAGCTCACAATTCCTTGAATATTTGTCAGAGGCATTTAAAAATTATTTCAAAGATTGTCTTTTCATTTGGTGGAATTGGAAATGTTCAAGCCTTTGGGAATGTTACTTTTTTTTTCTTTTTGACTAAACTCAATTAAATCTCACCAGATTTTGACGTTTGACAGCACAGCTCATAAAATTCACCCGTTATTTACCAAGTAGACATTACATTTCAAATCTGACCACGTGAAATACATGGGGTTTATTTCTATTAGCAATAGGAACATCATTACTGCAAAATCATCACCATGCAATGCCAGTATACCCAGCAACATGGAGTACTATACATTTATGTCCATGGAAATCTGAGAGATGTACTCATACAGTATAAAGTTTAGACATCCGATCCACAATTTGGTTTTCACACAATTTACTCTCACCTACTAATAGCAGTATTTTTAATAATTAGTTACAATTCAGCCTGAAGGTCTCAATTTGCATTTAACTAGCAAACTTTTATGAGCAGCACACATTAACAGTTACAAATGTCACAGCAAGGTTTAATCATGCAAGATAATGCATAAAAATACTTAAAAATATTTCTAATTGGCAACGCAATTATTTAACTTATTGTCTAAACTTTGTTGCTATATATTTTGTCCAAGATTTAAATTTGGACTTTCCAAAATGAAAACAGTAAATCAGCAAGGCAATATCCTAAGGGCAACTCTTTTTTCTGCTGAGCAATGTCCCTAACCATTAGGGCTATTTGCTTCATTTCAAACCCAGCTGCACCCAGCCTCAGCTCTCAAGCACTAAATCCTGCTGCAGATTTGCCAGCTGAACTAAAGAGCTTTCCACTGCCAGGAATTTTCTAAGCATTTAGGTAGTCATATGCCATCTGGATAAAGAGATAAATTAGGAAGCCAGGAAGTCTCGCAGGTACTCTGATGAACCATATCTGTATATTTTTGTAAGACGCATCCACAGGAAAGAGCAGATGCCATATGTGCTCCCCCCTCCCTGCACTGCGATGTCGGTGTCTCGCCATCAGTGGAGGGAACCAGTCCTTGAACTGAGAAGAATAATTAAGTGAAATAATCTTTCTTTATTGAGTCTTTCAATTCTACACTCTCTGCTCTGGCTTTACTCTTCCCCAGAGAGCTGCTTTTTACTGCTACCGCTACTTTGGCCAGAAGGCTTCATAAATCACTTCCTGAAGAACCGAGGTATCACCTGTAGCTGTTCCCATTCATACCCCGTGCAACAGTTCCTCCTCAGCCTTAATACAGCACTCCACAGTCATATCTCAGGTACCAATTAAAAAGCAGAATTCAAAAAATTAATACCATTTATAATCTCATCATATGGGCTGTTTGAAAGTCAGAGTTAAAAATTAATAAATGTTTGAACAGAAGAGAAATATCTTGTTTCTGATGTTGTCAGTCTTAAGCAATATTAAGAACATAGGAACTGCTACAGCTGGTCAGGCTGAGGATATATTTAGCAAGCTTCTGCTTTGTGGCAGTGATAATTATGGAAGAATTTAAAACATGACAGGTGAAGAATAATCCTTCTTCCTCTTGGAAATCATCACTAGCAAATTTTATACATTTTCAAGTGTCATCGGGAAAGCATCAAGACTATGACCCAGGAGACTTGAAGTTGATCTGTGCTGCTACCACTCTTTCCTCTATTGTCTCTGCACTTTATTGAGTCTCTGCCTGTAGAAAGGTGATAACAACACTTCCTATATTCCACGTGTTTTTTCTGTTTCCACACCCTGCTCTCAGGATATAGAAGGTTCACATGAATGGAGAGCACCTCACTCCGTTGCTATAGAGTCATAGCAGGATACTGGTATTATTACAACACAGTATAATAGCAATGACAATAATACCTCTTTATAAAGAGAAAATAAGCAGTAGAGTATGGAGCAGAACTATTTTTCTTCCCTTTTCATCACTGCTCCATTTCCCTTTTCTTGATCCCTCTCACTCCCTCTCCCCCTGCCAGTCCTGCAGAACAAGAAATGGATTTTCCCACCGCAGACACAAGCCTCCGCCAGTGGATTTTGCTGCTGCCTCATGCTCTTATTTCAAGGTGTTGGCAGGTATTGTAAGAGCTGAGAGAGTGAGTGAATTCCAGACTTAAGAAATTACATGTCTACAGCACATCATATGGTTAATAAAATGGAAAAATTGAAGCGTGGTTCCCGTAAGTTTTCTCTTTTAAAGCACAGACACCTCTAGTTTATGAATTACTAAGCCTTTGTCATTTCATAGTCCATAGGGAATTGCTGTTTCCTGCCCCATTCCTCGTGGTCTTCCTGTGCTTTCTTATAACTTTTTTTTTTAACTTTCTGTTTCTTTTCCTTGCATTTGAAGAAAAATGCAGCCCAGGAAAATGCTTTCTTCCTCCTTGCCTGGCAGCAGTTGGCTTTGGAAGAGACAGAAACATCATGAAAAATTAGAATTACTTTCAGTTCACACATTGCTCACTTAAAATTAAACCTTATTGTATAGCTCCTGCAGTGTGTAAACTGGGTGTAAAGTATATTCAGCGCTTCTGCTAAACGTCCTAAATTGAGTAACTAAAGCAGAGCTACACCTGGGGTTATTCTGCTTGCGTTAAACAGGTTGGGAGTACACACATTGACTCCAAACCTGCCATCCAAAGGGTGGACAAATTCTGCATAATAGTAAAGGTTTTACTGAGCATAGCAGCACCAACTCTGTTCTGTCACGCACTTTCATTCCTGAGTAAGTGGCTGGATAAGTAATATCCCTAATCGTTCTAATAAGAGGCTCTATCAATACTTCCAAAATGACTAATAGCATTTAACTCTCAGATTATATTTATAAATGGTTTCCACTTAATGCATGGTATAGTTGACTTTAATAAGTACTTATTGAAGGCTCGTGTAATACAAACATGTTGCTTAGGCTGTGATAAAATGGTACTCCTAGGAATACTTGCAACAATGAGCGGTTTGGCTAATGATAGAAAACATACACTTGTGAATGCTTTATTTACTCAGCCCTCTGATTTATGTTTCTCTTTGTTTCTGGGGTTGGGTAAAAGCCTTCTTCCAAAACAGGCAAACCCTGTGGGGAAAGTGTATTGAACTTTACTTTTTTGGTCCACTATTGAAGTGCATTTTTGACTTTCAGTGTTTTAGATACAAACCACATCCACAGTTCTTTGCTAAGCAAATGAGGCTTAATCTCTCTGTTCTGATCGCTTTTGTGCTAAGGAGCATCTCGGCTGCTAAGGCAGGTGAAGTGTTTAACATGTTCTGCATGTCAGGCTCTGGCTTCACCTCCCTTCTTGACATTTGCTGCTTATCTCTGACAATTAGTTGTGCTGAAATCACCTTGTTTGGTTTATTATCAGGGAAGGAAGACACCTTTGCACTCAGAGCACCGCCTGCAATTTTACTTTCTGCCTCTATGGTGCAACGTATTTTGTTAACCCTTTGGTCACACAGATCTTGTATGTTCAGAAATTTCTGCTTTAAGAATTTTTAATGTATAGGCGGGGATTTTTTTTTAATTTTTTTTTTCTAGGACACATTCAGAGACAGCAGTGTTAGCTCAGGCAAACATAATTTATATATTATTTGTTTATATATGCTTGTAAAATTGATGAATCTCTTGAGAATCCTTCAGAATTACAGACTACAGAGATAGAAGATATATTATGTCTGTTATTATTAAGGGCTGGTTATTCAATATTTCTTCAGGTAATTGAGATTACTAAAGGGGGATACAAGAAGAAACCTATCTAAAAATGGGAATATATATATGTTTTGATTAATTTAACAATAACAGTTTTGCTAACAAACCCTGGTCATTTTTCACTCTGATTATAATTTTTCTCCATCTTTCACAATGAATTGCAGCTGTTGCCATACCTGCTCAAGCTCTGCTGTCGCGACGTGCGTTTGGGATTTGCAGTGGTTCATTTTTAAAGGAGTTATGTGCAAATGATCTTTACATGTTTGGATTCAAGAATACCCTTGAAAGGAAAAGCAAAATAACACAATCTACACATATCCAATCAGTTATAATTGTCCTGATTGTCCAAGTTTGCCCGATAGAAAGTAAATAACTTGATTCATAAATAATTTCAGCAGAACCATGATGTTCAGCATCCCCGATACCTCCCAATTTCTGCATTATATAAATCTGTTAAGCTTTCAGTATCGGCTACTCTCTGGGTTTATTTTTCCCCAAACAAGCTGCAGTTCCACATACAGTCAAGGTTTAGACTTTTTCACTCTGTTTAGGTTAGAAGGTTTTATTTCTGAAGCAGCCATTATCTTGAGAGAATAGATCAGTCTTTAAGACGTCCCTCATTAACACCTGCCTGTTAAAGAGCACATTATAAAGCAGACATTAATGCAGAGGCACCACAGAGCTCACTCTGAATATTTGCTCTTTTTTTAAGAAGGCTTTTTTTGTGAATTGTAAGTGTTGCTTACAGTTTTACACTTCCAACTCCATACTGCTGATCCCTGTAACAAATGCAGCCCAGGAGGACTCCTCTGAAGAATAACTTCATTCCTTAACTCTTGAAAAGAATATGATGAGCCCAGCGTCAGGCCATGGTGATGTTACACGACTTTTTAGACATAATTTTAAAAACATGTATATTAATTTACATTATTCAGAACCACTAACCTTTATGGTCCCAATCCTGACTACCTTTACTTTTCATTTTGTGAAACTTTCCTAAAGGAGATGTGAAGATTCATCTAAGGCATGCAATGTTATGTATCACAGACACCAGTGGAGCAAATCCTACACTTGCTTTCACCTTTCCAGCTCCACAGCTTTCAGCCCCATTGACTTTAAATAAAAATATTATAATGCAATTTTGTTAGTACAGAGGTTACAATGGCTTTCTTTTTGTTTTTATACAAGATTTACTCGGCAAAAAGTGGATAGGCTTTGTTTTTTATCTGATGAGATGAAATATCATGAAGCTGGAAAAAAACAAAGCATTGTTTTTGAGGACAGAAACTGCAAAATCAAGACCTCTTCTGAAGAAGAAGAAAGCTCAGAGAAGAGGACAGAGCATAATTCAGCATGGATCAACCTGGAAGGGTGCTGCCCGGCAGCATGGAGCTGGGGAGGCAGCTGGTGGTGGGGCAGGACATGATCTTGACAGCCTGATGGCCACTGCACTGGCATGAGGGACTCTTGGGCACCTCTGACTTCACAGAGACAAGCTCCCCCTGAAATCAGCAGAAATCTTTCTACTGACTGAAATAAGCTTTGGATCAGGCCTGGAGTACAAAGGAGAAATCCAAAGGAAAATAATGTGTGAAAACGAATTCATTGTGAAGTGACATTAGCGGAGAAGAGCACAGAGACAACACCTCTGATCTTCCCCTTTATGGAGCTCTTCAAAAACTGAGTTACTTCATTTGCACGAAGGTTTAATCTTAGGGAAGCTTCTAAGACAAACACCACACAGCAACAAAGTGATTGCCACAGCCGAGACGTTTCCCTGACATCGCTTTGAAACCCATTAGCCTAATTCTCTCAAAACTTGACAATTAATTGAAATTTGGTTTGTGAGATTGTGAGAAAATTCCTTTACTCCGTTAGATAAATCAGGGCAAATTCCAGAGAGTTTTGTGCAAACGCAGCCAGAGACACTTCAAATTAGAAACAAAAACCCCTCCAAACCCAACCTCAAGGTGGAAGGAAATGGTGTTGTCATTCACTCTTGAGGCACTGCAGGACAGCAAGCATTTCTTGGGTTTACCCTTCTAGTCTCAGCTCAATTCCAGTTTAAGAATGGCCTACAGACAGACCTGATTTGAAATCCTTAGGGACTATGTAACGATTGAATACCAAGTTTAAAACCATCCCCTGCTCAGCTCCGTGCCCCTGTGACAGGGGAGCTGGGAGAACTCGGTTCAGGTTACTCCTCAGGCTCTAAGAATTGGAATTTGCAAAATACCTTTTGTTTTTTCCTTAGTAATTTGGACCATTAGCTATTAAAATAAAACAGAATATGCCAAAAGGAAAACATTACTCTCTTAATAAAGCAAACACACCCTGATTAATTTACTTTCTTTCTAAGTCGACAGCAGAGGTCAGTGAGGAAGACAACAGAAAAATCACATTTTCTCAGCTTGGTTTCAGATTGTTCAGGGAGGTCACTGAGCAACACAAAGGTAATCATCCATTTGGGCAATGACACGTTACCTCAAATTACTTGTGAGTTCTGATCATTTTTTATGCAGGTTGTTTGTTGTCACATCATGGAATCTATTCACACCTTTTCACCTTTGCAAATATTTCTCCTGGGACATTGGATTTTATATATTTCTTTTTCCTCCATGGCTTTTCATTCTACTTTAATTGTATTCCCTCTGACAGAAATTGTATTCTTTTAAGCATTTTGCCTTCTTTCTCCCTTTCTTTGGAGTTATTATTGGATAGTGAAGAAAAAAATGGAAGTGGGAAAAATGCCAGAGCTGCCATTTATTTTAAACAGCTTCTCTAATCCATGCTTTTTTTTTTCCCTTTGCCTTTACATTCAGTATAACCTTGTTTAAATCTAGTATCCTTTGAAGAGCTCATCCCTACAACACTCCTACAATAACAATTAATGAAGTACTAGCTGGCTCAGCGTTCTTAAGTTTGCTCTTCAACCTTAATCTTCCACCCCTTTCTTCAAATCTACCTTCTCCACACTCCATAAAACCTGAAGATTAGAAATAACATTAAACCCACACAAACCTTTTTCCATAAAAAATAAATAGAAAGGTAGTAGAGGTATGGGATCATATCAGCGTGGTTTTAATAGAGGGAATGAATTCAACAAAACGTTGAAAAAATAGAAGAAAAATAAATATCACCATGAATTTTATATCATTTATGCATGCAGAAAAAGACTTATAAAGAATGTAGATGCTGCTGTGTAGGTTTTCATTGTCGAGCTAGGTTTTAGTCAATAAGGAATTGTTTTATTTAGACACATTTGGAAAATATGCCTTTTTGTGATTTCATTTTGTAACAGTCAATAAAATATACCAGGGAAAATGTTTGTTTCCTCATTATAAGCTATGGAACTGGGTAGATTATTTTTGTCACTTCTGCAGTGCAGCAGTGAGGTCTGTTTGTAAAGAACCAGAACACTGCTTTGATGTGGGTGCTTTTAAATAACTTAATTGCAAGGCAGATGGTAAGAAACAAAAAAAAACCCTGATGAAACAAAACAAAAAACCCTGCATAAAGGTGGAAAATTGCTTGAGGAACGCTGTGGTCTCACAGGGAGAAATCTTTCTATTTGTAGCTGGTAACTGCAGATTCCAAGTCTGTGATTAGCCTTTAATGTAGAAAAGGTAACACGATGTAGCTGATGAAAACGTGTCAACAGAGCATGAGGAAAAGAACAAGGCGGCAACTTTTCCCTCGTATTAAAAGTTTCAGATCTTCAAACAGACTCTGTCTTCAGCAGCAACAATTGGGAAAAAAAAAAAGCTTTAGTATTTGTACAAAGCATCCAAAATTTTTTATAAATTTTCTTCAGGCTTGTTAACATTGTGGGCTGCACAAAATCCAGCTTTTGTATTAGGTGCCCAATTTTATACACAATACGATACCGTGGGAGACTTTGCTCAGAGCCCAAACACAACTACAAGGTTTGCTCATCTTGAAGACATTGGTGATGCTGTTGGTGCATCCTTCCAGGTGGAGCGTGGCCACAGAGGGCCTCAGCTCCAGCAGTCCTATCTGCTTTAATCATGTTTGTGATAATTACATTATATATGGATACAGAGAGACACATTTCAAGCCAAATAATACAATATAGTAGAAACCCAAATCTGACAGGAAAGTGATGTTATCCATTACCTATGCAATGCCTATCTCCCTTCAACATGTTGAAACGTTGGTGGAAATGACACCTATCTATAGGCAATATATATGTTTTGAGGGAGGAAAAAAAATAATCAAATTGTGCTATATCTCAGTCAAGAACCACAACCCTGCTAGTCTGTGAGGGATCGCACTTCAGCCCAGGCAGGGCTGCAGTAAGGACTGCATATACATTCCCAGCAAACAGACCGAGCAGGACATGCTCTCACTGAAGCTCTCAGGCCCAAGCAATGGTGATTTCTGACCATGGCTAAATCTAAGTAAATGGAAAAACAAAATTAATGCTGGGATTAAAACATCAGATATGGGCTTTCTGATTTGAGTGTTGCTGTTTAAGGAAAAGATAATAGTTTTCAAGTTTTTGGGAAGAAATGTATGACTACTTTCAAGTATAGAACCTGGAGTTAGATGTGAAAGGGCTTACAGATACCCGAGTAGATCTATTTAAAGAATTATTGAGACTATTATATGGGAGATTATGACTAATGGCAGTAAAATTAGTAAGAGCTCTCTGCAAGGCTTTCCCTCTAAATTTCATGACCACCAGATCGTAATCTCAGGTACCTGTTGTGCATTGTTTGCTACATGGAAAATGCTGCTGCAATCCTGCCTGCATACCCATTAGCAACATCTTTTTCTTCTTCTTCTGAGATTCTCCGAGATATATTGCCCTTCTGAGATTAAAATCTAGACCTAAATCTTCAAAGCAATTACACAGACAAAAAGCAGCAATCTCCTCCTGCCATGCGACGTTCGGGGAGTGGAAATCACCAGATCAGAAAGCGATGGTAGATTATCAACCCCCAGAAAAGACATGATATCCTGCAGGAGTGATCAATACACCAACAAATATTCCTACCTTGGGCCTGCTCCTCTGTAAAGCTGTAGGAATTTGTTGCAGATTTTAATGGAACGACAATTGGACAATACGGATTTTTCTCCCCACAGGAAAGGGTGCCTTTAAAGAGCTAAAGCAAAACAAAGGAAGAATGGAAGCAGAAGGAAATCCAAGCTTTCAGCCTGGGTTGGTTTTCTTCCTTTGTTTGAAATAAAATATTACTGATTTTCTCTGAATATTTTTTTTTTGAAGGTTTATTGGAAAGAAATGAACAAGCAGAGAGAAAGAAGCTGCTTTCAAGGTCCTCAAAAATTGGATTTTTGGAATGTATTGTACCTGTTCATATTCTAATTACTAGGAATAATATAAAAATGAATCCAACAGTTTTACAAAGAAAATCTTATAATGACTCAATCCCAAATCACATTATTCTGGCTTTTTTCCAACATGCACTTAAACTAGGAATGGCATCTGTGATCACTACTTTGGTACTTATTCCTTATTTTTAATGGCAGAAGGCAAGATTTTTAAGATGATTGGTATCATTTGGATTCCTCAGCCATCAATAAGTGAGGAGGTTTATTTGCCACCACGAAGAGACAGTTTCAACCTAAACATACACAGGAAGAAACTTTGCCTACTGTGTCAAAAGTGCTGGGATTTCACTGAAAGGAGTCAATGAGCTCCTCATTTTCCAAGGTGGGCATTCAATTATGACAGCAAAATCAGCATATTCTCATGCCCAATTGTTGATGTACAAATTGTTTTATTAATTTGGACATTTTAAAATTATAATGGCACATAGTAAGTGATGCATAAACTGTGGTCTGCATAATATATTGTCTGTAATCTAACACAAACCAGGTTGGATCTTCAAACATTTAAATATTTCTTGCTAATACTGACATGAAAGGCAAACGGAAGCAGAGATACCTGGGAGGATATGGATCAAAATCACCATAATCTGTATTTTTTGCTATAACACAGAAGAAGGAACTTGAGGAAACATTTTTTTGAGCAGTTTACCAAAGATTAAAAAAGACAAGCAGGTTAGAAAAGGATTAAAATAGAAGAATTTTAGAGTCTGATCATGAGCCTCAGTTCTTTCATGATATTAGGAGTAAATCCACTGAGGTTAACAAAAGATGTTGCCTATGAAGTTTGCTTGATTTTAAACAGAAATAATTAAATACTGCTGTAGTTGTCTCAAGAAACAAATACTTTAAAGATCAAAAATCTCCTTTAAGATATACAGGGGATTAAATGCTATCACAAAAATTTTCAGTAACTGTATCTAAAGCCATGAATTATGTATGTAGAAAAAGACCCGTAGCAGAGATAAAATAAAAAATCTACCCAATTATAGGTGGTATTTATAATTTCATGTACAGAAGAAAGCATCTCCTATTGTATAACTTTCTCACTTACAACTAAGTGCTATACTATATGATATTATAACAACAAAAAGGGAAATTTAGACCTGCAGCAAAAGATTTTAATTGAATTTTTGTCCACCAGGATCCTCAAAATTCAGCACTGTGCACCATTTACACTGGTAAGATAGTTATTCTCCATTGCAGCAGACATTTTGATGTACATATACATCACATTATTGAGAGGGAAATGATGCTTAGCTAGGGTAAAAATAAGACTGAACCTAAATCAACTCTTGAATGTCTATAGGAACTTGTTTACTGGTAACCTCTTAGAACTTTCACTCTATTTTTTTCAATATTTGTCAAGTATTTTAAGCAGCTCCTTGTCTTTATGTAGGAGGAAATAACCCCTGGGCCCACAGCAGACATATGAATTGCATACTGCAACTGTAGCTCTCCCAAAACACTACAGGAAAACATTCCCCAGGGGGTTGAACGTTGGTGGTTCATTGCCCGGTTACACTTTGGGAGGCTTCTTCAACATGACGAGGGCAAAGACTTGAACCCAGGGTCCTTCCCCAGGCAATACAGCCCCTGAGTTTGTAAGTGGTCTTCTCCAGGGCAGTGGTTCTGCTTAGGAATGTTAAGGTAAGGTTGGATGGGGCTCTGAGTAACCTGATCCAGTTGAAGCTGTTCCTGCTCACTGCAGGGGGGTTGGACTAGGTGGCCTTGAGAGGTCCCTTCAGACCATTCTGTGAGCCTACACTTGAATTTAAAGCACTTTTTGGGGTTGATTGGAAAGGAAGGTCAGCTCAGGGACTAAGGAACAGCCATTTTGCAGAAGATTCAAATTTATGTTTTCATTTTCTCATAGAACTCTTTTACACACTTGGCTGATGCCATGGTACAGCTATCAGGTGGTCAGCTACCAGAAAACAACCTGTTTTTCTGGGCAGAACTTGAGCTTCTGCCCAGGACTCCCAGATGCCCACCTAGCCCAGCAATGCACTAGTTTCAAGTATAAGGCATGAGCTGGTATAAGCAAACCTGTAGGCACTGGAAAATTTTAACACTAAACTCTGAGCTACTCATGGAGTTTAGGTGATTTCAGGGTCTGGTGGTGGTGGGAAGTGTTATGGTTCCGGGCAGAGGAAAAGAGGCACATCAGAGTCTCTGTGAAACCAGCCCCTGGTGACTCTGTGGGCCAGGCTTCTGCTGTAAAATTGAGACTGCAGCAGATGCCTATTCCATAGGCATGTTATGAAGATAAATACACTCACAAGGTGTTTTGATATGTTCATGCATAAAGTCTCTGGAATGCTCTCAGTAATTTTATTGGAATTAAAACTGGAGCTTAATTTCCTTTCCTAAGATTTATATTTCTTGCAGTTCTTTTTAAGGTCTCCAGAGGGAAAAAGAACTGAAGATTGTAAGCCAAAAAGAAAGAGTCTTTAATCCTTTGATTAAACTTTTGTTATAATGGTGAGGACTATCACCTGAAAGGAAGGTTTTATTACTGAAATATCATTAGATACTATGACTGAAATACTTAGTATATGTTATAAATTTCTCTTAACCACTACTGATACTTAAATATAACCCACATCTAAACCTCACATCTAATCAGCCAACTAATCAACTTATTAATCAACATTTCACAAGTAATCTTGACCTCTCTAAGACCACAACATTAGCAATGATCCCAAAAGGCACCGATCCGAGATGTGAAAAACCCAGGCTGTATTTGAGATTGGGATTTTTATTCAGTATTTTGACCTTGAAACCTCTTGATTCATCAGACTTGTCAGTGACATAAGTAAGGTCAAGTCCTGGGCATCTGGGACCCTCTGGCAGTCTTGTTTCATTCTCACAAGAAGTCAGAGGCATGCAAATGGCCCAGCTGGCAGCTCTCCAGCCTCAGGTCAGTCCCCAAGGCCAGCAGACCTGGGTGCCCAGGGGCTTTCCATCACAACTGACAACCATCATGGTTCACCCAGCATCACTCTGGCACTCAAGGCAGAAGGTCTATTTTATTCTGGGGACCAGGCCAGCTCCTGACAACCTGAGATGTGGAGCTCATGGAAGGAGAAAAGCCATCCTTGTCAAGTCCTGTGGCAGACACAACTCAGCTGGTTGGAAATCAAGCCAGATAAATTTGATTTCAAATAACACACTTTTCACACCAGCGTCAATAGACACATTTGAGGGCTTTTTTTTTTCCCCTGTGGGATTGAGAATGATAAAACCTATTCATGACAAGCACTTCATGAACAATGTGATTCCGTATGTAAACGTCCTCTTTGTTTAGCTGCAGCTGCAGATCTGTCCCGGACTGTACTCACAAAAGCCTCCATGCACACCCTTAATGGGATGCTTTACAGGCTTTAGTCCTGCCTGGTGCTAATCGCTGACCTGGACACAGATCTGGTGTTTAAACACATTTCTTCCTCAGAAACTGGTAAAGGATAATGAATCTAATTCCACGGAACACAGCAATAACACAGACACACATTTCCTCCCTCCCCTGGCGATTCATATTCCAGGTTGCAGTGAATAGCCTAACATCTTCTACACCAGTATTACCAGTCCCTGCAAACAGCTCATTGTTCTCTAGCCTATCATTACTGCCAGTCAAACCGGGGTTCTAACTTTGTCTTTTTTCTCCCCAGCACTAAAGAGCAGCAATGCCATTTCTGTCCTCAGCAATGTCAAGAATAATAGGTTTAATTCTACTTTCAGCTATTTGGTCCTAATTTTCTGCTACTGTCAGAGGAAGTTGGAGTAGCAGGAGACATACAGCTTTCAGTGAAGGAAAGGGCATGTGGCTGTGGTGCAAATCCATGGCAATTCCCTTGTATTCATCAAGGCAATAGAGGACCTACTCATCAATATTAGCTAAAGACTCCACACCAGGACTGCCTGTGTTGTGACAGTAATGACCTCCACCGTGCTGACCTTTTCCAGAACAAGGTTTTAACCATGGATCCAAATTACAGACATTTATTACTAGAGATAAAGGAGTAAATCCATTACTGGTGGTAATAATAGATAGTTTATCTTTTATGCACACAAGTCTCTGTAAGGGGATCTGGCGTCTCCTTTGCTGGAGCACAGCAGAACATGAGAAGCTGGATGAGGGAGCTGCTGGTGGGGGTTGCATGAATTCGTTATTGCAGCTGGGGCAGCGTTCAAGAGTTGTGACCTCCAAGGGCTTTTCTTATCTGCATCTTCAAAAACCTTTTTTTCTCCTTCTGTGCAAGTGACTGCTGCTACCACTAATAACATTTCTTTGCCCTTCCCCTACCATGCCTGAAACCATGGCACTGGGCTCTTATTTCAACACCGATTTGCTAGTGAAAGGTCACAATAACCACACTCTCCTTCCCGAGATAATTTCCCTCTTACACTTCTTAATTTCATTCTTCACGAGACATCAGAAAGTGCAAATAAAGAGCGAGAGTTTAAGGAAGGTAATTTACCCAATGATAGCCTGAGTGATCTTTTTCCACTGAGTTCAATTATAGGAATCTGATGTGCTCTTAATGAGGGATTTTGGTACCCGGGCTGCACAGTGTCCTCTCTTGTCCTACCTCTTCCTGGTACCTTTAGATATCTCCTGTTGCTTCAGCAAGGGTAGTATCAATAAATTAATTATTAGAAGAATACACATAGCCTCAAGGATTATGCACGAGCTATTAACAACAATATGTAGAGGATAATATATGCTGTTTACCAGCTGAAATAGCAATCAGGCTGATGTAGGTTATCAGCCCTCCCACAGCACAAGGCAAAATTAAAACGAGCTACTGGGAAGTTAATTTGAGATGTTTGCTTTGTCAATACAGTTTATGCACCATTTTTTCTCATCTTGGTGCAACAATTGCCATAAGCAAGTTGAAACGAATGACATTAAGGGGATGGGTACAGCTAAACATGATATATAGACCTTTATGTGGAAAGTGATCTTTGTAAATGGTTTTTGTCTTTTCTGATAGGATTAGGCTGAGGAGCAGGGAGATTGTCAAGAATTAGTTGCATTGGTATGATAAATCAGCACTGTTGGGTCTAAGAGCGAGTGATACCTCTTCCTATCTTTCCATGCTGAAGTTACAACATTTTTTTAGCAGATCAGGTGTAGAGTTGACTCTCTTGAAATGTCAGATTTCATGAAATTATGTAGAAATCTGGGGAACAACTTTTTAGAACAGCCGTGACATGGGCTGAAGGCAAATTGTTCAAGGATGTGAATCTCTTTGGATTTCAGTGCTCAATGTTGAAACCAAAAGGAAGGGCCTAGAATCGAGCCTGGGAACAGAGAATATCCTACAAAAGGACTAAATTCCCCTAATTTCCTCACACATTTTGCCTAATAGTTGCAATTCCAGTGTTATGGACGGAGCACTACAATTTCTGAGTGAATGTTTCACATAATTGTTTTATCCAGAACAGTCTGGACATGAAAATGCACGGCTGCCTGCAAGACAAGCTTTTATTTCATGCAGGTAACCCAGCGAGGCTACAACCTTTCTGACATTTAGGGGGTTTGATCACTGGCACTAAATGCTTAACAAGCAGAGATTTGATTGTGTGGCACGAAGCCTGCATAATTTATTTTTAATAGTCTGATAAAACCCATTGCACAGTTGAAAGATGCATAAAGGTTTGGGTAGTGGAGAGGCCTTGCCATACAAAGATTTACACAAATGGCTCTGTTATGGGAAGGGCAATGGGGTGTTAAACTGCTGGGAACCATTTGAATAAGAGGGTATTTTGAGAATAAGCTAAATACTGTGGGTTTAAGGAGTCCATGAAAATCAGATGGTTCAATATCTTTCTATAAAGATGAGAGTATTTGACTTCAGTAAAGCAAAAACTGTCTCACTGTGTACTGCTCTTCCTAAAGTTTGTATCTACTGATATCAGCCCTGATGAGTCTGTAAACATCTCCAAACAGGGGAGCAAACACAGTGTGGGTTGATTTCCATAGCAGACTTCCTATAGGTTTCCCCTACCATTTTGGGAAGACTGTGAGTGAATAAAACCCTTTCCAGAGCTGAGATTTGTCTTTCACTAAGCTGTTGCTTTTGCAAGATTTATCCTGGTAGGCTTATATGCACCCCTGAAATATATTAGGGGTTTAAAACAGAAAGCCAGACTGATCCTTGATTACTGTACCCCTTATTACAATTCTACAAGGCAACAGCAATAAGAAGTTATCATGTGTGATACAAAAAGCAACCTGCACAACTTCATTATAATCATAAGCGATGGTCTGTTTTAAGAGAGTGTAGTTTTAATTAAGCTGATCTTTGAGGGGAAAGTTGATGGGATTACATAAAGAGGTCTCTTTTTCCTCATAATGAAGGTTGGTATAACTTTACAAAATTCAATTATTTCTTTCCAATGCTTCATAAGAAATATTTGGGAAATGACTGAAACAATTCTTAAAGCGAATTATACCACTGTCAGCAAATAAGAAACCGGTGTGTCAAAACACAAGGATATTTCTCTCTACACAAGGATATTTCCCTCTACTCCACTCTTGTGAGATCCCCCTGCAGTGCTGGGTCCGGTTGTGGAGTCCGCAACGTACGAAGGACATGGAGCTGTTGGAGCGAGTCCAGAGGAGGCCACAAAGATGATGAGGGGACTGGAGCAGCTCTGCTATGAAAACAGGCTGAGAGAGTTGGCGGTGTTCAGCCTGGAGGAGACAAGGCTCCAGGTAGACCTTAGAGCACCTTCCAGTGCCTGAAGGGGCTCCAGGAAAGCAGAAGAGGAACCTTTGGCAAGGGCAGGGAGTGATAGGATGAGGGGGAATGGGTTTGAACTGAAAGAGGGGAGATATAGATTGGAAGAAATTCTTTGGTGTGAGGGTGGTGAGACCCTGGCCCAGGGTGCCCAGAGAAGCTGTGGCTGCCCCTCCCTGGCAGTGTTCAAGGCCAGGTTGGATGGGGCTTGGAGCAACCTGGGCTGGTGGGAGGTGACCCTGCCCATGGCAAGGGGTTGGGACTGGATGAAGCTTTAAGGTCCCTTCCAACTCAAACCATTCTGTGATTCCATGATTCTATACAAAGCATCTAGCAAGTGACTTTATACAGATGATCCCTGTCTGGATATTATATTCCTCTCATTAATTTTATCTACAACTAGATCGTTTGCCATTTGAAATTAAAAAAATAATAATCCAAATGAAAAATGTCTTCAAACATAATCCAAGCAAGGATGCAAAAAAAAAAAATTATATTAAAGCTTATCTAAGGTTACTCAGTACTGTAAAAACCTAGGCAGAGGTTTACAGCTTTTGAGATCCCCAAATAACTACTTTCTGCAGTAAAACCAGATCTATAAAATTCCATCCACTGTTCTCATGTATACAGTTTTAATAAGTGGATTTTATATACTAGTCACCTAAAGGAAGACCTGACATAACATCAAGTGTTACACCATGGACACTACTGTTTGCATTTCTGATTAGATCAAATGGTGTCAAAGCTTGAGATTCTGGGGAGCCCTGTGGATTCTGGCTGCCTGGACAAACACCTAGAGCTGGTCACATTATTTAATACCACCCACATCAATGCCAGGCTTGAGCTGAAGGAACCAGAGTAATAAGGAGGTAACACAAGGAATGCCAAGTACTTTGAAGGCTTTTTGGTATATTTTCTAACAGCGGTGCAGTCTAATCTGCCTGTAGTTTATATGAACTGCCATTATATCCATTGTTTTAAGAAGTTTCTTCTTTTAGATGAAGATGGATACATTTTAAAGCTTGCATCCAGCATTTTCTCTCAGTGCTGAAATATGCTGAGAAGGGAGACTAAATTCTTTAAAGGATCCAAAAATGACACAGAATAAGTGAATACATTTCCTGGTTTTAATCCACTTTTTATCTACCTTTGCCTCTGTGGGAATTGTGATTATGATGCAGCATATAAATATTTTAATTCCAAATACCCGAGTAGGAACTATAACACTAAACCATTTACCTGGTCAAGTGAATCTACATGATTGTCCCTGTTTGTTTCATTTTTAACATTCTCCAACTCATGTCTCTGTAATCAACAATTATCTGCTTCCATGCACTTCTGCTCCAGATGGAGAGCAGGTAAGCAGATGCTTGGATGAATATCTTATTGGTGATGGATTCTTCCTCACTGCAATTCATGCATATCGTTACAGATAATTTTAACTTCCTCAGCAAACTTTAGCCTGTAAATCCTGGAAATCAAGGCACCAATACCATCCTTCAGATTCCTAATGCAAATTAATAATATTATCTTTGGTGAGATTATTTGTTTGGTTTGTTCTGGGTTTTTTTGGGGGCATAGGTTGGTTTTTAAACCTAAAGCAAATACAGAAAAACACATGGGAAGACAGATGCTGGATAGATCTGGCCAACTGAACCGTGTTCACCAACAAGTAGGACATGATAGCATTAAAACTAACATTGAAGAGTCCTATGCAATTTTGTTTTCTATCTCTAGGCTAAGGACTTAATTGCCAGAACTTGTGAGGGACAGGCAAAGTGTGGCTTGCATTCATCGAGTCACAAAATGACAAATCCACTCAGGTTTTACAACTGGCAACAGCTGAAGTCTCTCTGAAAGCAGCTCTTGACAGGGCTGCTCCAGACACGCGCACTTGTGCCCAAGCCAACACACTGGTGTTTCACCTATTGCCCACCTTGTTGCTCCCGAGAGATTTGAGCAAATTAGAGGATTGCAAAAGTAATAACTCCATGAAACTACTGTCTATAAAAATATAAGGAGACGCAAAGATATCTATAAATGGGTATTAGCAATATAAAGTTTTATCATAGAGCTTGAATAAGAAAACCACTGAAGTTACCAGCCTGTGCTTCACAGCTGCCCCATCATCATCCTCTGTAAAAGCCCCTGAAGCTCATCAGTGTCCCTGGGACAGAAGAGGATTCAGGGAGTGCCACCCCAACCCAGCACATTTCTGAGCAATTTTGTCCCTTTTTCATGCTTATTTGCACTAAATGGGCTGGCATTGACTTTAATTACCACCCTCCAGTAACTTGGGCACTTCACTGTATCACCATCCTTTCTAGTAGTAGTGTCTTGTCCATAAGTCATCAAAATTTGGGGTGGTTTTGTTTTGTTTGGGTTTTCTTAGCTGTTACTCTGCTGAAGGGAAACAGCACAGCTCTAGCAGCAGACTTTTTGGGGAACTGGGAGCACAATAATCCATTTTTGGTGTGATTTCAAGACCTCTTTTATGAAAGATCAGATCACTCACCTGTGCACTGTTCAACTGTCCAGCAGCTCAATTAACAGTATATTTTAACTTTTACTACGATGCAAATGAATTATTACAAATTTTTGCCCTCAGGTTTCCAGTGTGCATGTTTTCCAATGTCTGTCTCTGACAAGACTTTTGGGAATATCACCAGACAAAGGTGCTGTAACTGCGTGAATTTGATGTTACATAGCTTACTTCTGTATTAAAAAAATTGCAAAGATCCATTCACTTAGCATTTAGTTTGCAATGACTGTGTGTTGCAGCTTATTTTGGAATATGTCTAAACAGGATTGAGAGGAAACCAACCCAGTAATCTGAGAAGCCAGCAGCCCACAGACGTGTTGTAAGGTTCTACAAAAGCAGCGAGCGGTGGCTTCAGGTAGGGACTTTCTCCAACATCACCCAGGATGCCTATAGTAGAGTCACTGGTATCAAAATCTATTTGGGTAGTAACTCAGGCCCAGGAGTTTTGTCTCTGGAATGATTACTGGATGAGCCCTGCAAAAATTCCCTTTCAATCTTACTTGAGCAGTGCCTGTGGATTCATAAAGATGATCGAAGATTTGAGAGCAAACAAAATCCTATGCACAGCGTAAATGCCAAATAGCAATTTGGGTTGCTTAACAGATGAGTTTTGAAGCAGTAGGTAGCACCGCCTGAATAAAGCGCCTCATGGGATGCCATCAGGCTCCTTTGTTCAAAGGAGTTTCATCGGAGGCCTTAGATTCTGCCTTTGTGATGGCAGGGACTAGCTCAAGGACAAGCTGCTGTTTGAGCACAGCGGTTTATTTTACAATATGTCTAGATCATATTAGTCCTTGATCTAATTCACTTGAAAATGGTGCTAAAGTCATCTTGGATTTATCTGCTCTGTCTAAAGGCGAGATAGGAAAACTGACACAGCCACAAGAAGTCGGCAGTACGCTGGGAAGCTCGGTCTCCTCGTGAAGGCACAGTGACAGCTCTTACAAAAACCCACATGTATCATTTGAAGGCATCTCCAATTTTCACAGAGGAAAGGGAGGAGAACGTGTCTTCCAGACCTCTCTTCAGCAGAGTTTTAGCAAGAAACACCTTAGCCCAACTCCTGCTAATTCACTTCAGACTTCCAGCTTATGCTCCAGATTCTATCTGCCGCCTAGTTTATAGACCAGATCCTATCTCCGAGTTATTTTTAGCCTACAACAGCATCCTGAAAGGTACACAAGGACTTTGTGAAGTTCATTCTGAGCTAGGGAAACTTATTCCACTTTATGGGCCACAGCCAACTTTCAGGATGACTGGAGCCCCATCCTGGGCTGCTGAAGTTGCTCAGGTCTCACCCCAGATTTCTTTACGACACAGCAGCAGTTGCCCATGCTCCAATGCTGTCAAAACCTGAACAGGAGTAACAAGAAGGCTTAGTGGTTGAAAAGGTTTAAGGGGCTTCTGACTTCTAGAAACACAAGAAAGTTACATATGTTATGTAGGGTTTTTTTATTGGTATTTTTTGGGGGTTTTCTGTTTGTTTTATTTTTTTTTTCCCTAAGAAAACCCAACTGTCAGAGAGCTTTTTCTGCCAGAATATGGCAATGCTTCAAAAGTGAAAGGTTTAACAAAGAAATGTCAACGTCCATGAAATTTTGTTTTGAAAGAAAATTGGGCAAACCCACAACATTTTGGTAACATTCAGATGTTTTATCTTGGCCTTCAGGAAAAGACTGTTTTGATATTCAATTTTATCATCACTTTCTGTGTTGTTTCTAAAAGATATAGGCATAATCTTTAACAGAGTATAATAGAGTTCAGAAAATATAAATCAGAACTTCACAAGTTATAATAAAAAGACGATACAGAGGTTCACAAGGTCAAAATTCAGACATTTAAGTGTTAGTCTTCCCTGAATGAAAACATTAGGTCTTGAAATGAGTAATCTACCTTTAGAAGGGGCATTTCTGAAAAGTTTATTTCCATTCCCAGTTGGAAATGGGACATTTTTAACAGCATTAGTTTCCTCAGGAACTGAGAAATTCTGTACCCAGACAGGCTTGTTAGACAACCAATGCATAAGCAACATCATTTGTTTTGACATCTAGAAGATTAGATTTTTAATAAACTTTTAAAATAGGCAATGAGAAGCTTGGGTTAATCTGTTGTAAGCAACTCTTCGTCTATTTACTTTTGAAATTACTTAGAAGAAAGCAGTGACATTATTTAAAAGAAAATTTTAATGAGGAAATACCTAAAATTCCATTTCAAATTTCATTCCTAATTAAAAATAGAACTGCTAATTATAATGTCTGTCTACTTTAGAAGGTGCTGCAAGGCTTAATTAATTGTTGGTAGAGCTCATTTGAGATGCTCATACGATGGAAGTGTAAAATTGTTTATGTTAATCAGGAGGATGGTAGGAGAACTCTGCACTGGGAGGGGAGTGCTCACCAAACTGGTGCTGTGGTGTTGGCATAAGATGCCTGCTAACCCTATGCACATCCCATGAGTTCCCGCAGTCCTGCTGTCCTCATTTTACAAATGAAGAGCAGACCAGGACAACTGAGGCATTTCCAAGGTCATCAGAGGAATCCTCCATGGAGGTTGGGTTAAACCCAAATCACTTAAAACAGGTCCAGTGAACCACCCTTCTTTGCAGATGAATGATAGAAAGCTCCTCCTCTCTACTTCTAGGAAGGACAACATCTTCACCTTCTCTCCTGCTGCTTTCTTCGAAGGTGTCTTGACAGACACCTCAGGCAGGAGCAACCTCACCATTGACACTCAGCAATGCCTTTGAATGGACTGACAATGAACACAGAGGCTCAATCACACAGCAACAAGTCACTGCACCTCAACACATCCAAACTGCACTGGGGGGAAGGGAGGAAGCCACCCAAAACCATTGGTACTGTGGCAGAGCGTTTGAGGAGGTGCCACCACACTCCTGGGGCAAGTTCTCCACAGTCAGTGGTCATGCTGGGAACTAAGGGGACACACAAATGTGCTCCTAGTTTATAAGTGGGGAAAATTCAAACTAAAAAAGATGCACACTCTTCTGCTGCTGTTGATTGGATTCTTGTTGTGGTTTACTCAAGGCACCCACGTGCCACTGTGCATTTTTGCCACCTGACTTCCACGTCCTCTCCACTTGCCATTGCTCAGACAGGCATGCAATTAATCCCATTACAAACTAATGGATTTACACCGAGATTACATTAAAATGTTGTGAAGCAATGCCTGTGACCCAATCGTGCTTTTCTTGGCAGAAACACTCTGAAACCTGCTGCTTGCCCTTCTATCTCCCGTGAATACAAATAACTGTTGCTCACTAAGGGAAAGGCATTCCCCGGTCTGAGCTTTGCATTGGATCTCTGCTGGAGGAGTCCCAGGAGGAAAAGTGGAAACCTAAGGGTCTGAAGTTTATGTGTAATCAGGACTTAGGTCCGTGCTGCTTCAGACAAGCAAGTTTTCAGTTTTTATTATATTTTTTTTTAAGATGTGAAATACGGAGGGGTAGTTCAATGTTTCTAGAGGACAGGCAGTGCTGGGCTGTAACCCGAGCGCCACCCCGCATCCTCCAAGTTTAATCTTATGGAGCTCAGGAAGCGATTGTGGGACCCAGGACCAAACAAAATTATTTCCATTCCTGTTCCAAACCTAATACCGACTACTGACCCAGTTTTCAAGACGAGAGGTTTCTGATTACCTGACAGAAGCTCGTATTTGTACCAAAAGAATAGCAAGAGCACATTTAATCTTTCCTGCTACTGGTGTGACAGCTGCACTTTCCCTCTCTCTGCTTGCTTGAAGGATTATCAACGCAGAGCTAATTTTTATCCATTCAAGATGCCCAGATAGGAATATGCATAAACTGTAGTAGCTGTTCATCTGATTCAAGCACTAATTGTGTGGGTCCCCACATGAGTCCGGCAGGAAAGCAGCGTGTTTCACGGTTAATACCAGGGAAGAGACACGCAATGCTCAGTGGATAAAAGGCTTGTAGTCCCAGCTGGGAAAATAGTTCCATTATCTCCCAGCTGCATAGACCTTCCATACGGCTCCGTTCTGCCTCGATGAGCACTGTGGCTTGCTGAGAGCTTGAAACAGTTCTGCAGAAAATTGTAAAGATCCTGAGACATTTCACTGTTAAGATCTGTAAGTACAGAATTGTGCTGTCTACTGCAGTGTGAATGATGCTGGGGGAACTGCATTTTCTGTCGGGGTTTTGGGTTTTTTTCCTTCCTCAGTAATTTTCATTAGCATAAGGGGTAGAGAATGAAGAAAATTCACTGCTTTGTTTATGCTGTGTGTCTGTAAATGGCTGATGCTCCAAATGTATATGTTCTTGAAAGAGAAAAATGTATATAATGAATCTGTATGCATGTGAGGTCTGAGACAAACAGAACAGGAGTCTGTGCTAGCAACAGACACCACAGGTATATTATTTGAGTATATCATAGCTCTGTGCCGCAGTAAAACAGACAACACAGAGGATGACAGTGCTAATTTTGGCACTTTATATGACTTTCTACAGTGTATTAAAAGATGAAATGGGTAATGAGAGTCTAATCTAATTTCTACCAGCTGAAAGTGTAAAAGCAATAAATGTAAATCTTCAGGAAAATTTAAGTGAGTCCTAAAAGGAAAGTTTCCCTGTTGTTCATTTTAACTATTAAAAAAAATAATAATGCAAGATCACAACATATATTGAACTTTGGTTTTTGCATCCAAAGATTTGCAATAGTTTTTGTTTTGATGTTGTAATTTATTTACACTCTATGACACAGCTTTAAAGGAAATGTAACACTTTCTGTAAAGTTTTGGAAGTCTGTGGTTCCAGAAGCAAGCAACTGCTTGACTGGTGCTTTATGATAAATCGTGTGTTCCCATAGTGCTTTTTGGGTGAGTACTCTGATTCGGACAGTTGTTGCATGTGTAAAAGGTCTCCAACAGCTTTTGCACAGTCTCAATGCTCACTATTTCCTGCAGCACTTCTGTATCTGAATGGTTAAAGAAGATGCAAATACTCTGCAGCCTATTTAAATAAGTTAGTTGCCTTTTTGTCAACAATTTTCAGATAAATATCACAAGTTAAAGACAATATTATTTATTTCTCTGAAGCAGCATTTCCTCCTCTCTTCCTTTTATTTCCTACCCTCAAACAGGGGGGAATTGCCAGACAAATCCTTCCACATCCAGCAGCTGGAAAGTTCTGCAAGTTCAAGGACTTTGTGCGTGCACAACTAAACCCTGCAGTGTTTGTAATTCCAGGCACCAACATCACCACAAATAACCCACCTCCACCAGCCAGCTTTTGCTTTGGGGCTCCAGAGGCACTATGTCAGTGTTCCCGTTCCATGAGTCTCTGCTTCAGAGGTTTTATGACACTAAAAATTCCCAAATCAGTACCTATATGAAGTTAGCAGCTCCCACATATCACACTTTATTGTGTAAAAAAGAAAAGTAAGACACACCAATGTATGCAGCTATAGTTTTCAAGTGCTGGTGAGGTACTGATGGCCACGTATTAGAAGTGTTACTTTCCATGCTGAGGATAAAATTATAAATAATATATAACAACTTAAGTGCTTTAAATCAAATAGGAAACACGTCTCTCTTCCTTTTCTTCCAGCTTTATGATCAGTATTAAAAAGGTTTGTGGTGTATAATGAGCTACCCTAAAATTAATTTCTTGCAATTGAAGCAAATATTTCCACCACAGGACAAGGTGCCAGCATCCCCAAGGGGACCCAGGACACAAAGTTGTGTGTTTGCATTATGTGGGCATGAAGTACTATTTGTATTTGAACAGAAAATTTTCATTAGAAGGATGTTTGCCTCTGCCTTGTGAGTATATGAAAATATACCAGCTCTTCAAAATGGCACACAATTTTTTCTTCTCCCCCAGAAACTGTATTAGCTGCATGACACTACAAGACAATATTCCTTTTGTTTAAAAATAAAAACTGAGTTTATTCCAGAGGATGGCCACAGACAAACTTCTACTAACCCTGCCCAGAGGTCAGCTAGATGCTGCTCACCTTCCTGAAGCAGGGCTTGCTCA
Source organism: Aegotheles bennettii (assembly GCA_013398125.1). Classification (NCBI taxonomy): domain Eukaryota; kingdom Metazoa; phylum Chordata; class Aves; order Caprimulgiformes; family Aegothelidae; genus Aegotheles; species Aegotheles bennettii. Next base: position 581,564 of record VZRW01002591.1, read on the forward strand.
GGCAGCCTGAGATACAAAAACCATCTTCATAGAATCATAGAATCAGCAAGGTTGGAAGAGACCTTCAAGATCATCCAGTCCAACTGCCTACCTACCTCACCACTAAACCATATCACCCCTATCTTTTTTCTGCCTTGCTTGCCTGCAGCCTCCCACCCTGCCCTGGGTGCAGCCGAGCCCTCCCGACCTGCTGCCGAGGAGGGGCTTACAGGGAACACTCTTACAGAGGATCAGCACCAGCAAGTCTGGCTCAAAGAGTCCTTTATTCCTTCTTACCAAAGGCTGCACTCCGAGTTGATTACAACTGGACAGGTGGGCAAACCTACAGCCTAGTCCTCCAGGTAAGAAGCGATGGTTTTTGAGAAGCGAAGACACAAAGAACTTCATGCACAGCTCTACAACTACAACCTGTGCTAGCAGCTACCAACTCTGGGACACCACAACACCAACTTCGTAGGAACACTCCAGTATTTAAACAATTAGGTGACCTTATTTCCATTCATGAACTAGCAGACTTCCACAAATCTCTCTTATTTACACAAAGTCTTTCTACAACTGCAGAATATGCAAGAAAAACCACCACACCATTAAAAAGAGAACCATGCATGAGTAGCTTAATCATGGAAAATAAAAATAACCCCTTGCAAATTCAGGATCGGGACATTGTATTTACAGTTCTTCACCTTGCTGGGAAAGCAACCACACACAACTAGTGTGAGACAAAGCACTGGGGATCTGGAAGACCCAGCCTTAATGCTAGGAGGCTGCTAACCAGACCAGGTTAGCATAAAGCAACTTGAAAAATGAGTATTTTGCATAAAAACAAACATGGGGCTTTGCATGCATCAGTTCCAAAAGTTTTAGGGTCTCCAGACTAAGGTAGAGAGAAAAACCTGAGTTTTGCCATACCTTTGTGCTCTCAGCTCCATCTCCTCTCCCAGGAGAAGTTCCTGGTAGGTTCCCAGCCCAGCTGCAGCCCCTCCAGGCTTGTCTCTGCCTGGCCAGGTGCAGCTGATCAACACTTTCTTCTGCCTTTACTCTTGAGGACAAAAGGTGTTTCCACCTGTTTGTTCAGGGACTGTAAAGCTAATTGACCCATCTTAGGCAAAGAGATAATTAAAGACTACAAACAGCTCACTCCATTTTTAGTAATTTGCTTTACAAAACTGTGCTTTTGATGTTTTTTTCAGTAGGAAGTGTTTTACCAAGATCTTCCTAGCTCCATGACTCAGGTATCTCCCCTCTGCCTAAGCCTAAAGAGAAGATGTCCCTATACCAGACTCTTGCCTGTGGTTACTGTCACCTCTGCATGCTGACACTTGCCTGCATGAATTTTTTTGGCATAGCTGGAGACTGAAATCTTCTAGCATTCTTTCCCAGGCAATCTGATCAGCTTCAGAAAGAGTGGAAGGGCAGAACAGGAGAAACCCCTGAGAGTTCTCACCTGTGCCCTGCCCATGGAGTGGGCATCTTTCACCCTGGCCCACTCCATGCCCTCACCTCCCTCCATGTGCCACATGCCCTCCATGTTCCTCACTGAGCTGCAGAGCCCTTTGCTCCAGGCAGAGCCAGGCAGAGGGGTCTGCGTGTGTGCAAGGTCCAGAAGTATAAGACAGGACTTGCCTTGAGTCACCTGGAGAGGGAAAAGGGCAAAAGAGTGGATCACTGGCATGCTCAGAAAGGACCAACTCTCCTGCTTGTATGTGATGGGATTTCCATCTGTACAGCAGCCTCTGTGCTCTGTTGGAGGACAGGAGACAGACGATGTCTCTTCTGTATTGCCAGCAGCAGCTGCACAACATCTAATCAGGTTCCATGTTACTGACATATATCCTGGTTTGCCTTTTTCTTTTCTTGTTGTTGCCTTTTTTTATTGGTCCCCAGTGACTCGCTATTACAAACCTCCTCTATTATTATCCCTTGGGATGATGCTATGATTCCCTCAACCTGTTCTCAGTACAGTGGTAGAGAGTGGCTCTACCTGCACAGAGGATGCCCTCCAGCCATACAACCTTGCTCACCAGTACTGGGCTCTGGGGACAGAAGACCCGTGGTAGGTGTGCACCCTCCCATCAGCACCCAAAGGGGTCTGGGCATGGGCTCTGCCCTTATCCCAGGCCCTTTTGGAGCTCAGTGCAGGAGGGAGTGATGGGGATTGACAGCCAGCCAGCGTGACTTGGTATCCAGGGAACCACGAACATTCTGTGGGGCTTTATTGGGGAGGTCTTTGTATTTTGGGTTTCCTGCAAGAGGAAAAATTCAACAGCATATGGTGCTCAGGAGAGCGACTGAGAGAGAGGGATGGGGAGGAGGGAGTGGGAGAGAAGAGTAATTTCACTCACTTAGAACCTCTAATATGTTTCTAGCCTATAAAGACAAGAAGAAATGGATAAAGATGGTCAGAAAGGCAAGGGTTTTTATTAAAATTCTTGACAGCATCTGCTGTAATGCTCTTGTTAAAAGAGATGGAAAACAGCAGAAAGATGAAAGTGTTATGTCCTTGCTCTTTTCACAACATAATATGGGAACTAATATAACTGGCTTCCAGATAACTGTTTTCATTAGCCATACACAAAGATGAGTGGCCCAGCCACCCGGGTAGGCAATAACCCTCTCTGGGCTCTGAGCACAGCTCCCACCAGAGGCATCCCAAACAAATCAAAAAGGTGATCCCTAATTTTTCTAAACCAAGTACTTGCTTTTCTTCAGGACATCCTGATGTGATTACCAATAGGACCCACTTTATATATAAGATTCCTCAGAAAAAAATATGAGAACTGTTTCGTATTTGCTAATGAGTTGAGGTTTCCTATGGCTGTAACGAAAGCACAAGGAATGCAAATCCCTCCCTGTGGCGATTCCTGTGAGGAATTTCTTACTGAACTTGTGCCATGGGGGAAGGCTGACTGGAAAACCAGAATCCTCTGCTATCAAAAGCGTTGTAATTTTATTCATTTCCATTCCAGTGTGGAAGGGACTGAAGTAGCCTGTCTCGGAGGAGCTGGTGGTCTTCTGGGAGTCAGGGCTATCATCTCAGGGCTGTCATCTCATGTCTGCAATTATTTGATGTGCAAAAAAAAAGAGAAAAAAAAGGTCACTGGGTAATTTGCTGCTCTGGATGGGGTAAATTACCCACTGCTGTTCTGACTGAACCTTTCTCCTGAGGGTTTTTCCAGGGTCAAAATGATCAAAACCTCGCTTAGTTCTGCCCACAGAGTCCAGCAGCCTGGGATTAGGACACTTCAGGGCTACAGCAGATCACTATTTAGGTAGAGCAGAAATTGCATCACTGCTTATCACCTTGTGTCCCAGCTCCTGGCTATGCTGGAACCTTGCTCCAGCTGTTTTCCCATACAGTTGAGAAATCTTCCCAGAGAAAATTTTGTCAGAGCTGGTGTGGCTCTGCAGAAGCTGGGCTGTGCTGAAGGAGCATCTTCACCTTCTCACACTGCTCAAACTCCACCATTAACAGACTCAGGGAGAGGGAGATTTGAGAGATTAATGAGGAAAATGAGATTTTAGAAGATTAATGAGGAAAATGCTCTGTATTCTGGGCAAAGGACATGCTAGGCTGGGTTGTCAGCAAGTGTGAGAAGACAACCACCTTTCACCAGCAACTTTTTCCTTTACATCCTTGTGATTAACATTGGGAATAATGAGAGAAGCTGCTTGGGCTGAAGCTCTGCACTGAGTTTCCTACAGCTGAATGAATTTTCAGTTGTTTAGTGCTTATTTCTCCTTCAAACACTCCCTTTGCTTTTGTGAATTTTTGGCTTCATCCTACCCCGCTGCTTTGTCCATTGTGAGTTCAGTCCAGCAAAAACTGGTCTGGCTGGACCACAAAATATTTGTCACTGTTTCTGAAACCCTGGTGCACTGTACATGTTACCAGTTTGAACCCATTTTGTCCCAGATGCTCCCTGTGCACACACTGAATTTGGTGTACACAGCACATACGTGGTACCTCTGGTGAGAGAAATGGGGATTAAAAGCACTGAAGTTTCTGTGACTTCATCTCTTCAAGCACTTTCTGATAATCCTACCATGAAATTACAAAACCAGCAGGGCCAGAGCAAACCTCACTATAAATTGTGCTTCCTCCATTTATAAAGAAATCCAGATAAAATGTAGATTTTTATCAGCTAAATTAGACAGCTGTGCCACATGGACTATCCAGCACCCTGAGTGGGCCCAGTCTCCCACCCCTCAGCTGAAGACTCGGTTGTCTTGGTAGCCAGAATTTGGGCTTGTTGGCAGCGACCTGAGCTCTGTCCCTGCCTCTGCCAGTGTCTCACAGCTTCCCAGGAGCCTGTCCTTGAGCCAGGTAAAGAAACCCAAACACCTTACTTGCACTGTGGGACTGCTCTCCACTGAGAAAGCACGTGCAGCTTTTGGAGAGCCACACTGGGCATCCAGGCTGAGCTCCAGGGCAGCTGATGATCATCCTTCGTGCCTTGGTTGTGCTTCTCCAGCACATCTGGTGGCAGCAACCACTATTTCTGATGCTGCTTCAGAGTTGGATAAGCCCTAGATGGTGATCGCTGTGTGCTGCATTGTTTTGCACATGGTATTTTAGCCAGTCCCTGGTACTGCAGCATTTAAGCTCTCCCACAAACTGATGACATTACATTAATTCCCTTAATTCAGGTACTTAGCCCAAAACGGTTTGGTTTTTCTTCAGTTGGTAATAGCAGGGAAGCTCTGCAATCGCTGGTGGATCTGGGCTCTGGGGAAATTTCTCTCCCAGAAATTGTTTTGTCTGCTGGTTTAACAAGAGCACTCAGGCTGCACAGCAGGTTAGAGGTTTTACCCCTATTATACTCACTTAAACTGCCACCTTTTTCTCAGCACTGACATCATTAGCTATGACATATTGCTGAAGCCTCTCCACAGAGGTGACCCTGTCCTTTCTGGAGCTATCAGACAAAGCTAAAAACCAGATATATTTTTAACCCTCTCCTTTCCAGTAGTATTGCCTCTGAAGCCACTGGAGGTCCAGGTCTAATATCACTGCCCTAATCTCTCCGTGGTCCATCTGTTCCACTATATCCATAAGTTAGGTCTGTATTCTCAGTCTTAGCTCACTTTTCCCACCCAAAGAGCCATACTAAATAACAATATTTACTAACTATATAAGTGTGTAATGCCCAGTCAGCTGCAGAGCCATCTGTTTGGGGAGGGCACAGCTGCAGAGGAAAGACTCGTCAGAGGGATTGTCTTCTGCTTAAAAGGAAAATCTTCATTTCCTACCCTGCTGAAGCTGGAACAGTAATTCATGCCTTTCTTCACAAAAATCTTACATAAAAAATAAACAAAACAGAAAGAACAGATTGTCTTTGAGGAGAAGATTCTTGTAGGGCTAGTGTACTAAAAGTATTCACTGTTTTATTACTGCTAAGTACCAAGCAGCTCTGCCAGGGAAAGGTCAGGCTGGTACCTGTGCAAACATTCTCCATGAAACACCTCTGTCCCAAGCAGGAGGTACAGTATGGTGAGGAACAGAGGGGTGGTGAGAAATGTACCTCATTCAGGTGTGGCTGCCTTTCGGGCAGGTAACAGACCTGGGGCTGAGCTCATGGAGTATCCTCAGTGTACTCTTGCTTTCCACTGCTCAGTGAAGGCTCTGGCTCCAGCAGCCTCATCTGTCACATAAGCCTTTCTTTGCCATGTTTGTTGGGATCAGCTGAGAGCAGGTCTCTAGGTTCATCACACAGTTTGGCCACTTTTCCATACGTGTTTTTGTCTGGTAATAGGATTGTTCCCCCCCTCTGTGCTGTCACTATGCCCAAACACCACTCTGTGCTGTGGGGATCGTCCTTGCTGCAGCAGCAGGGATGCTTCCTGCCCCACTGCTGCATCTCTCCATTTTTATCTCCATCTGAGACATCACCTTGGCTTTCAGTAACCGCCTGAAGCAAAGGAGAATCCTGGCTTATGAACCTGCACACAGCTGCTGCACTTCCAGCCAGGAATAAACTGCTCTTAACCTAAATACTCCTCTGAGGACACTGAGCTTGGGGGAAGAAACATAACTGTGCTGTATCTAGTGCAAGCAGGGATAAGTGAGCCTGGTATGGACTGGATAGTTCTAGGAAAACTTGGGAAAGCAGTTGGAAAGAGAGGGGAGGGAAGGAAGAACAGCGATGAACACAGCTCAACAGTAATGGCCTCTTTATATTGTAGTAAATGCAATGTTTCCAAATCAAACATATACTATTGCAGTGATGAAGACCATAAAGGCACCCAAAGGAAAACTCCAGTGTGTTAAAGCCCCTCTCCATAGCTGGGTGCTGGGTGGGTGGGGGCTGTGGTGGGTGCTGCGGCTGCCAGAGTGGGTGCTCCCCATCACACCCTCTGTCAGGTCTGGCTGGGTGCCATGGGGCAACAACACCTACAGAAAATACTGAGTAATTTATATGAGAAATTAAAGAGTGATAAAAGTGATAGAACAAAAGTAAGTGAGCAAAGCTCGTTCGTGCAATAAATAGCATTAAGGGTACATTTTGATCATTTGAATCTGGCATAAAACAGGTGCATTGTGAGCTGAAGGAGAGTCCATTGTTAAATTCACAGGAAAAATATTCTTCATTTTAATGAAAACTGCTCATTTAGGTGAGGGAGAATCTACCACTACATCTTAAAAACTATTTGATAACTAGAGATTTCAGGGAAGGCTACTGGTATTTTGGGATGCTCTGAGGAAGGCTATGGGGAGTGTGTTTGGTATTATTCTGTACTTGAGGTATTTCAGCATTAATTGCACAGCTTTACTGAGAGATTACTAGTTTTAAAGTTAGTCTTACTGAAGGTGTTGAATAATGGATGATATTAAACTTTGGGGTAGGGATTCAGGGGATTGATTTGGAAGATACAGGCACGAGATACCCAAAATCAAACTTAGATCAGAAAATGGTAGAATAAAAGTTATGTACGAAGTGAAAGACCTAACAAAAAGTACTTTACTCACTGACTCGGGTAAAATATAAATGACTAACCATGTCACGATTTTTGTTCTTCATCTGACTGACTTTCTCAGTGAGATTGATTCAAAATCCATCTAAGCCCTGAAAGGAATTAGCAGGAAACTGCTCTGTTTGACAATGCTGAGGGGGTCGTTTGAGCAGCCAGAGCAACCAGCAGTAATACCAAAAATAAAGCCCTAGCCCTGGCTAACCAGGGGTCCTGTTAAGTGCAGTGAAGTATCAGTAAGTTGTACAAACCTCTTGCTCATACCTACAGACACAAAAGAATTATTTTGAGAGGGAAAAAAACAAGTTAGAAATTGTGAGATGTACAAAAGTTGAATCACAAAGTATCAGTCACTGGTGATTTTCTAGACAGTTCTGCAGAAGGTTAAATCATAAACTACTGAAAATTTTTTGTTTGTAAAGAGGGTAAAATCAAACATGAAACTGTGATATACACCATGAATGCCTGGGCAATGTCTGTGACCTTTGCATGAGCTAAATGTAGTAAGGAAATGTAAGTACCGGTGACACTGAAATCAAACCAGGTGAGATCCTTGTTATTAACTTTCTTTGTGGGACCTCACATTTGAAAACCATATTAGAGAAATCAAGAGGTTGAAAATTGAAAATTCATTAAGAAAATACATCAGGAAAAGCACAATTTCCTAGGTCAGCAGGAGTTTAACCCGAATCCCTGTGGGCTGCTGAGGGCAGTAGCATCGTGTGAGACCATCTTGGGGCCATCTCTTGCTGTTGTTGACTGTCCATGCCCAGAGTAGGCAGTGTTAGATATAGCAGCCAAGGGAGCAGCCAAAATTTACACCATCACGGGGAAAACAGCCGTGTCACTCACTTCAAATGTCCCTGAAGCTTGAATGTGGCAGACTACAAGTGATCTGAGAGCTGACTTTAGCAAGGCCACGTAGCGTGTCCTGCCTGAAATCCTCATGCATTTATGCAGAATGAAGGTATTTTTCAGTCTCTCATGCTTGGTCAAAAACTACAGCCTTAACTAGATTTTTAACTTTATTTCTGATTATTTTTATACTTATTTTAGTGGCCCCTATTTTGTGTTAAGCTTAATGGCTGTACACATTATTACAAATGCATTGTTACCTGTCATACCACTTATACCATCTCATTTGTTCTGAGCAATACAGCAGCCCACGCTATAATTCATCAGAATCAGGCACTGATTATTGAAGTGGGTAATTGCACAGGCTGTGGCCTGGTGATCAACTCTGGGCAAAGCACAGTCCAACAGACAGGATCAAATACAATCAATGTGATTGCAGTGAAGGTGTTTGCGTTCGATAGGTCGCATTCTGCACAAATCACTGGGATGCAGCTTGGAAAACAGACTCATCTGCCAACGGGTGTGTGAAATACTACTGGTCCAAACACACAGCCACTATTGCCCTCTTCTGGATAGAATAACACTAATTAATACCAGTAATAACAAACCTGGTTTTGCCTCACCTCCCTGCTTTAAAGATCAGTGGTTTTTATTGTGTATTTCTGTAAAGAATATGTTAATCTGCAGTCCTTCTACTTTATATATACTTACATAGTCCTTCTACTATATACATATATGTGTGTATATATATAAGTGTGTGTGTGTATGTGTGTGTGTGTGAAAGTTCAGCCAAACACAAAACAATACTACGAATCCAATCAATGGGCTTTCTCTGGACAAAGCCCTCCTGCCATGTAGTCTTTCACCCGTTACAAAAAATAACAAAGAAAACCAAAAGCCCCATGACACCACTCCCTAGGCTTGTAAGTTCTTCTATAGATCAGGGGGAAGCACAGAGAAAGGCTGGTCGTTGAATAGGTCTTTTTGGAAGATATGTCACAAAACTAGTATAACTTCTAAGAGGTTGATATAATTCCTGTAACGTGAGGTTTTATACAGGGGCAAGGAAAGTCACCGGGTACCATCCCAGCATCCCTGCCAGTTGTATTTCTGATGTTGCCATGGTACACCTTGCATTATTTGTCTGTAGTTTTTACTTTGTAATTGTACACGTATGTCTAATTGCTGTCCCAGTCTAGAGTATCAGCTGCTGGCCACCACTGGGAGTAGCATATTGGCCTTAGTGAAACACTCTGCATCCATAAGAAAAGCATCTGTGTTCCCACAAGTCCAGGAGGTAAAAATCACAGTCTCCGTGTTCCTTCTTGGTTCCCATAGAGCATTGAAAGTTATCTTCACCTATATCTATCTATCATTGATTTAAAGTGCTGTCTCGTCGGTATCTCCCTGTGGATTCTGGGGTGCAAAAGGTCAAGTGAAGGTGACTCTGCATCCTCATCATAATCCACGTTGACTTTCTCTCCCACAAAATTCCGCAAGCTGCGTTTCAGAAAGCAGATGATTGTGCAAGGTGAAGAGCACAAACCCTTGGTTTTTCACCCACAGTTCCAGGCAGTGCTATCACTCACACAAACGTAAACTGCTAACATCTCACAGTGGAAATGTGGCAGCAGAGGAGCTTTACAGAACTGTCTTGCAATTACAGCCCTGTGGCAGAAGCTGTCTCCTGGCTTTGTGGTGAACTTAAGTGCTAAGCTGCTCGCTGGGGCTGACTTGCAAGGTTTCCTCAATCATGCTCTGGGAAGAGACAAGGTGAACTCTAGGCTATTTCCAGGGATTTGATTGCATCATTCAGAGATGTTTCTGGTGACTACACTTCTAAAAAAACTGTAATGGAGATTTCTGTTTTCCTTTTATTTCAGTGTTTTGGAGAGACGGTAATGCTTTGCTTTTGGGTAAAATTCAAATCAATGCAAACCTCATAGGCCAATAAAATTTTATAGATTGTTATCCAATATGTAATCTGTTACACAACATCTATGTAGCTTCTGTTTATTGAGACATAAAGACTTTACTTTTTTTAAGGTAGATTTTATGTGAGAAGGGCAAAAGGAGGAATGACCTTTCATACCTATTGTGCCATAAACTAAATTACCCTTAACCTAAATCATTTATCATGTAGTGGCAGCCTAATGAGACCAATATAAACAGAAACAAACTGTCTGAGATTTTCTTCAAGGGACAGCATTCATTTAAACCGACACACTCTTTTGCTTGTAGCTTCACAGGTTGGCTACATGGGTTTTACAGGGGATACCATCAGATGTTCTGAGCAATAACTGAAGGAAACTTATGAGGCTATAAAGCTTGTGAAAGGGACTTTTTCACCCTGGAATCACATATCACAGGATGTGAGTGTAGAGGGGATGTTATAGGGTAGTTGCATACTTTATGTTTATTTTCTGGTAGTAACTTTCTGCTGGATGTAGCGAATACAAGGGAGGGAAGGAAACCTTCATCTCTTCAGCACATCTGAACAGCAGCCTGAGGGGGACTCAAATACAGATCATCAGGGCTTTTCTGATCCGGATCAAGAGGGCTAGGAAACCTTTCAGGAAGAATGATAGCTACCATAGCTCTGAAATACACTGTAATGTATTGTGCTTACCACTAAGATGTTCTTTCCCTAGTATAACATTTCTCTTTGCAATACACACTGGCCTGTATACAATGTATTGTTTTTGGCAGTGTAGTTTCAAAGAGAAGGAGCAATACTTGGCAGTAAATGTGGCTTTTTTTTTTCCTGTTTTGTTTTTGAGTCAGACACACCAGCATAAAAGAAGCTTTTACTCAGCAGGTCCTGCTTGAACTATGAGTGCACTGACCTATGGATACACACAGAGAGCATAAGCTTACTCACTGCAATATGTGATTGTATCATAAGCTAAGTGAAGATCCAAATCTTTGGAAAGCTGATCTAAATCTTACTGAAGTCAGTGGGATACGTTTCCCTGACTTTCATAAGACTGAATCAGACCTTGTGTGCTGCTTATTAGCTACATTAATTACTCTGTGATTTACCCTCCACGTAATGTAATTGTGGCTGATATATTCTGATGTGTACGGAAATTGAAATACATGTTGATGATCTGGCACACTGATGAGGACTGATTTGCTCATTAAGGAAATAAAAGCTAAAGATAGTGGATCCCTTCAGATCCAGTACTTGCTATTTCCCCGGATGGATGACAGATTTTTCTAAGAGGAGGAGATTGAGAGGAATATAATCAATCTTTTTGTTGTTTTTAGCCTAGAACTGGTGAAAAATTTGATTTGTGTGACTATGAAGTAACAACATTGTTTTATATGCCAAGAAAAAAAATAAATAGTCCATTATTTAGATCATCACCAGTAAATGGGTGTTTTCAAGAATGAAATGCAGGTCCATCATCTCTAGTCAATCTCCTAAACTCTGGCCAAACCTATAACATAAGCTGGTAGAAGAAACGCTGGCCTGTGAGAGAGGATGAGTCAACGATCAGAGTGACATGCAGTGTAACATCAGCAGAAGTTATTAGTGCCCACAGGCAATTTATGAGTGCAATCAAACATGCGGATGACAAGAAGTTGGGGAAGAGCTGCAGTATCCCAGGAAACAATCTGCATTATTAAGAGCGTAATTCCGGTGAAAGTATGATTAGCATACAAAACTGCAGACACTTTACTTCAAGATCCTCCTCAATGTCTCTTCTTCAAAACAGGAAGCACATTTAAGCCCATTAGAGGTTGAACTCTATTCTGAGGCTTTAGAAATGCAGTTCCAAGGAACTGTACAGAAACTTATTGATACAGCAGCTTTGCAGGCATGCCAAACTGGAAAGGATACTCGCACAATAATTTTTCTGCAGTCATTGAGATGGGTTTGATGGTCCTGCAAAAGCATCAGATTGGGGTTCTTCTGGCTCATTTATAGTACACAGTTCTATACATTCATCCATATGTCCGAATGGCAAAGATACAACAAGCTCCAAAGGCAGGCTGTTACTGGTATCAATGTTGGTATGCAAGCTGAACTGGTCAGAACCTCTCTTCAAGGTGGCATAACCAGTGCAGTCTCCTGAGCCTTAGGAAAAGGATAGAGAAAGACTTCAAATGGCAACTTTGTTATTCATCTGGTTTGGGTCCCTGTCCCATGGAAACACTCACCAAATGAGAAGGAGGGGTTATAAACATGGGCTTTTGACTGACCAGGTTTACCAATCAAAATACTCTTTCAAAGAAAAGAATCTTTTAATATGTAGTCCTAAATCAGCAAAACACTGAAATACATATTTTGTATTTAATGAGTGATCCTGTACCTACAGGAAAGAACACACAGGAGCACCTGAAAATACTCCCAATTAATAACTCCTACGGCTAAGGACCAACTGTTCTACAAACTTGGCATTAGATGGACCCCAAAGCAGCGAGCTTACAGTCTAAAGACCCTCTACATTCAGTGTTTTCCTTGAGCAAGTCCTTATGTTCCTCTTGATGTCCTCTGGCTAAAAATATTAGCAGTGTTAAACAGCCAGCTGTCACTTTTGAAGATAATTTGCCTCAGGCACCTTTACAAAATGTAGGGAAAATTTTGGTTGTTGACTTGTATTATTTTTATTGATGTGGAAAATGTAAATGTGATTTCTTATTAAAAATGCACTCAAGAATTTATTGTGACAGAATATTTTTCATGTTCTAAATGTATTTGCAGTTGTTTTGGCTTAAAACAAAAGACAGCAAGCTTTTGATAAGGGATAAGTGAGCAATAAGGGGATAAGGAAATATCCCCCTTACTACTGAAAGACTGATTTTTATATTCTCAAAGTCTTGTAATAGTTTACAACAAATAGTTTGATGCAGGTATAAACCCAGTGGAAGTATGTCCCCTTTATGCAGTTTTCAAAAGGCAAAGATTGCTTCTTGATTTAAGATCCTACAGAGCTGCATATGGTTGTGAGGGCTTGAAGAGCTCCGTGAGGATTATTATACACAAGTTGGACAATTCAGACATTCAGGAGAGGATTTTGGAGCATTTTCAGTTGTTCCTATTACTCTTCTATTCTAGGTTAGTTTATACTACAGAAAATGCTTCTCCATACAGTTGAGGATTGGAATGTGGTTAGCACATGTGTGCAGACTTCATCACTTAGGGTTTTGCTTGGGAAGTGATGTGTTCTTCACCAGGTTGTGAGTGTTATTGAGAGATGCTACAAGTCTCTGTTGTATGGATATAGGCATATTTGGCTAGAAAACAGAGCTGTAAAGCTGACATCAGCATATAAATCTTGGAAGAAAATTTGGCCTTGAACATTTCACTTATTCTACCACTACAAAAACACAGCCACGGATGGATTGCTTAGAATAGAAAATACAGGAGAATGAAAGAGGAATGAATAACACCTAGTTATATTTTGGGGTTCTTAATCAGCAAAATCATTTGTGTAAGTGCTTTGCAAAATAAGTGCTCCTCAAAATGGCCTTGAGTAAGATAGCAGTGTGTTTAATTCACTACTATTTCTTTTTTGTATTATAACAGATCATTTGGCATTGTGCAATTTCCTCTCGATTATTTTCTGTGATTCTAACAGCATATTTTGGTGCATAAAGAGAGTCTAAATGAAAGTACTGAATAGCAGGGTATAAAAGAGGCTTCTCAGAGCATTGATGTTACAAGAAAACAGGTTAAAGTCCTATTAGCTTTCAAAGTACAGCCTAATAGACTAGAAAACAAAGCAGAAATGAAAAGGAAGTTCTGCCTCTAGGAAATGCCAGTAATATTTCTATCCAGTCATGGCCAGGTTTGATGCAAATAAGTACATACATAAATAAGTGCATCCTAAATATCATCTGTCTCCATACTGGGGAATCCTGAGTAAAATAATTATTCTTATCTTACAAGAGATAAATTTAAACACTTTTTCTTCAGAATATCTTTGGTCCCGATTCCTAGCTCGTGTAAATTACCATTTCTCCATAATGCTCAAAGCTATTCCTACTTACACCACTGGAGTATCCAACCTGTCAAAAACCAAGAACACCTCCAGAACAGTAAATTCAAGTTCAAATCTCCTCAATGTATCCAGGAATAGAAAACGTTCTTAAATACTGATTACTATTCAAGCTAACATTTTGCTTTTCTAACATGTACTGTATCTATACAAATTGCTACATCTCCAGCAGATGAAATGTATTGATACTTGCATGCGTGACTTGCTTGGAGTGCAATATAATCATCAAGAGATAGAATCAATTTCTAACAAAGCATCTGCCATGCACAAAGCAGGAGTCCAGAAGAAATTAATGCAATAAGACACATACATGTTTCCCTTGATCTCTTTCTTTTACCCACTTGGTGACATTTGATAAGGTCTGCCTTCTGAATGAGCAAACACCTCATACATGAGTCCTAGGAAACAGGATGAATTGCAGAAGAAATTCATTAATAAACAAACAAAGACCAATTAATCTTAGGCCTAGAATTACATCACCATTTTCAAGCAAGATGCTCCAATTGTGTATGTTGTGTGAACTGACTTTGAAGGAACTTAGATGTCTTCATGGAATTCTTAGCAAAAAGAAAAACACACTTAATTGTGGGGAAAAGGAAAATAGATCAGTCTTCTTTTAATGTACCAAATAGTTCTCTGAAATAAAAGGAACCTCTGGCTTTGTGCTTATATTACATCATGTTAACACGTGCTTCTCCATATATATTCAAATACACAGCTCATAATAATGTTTTCTTTTAAAATTACCAATTTAAATAGAAAAAAAAGAAGCCTGTAAGTTGTACTATGCTTTGAAACATAATCATCTTCTAAAAATCCAAACAGTGCTTAATGTCTGATGTGTACCAAGCTGTGAAAGAAAGACATGGCTATTACATGGCCATGCGAGGGAGCTGCGGGTGAGAACAGGGCTGTGGGCTCCTTTCCTGTAAAGAGAGATCAAAATATTAAGGGGATACATACAAGGGAACAGCACAGGGAGATGGCCAATACCAGTAGACTGGTTGGGGACAAAATGGTGCTTTAATGACAGACCTTCATAAGAGCTGACTTTGTCTTGGTTATTAGTTTCCTTATTGTTGAGTCAGCCCAAGTGCCCTCTACTCCTCTCTCTCACTGTAGCACCCAGAAACCTTCTGTAGAAAAGGGACTTGATATGGTGAAGTCATTAGAAATCCCAGCACTTTTCTCCTCAGCTTTTTTTTGAAGGACTTTCTCCTTTTTTTCTTCTGGATTCCCCCAGCATCTGCACTGTTCAAGCGGAAGACATAAATAATTTGTATGTCTGTTCCCATCTCCAGATCATCTTGCACCCTGTCTAGACATTAATCTAGACATTAATCCAATCTGTTTGCTGCACTGATTATTCCACTTGGATATATCCCCTGTCTTAAAATACATAGATTATGCTGAATTAAGTCCAATTGCATCTAGAAACCATCTGATTATTTTCTTATTTTCCTCATTATCAAAGCGATTATAAATGACGGTAATAAACAGAAATAGCATCACCAAGGAGGAAGGGAATGGCAAGGATCATCATTTCACGCTGAATCATTTACTTGTTAAACAATAAGCCCTGAAATTAACTTTCCCTCCTGACAGACACGCATGCACATATGCATGAAAATAAAATGATTAGAGACTTCATCTTAGGCAAAAATAATGGCCATGTATGGCTCAGCTAATCTTAGAGTCACCCTGGCATTACAGTCCTGTCTTGTTCCTATTTATGTTATTTAGTATTCAACTTAGTCTCATTGCCAGCTGGTTTAAATTCATCTAACCTATAAGGAGTTGTGTCTGCCTAGGTCAGCACAGAACCAACCCTGGCCTCCTTACTTATTGCTGTGCAGCGATGGATGGCTGCTACAAGATTGAAATAATTCCTGACAGCTCTGTGGGGAAATCTGAAGTTAGCAATTCACATTCATGGTACTGTTAATACTTTCTGCCAGGCTGAAGACCAGTCATTAATAACTTGGCAGATTTCTGGGTTCTTGTCTAAAATTAGCTTTGTTTTCACTTTTTTGTCTTGTTTACAAATATCAACTCTGATCCATGAATTCCCAAGGCAGGAGTGGCAGGTGGGCTCCCCGGTCCTCTCTAGAAGCCATTTCTCCAAGCCCTTGGTTAAAAAAAGCATTTCTCCAGCTCTTCAAAACTGAACTCAACTGATGTTTTGCTCAACTACACACTCACTTTGGGAAGAAAGTTTGGTGGGTTGGTTGCTTTCTCTGTAGCCTTTGAGCAACTACACTGTGTTGGCCACTGGGAACCCCCATGGGGGCTTGTCTGGAGACCAGGATCCTCAAAACCCAGTCTGTATTAGGTCTTTGGTCTTTTTCACACCTGCTTTTCTTGTGAAACACAGCTGCTGCAGCTCCTGGGTGGGTTATATGCAGAGCTGCAGTCTGATGGGAGGAGGGTTTGGGGACAGGACAGCCACCATGTTGTATCCTGCTGTAAGATCCTAGCGGACACAAGATGCCCATCATTCCTCACAGCAACTAGGAAGTGCAATGTCAGTAAATCAAACACTTTTTTCCAGGGTAGGTTGTTTTCAGGCATAGTAAAAAAAAAGAAGAGGTAGTTCAAGGGACAAAAACTGTCATTTATGAGTGTCTTGCTACCTCTGCAACTGGCTGAAACTATTTCAAGTGTGTTTAGATGTCATTTGCAACTTGAAAGGAGTCTGTGGACACCATGTCCCACTGCAGTTCTTCAGGAGAGCCTGCTGAAAGCTTTTATAAACTCCCTGCCCTCATACTGCTGGAGTATCCTTAATCTTTCCCTTCCTGGGAGAAGAGCATACCACTTGCCCAAGTTAAGAGAAGATTAGAAGCAATTCATTAGCATGTTTTCAACAAAAGAAAAAAAAGGACTTCAACACATTTTGCCAAAGTCGAGCAAGTCTTTCCTTCCCC
This sequence comes from Aegotheles bennettii, assembly GCA_013398125.1. Classification (NCBI taxonomy): domain Eukaryota; kingdom Metazoa; phylum Chordata; class Aves; order Caprimulgiformes; family Aegothelidae; genus Aegotheles; species Aegotheles bennettii. The sequence continues at coordinate 598,323 of VZRW01002591.1, forward strand.
TACAGCTTCACTGCAGTGCCTTGTTGTTCATCTGAGGAAACCTCCTGCTCTTTTTGCCTGAAAGCGAGTCCCAGGACGACTTGTTGCCCTGTAAGGGAGTCCAAGAAGCAGACAAGGGACTTCTAATGCACCACATAATTCAAGTGTCATGTTTTATATCCACTCAATACTCCTCACAGCACAGGTTATGTCCTCCTTTCTTTCCTACCTTGTGCCTGACATGCTTTGTATGCAAAGCAAATCATTCCTCCCCTTTCTCTTCCATAAGAGAGGATATGAAAATGAATAGTTTCTCAATAAGCTGGCCATAACAATAGTTCTAAGTAGGAGAAGCTGCTAGCCAGGTGGTGTGATGAGGAGTGACCGACGCCTGTGCTGGGTTTGGGAGCCCGGCACTCGAAGCTGCCTGGCTGTAATTGGGAGGAGTAACAATGAGCAGCAGTGAAAAGAGAAAGAGAGAGATCATTTCAGATGTTAGAACAATAAACTGCAAATGAAATTCCATGCCAGTAAATATATAATACATCAATGAACAAAGACCAATAAAAAGATGGTCTCTCTCAGTAACTGGTAAATTCCTGCTGCATCCTGATCAAATTAAGTTTGTGAGCCATTGCAGGGAATCCCCTCAGCCCCCACAGCTCAATGAACAGTCAAGGTCTTGGTTGAGTGTCTCTTGCTGAGGACAGAGGCTGGTTATTAGGCTTCTGAGAAACAGCAGTTTGACCATGGATGGAGGGGAAGGTACTAAGTGAGGTGACAGGCGACTGCACCGGCCCCTTGCTGCACCGTGATTCCCTCCATGGCCACCAGCTGGAGGTGTAGATGTATAAGAAGGGCAGAAGTGTGAGCTTTGTTACTAGGATATTATTTTGTTTGAAAGAAGAGCATCATAAAGATATCGCAATACCTTTAATATGGATTTTAATAAAAAGATCTGGGATATTAAATATGAAGCAAGAGAAAGATTAAAATGAAAACGCTGAATAGCAGACTTTACAGTGGCACAAATTAAAACGTTCCTGTGATATAAGGCTCACACTGAAATTGCTGCATGAGATCTTGAAAGAGGTGAAGTCTTGAAGATACTATTGTAAAGGTTTATCAGCAGTTCCTTTATTAACATCCCTACCCTTGAAGAAACCTGCACAGTATCTTTTGATGACGTTCTAATTTTGATCCTATTTCACTGAAGAAATGGGAATTTTGCTACTAAGTTCAGCTGGAAGAGAATCAATTTTTTAATCATTATTTCACTGGAATTTGGAAGGTTGTTTTCTGGCATTCTTAAGCTTTTACTCATAGATATGAACTAGATATTGAACTTTTCATCTGTGAAGAATAATGTATGCTCTTTAGTCTCAGTATTTGGGTGCTATCTAGACATTTAGCTTCAGTGTTTGTGAACACGTTAAAAAAAGTTATAATTAGTATATAGGTGGTATTGTCAGGTTTGGTAAATTTAACACTTTCAGATTGCTTCAGAAAATGTATCCCACAATGCATTGAATTGAAAATTGATCCACACTTACGTTTCAGCTAAATTTCTCAAGTCAGAAGTTTTCTGTCTCAGTGTTTGCCCACTAAATACTGTAGAATGTATTGAGTGGTTAGTAGAGAATCTTCTATTTGTTGGAAATTAGATAATTTCCATTAGAATGGAGAATACAGTACTGAGACATATATGGCTGAAACTGGAGCATAGTTGTGGTAGGGTATGAGACCTTGTGTTTCTTGATACCACATTTCAGGAACACAAATGTGAGAAGCTTACTCACTGTAAATGGACGTTGATCCTTGCTGCTGCCTCCAGGAATATCAGTATTGAATACTAATGATCATGACATACTTCTGAGTTACTTAAATGGATACAATTCCCTTTTACATTACATAAGGTAAAATAGGGTGACTAACAAAAAACAATAATTCACTGAATATTTTAAGAGACACATGCAGTGCTGTGCCTCACTTAATTAAGTGGCTAATATCTTATGCTAGCCTGAATTTGTACAGTCTTACATGTAAATGATATTCCAAAAGATAACTGTCCACATGATGGACACTATAGGTCTACACAATAGAAATTACCTTGAACTAATATATTGACTTTGTAACTACATATTGTCTCAATTGGCTTGAGTCACAACCTGTTTCCATATAAAGCGAGGTATGGTAAGTGGCCACAGACACCATGGGAAAGGTGTTATAAAGAGGAATGCAATTATTGGGATTCTATTGATAAAGAATTCAGGGCCTGTGGTTCTGGTAATGGGATAAGCAGTTTACTTGAATGCCATTTACGATTCCGGGCAGTGCCAGCTTGAATTGGTAGCATATTTCAGATTTATTATTTCCCTGAAAGGGATTTGTCGATGGGTCTGGAGTGAAGCCAATCCTTGGCAGAGCCCAACACTGTTCTTGGAAAGCTGCAGGTGTGAATACATACCCTGAAGCATGGTGTATGGGCTGTGCAAGGGCCCCCTAACACTTCCCACACAGACTAATACCACGTGTCCTGGAGTAAGAGACCAATAGACCAGCCAGGGTTTATAATGAACCGAGAAGACTTCATCACTCTTCAAACTAAACCAACTTCTGTGCCAGTTTTATCCCACTACACCACAATAAGGTATTTCTGTCTATTTATCATACACATCACTGCAATGAGCAGAAACAACACCATAACTCTATACATAAAAAAAAGACAACAGCTTTGATGATTTAATCAAACTATACCTTTGTTTGTACTATGTAGATATGAACAGACTCACATGTATATATACATATAGACACATTCATATATAAAAAGCTAATATGTCTACATCTCCTAAGTTACAAGGAAACCCTGCCAGCAATGTTGGTACATGAGCAATGGGAGTACGTGAAGCAAAATTTTCAATTTCCCATGAGACAGCCCTTTCAGAACGATTACTGGCATTGCATACTGTGTATAAACTGAAAAAAGAGAATATCAAAGTACTAGTAAATAAGCTCCAAACGACATGGTTCATATGAGATAACTGCACCTTTACAGTGCTTTCCTAAGGCTTGGTTAAGCACAAGGGCTGTGATTGTATTACAACAGTTATATTCATTACGACTTAAGCAGTTTACTGTTGAAAGACATTTTTATGCTGATTTGCCAACAACACAGCACACTGGGGTTTATATCATTCAGGCTTTATGTCTGGGTTAACTACAGCAAATTCTCTCATTGCCTCTTTCCTACAGAGACACAGTTACTTACAGTTGTGAATGCCCACACAAATGTCCTACTACTGCATTAAACCAGTGCACACACACACAATGCTGTGGTGGAAGTGTGTCACTCACCAACAGGTTCCCAGGGCAGTGAAGCAGTGATGCCAGCAGGATGCTGACTGCACACAGAGCACACGGGTACCTTCTGCTGTGCCTTGATGGAAGGGGAGTGTTCCTGTTTCACTTTTCCAGTTTAAGCTCTCTGAATGTTGCTGCCTATGAAAATAAAAATGTGAAAAATCACCATTATTTGTAAGATATGGAAATCCTGTTGTGCCTTATACTTGAGTGTTAGAAAAAGGTGTGAATCCTCAGAAGAATCCCCCATCATGGGAAGATGAGTAAGTTCATCTGATGCAGGGACAGTGGATCCCATTTGTTCAGCAGCTTGCTCAACCCAAGCCTTTTGCCTCATGCCTAGATGTCACAGGACCACTAAAGTGCCATTAGTATTTAGAAGCCAACTATGGCCTTCCTATCTGCTTATTTCAATACTGGTGAATCCATGTGGGGAGCTGAGTGAGGCCTCATCATAGACACCAGAGCCCAGCCCATTACTCCTCATATACCAATAAGGTGCCTTGATATGGGGAGTTTCAGAAACAAAAGCATCTGTAGTGTCACACAATAGATGAGTCCCAATGTCACCTGAAATGCAATGAGCTGTTAGGATTTAGGAAAAATGTTCTGAAAACACAAGATTTAAACCCTCCCTGAAGGCTTCATGTACTGAATTTGAATTGCAAATAAGCTACAATATTTTCTCTTTCCCTAGGAAAAGTAAGCAATAGCAGTCATGAGTGAAAAACAAATGAAAATCCTGGTCCTTTTGTGAAGAAGGAAAACTAGGAGTGATCAGTATCAGCAACCTTAGTTAACTAACACAGGGCTCTTTCCTCCTTCAAAATATGGTTCAATAATTTTAAATAAGCAGTAAGTACTACAACAGCATAGGTAAATCTTGCTGGAGACTGCAAAACTGGTCACTTCTGCTTCCTCTCTGGTAGTTACAAGTATTTGCTATTCAGTCTGTTATGGATATCTGGGAAATAGTTTGAGTGCAGAAAGAGCCTCAGGGATAAAAAGTTTGAAAAGAAAAATGTAGCTGTATATCATTGGCATTCATGAGAAAATTCACATTAGATGCCTTCAAATCAGGTGCTCAGGAGACAATATAGAGATCAGGAGCAACGGTGTGCCAAGAATGCAAGCCTAGCTGGGAGAGACTCAGCTTCTTTCCTGGCAGATGAAGAATACGAATGTATGTAAGGCCAAATTCAAAAGATAATATAGATGTGTGGAAGCTGGTGGGAGGGAAAGCTGAGGCTGCAGAATAAAAAGGCTATGCATGCACTCCTTGGATTATAGCCTCTTATCTTCACATTTTTATTCCTTTCCTGCTATATGCATTGAACAGATCTCCTCTATAGGTAGTTGCACCAATATATCAGCCCCGGAGTGAAGGTCCTCTGCCAGCACCACTGTGGAATTTAGCCCCAAATCCCTGTTGTTAAACACTGTTTCTTTCACCAGGTCAAAAAGTTGTTATTTCTGCAAACACAGCTACATTTTGCCAAGGGTAAAAATGTCAATTTGCTTGAATTTAGCTAAGAGCAAAATCTCATCATTCCTGCTGCCTGACAACTTCTACCTCTGAAAGATGTCAGTTTGCCACCTGAACTGACTCTTTCTTGCTTTTACAAAACTAACAGACAATTGCGGCAGAAATGTGAAATGTTGCATATTTTAATGAAAACTCAGATGGCACCAGAAGTGCATTTTCTCCTCTGTCACAGACTTGTGTTTTGCCACTCAGAAAATAAGCAGTTGAAGAAAGTATAGGTCTTGCAAACAGGCCTAGGCACCAGGTTGAGCCACAGCTCGATAAAGAACAAAATATTGGCGCTTATGTTAATGCACTAAACATATGTCAGACCATTTTAATTAATAAATGAATCTATAACGTATCTCCTTCTAAATTCCATTGCCGAGGGAAAACAGCAATTCAACCACCAGCTTCAGACACACAACAAAAAATCTTTCCCTCGTGTGCTAAGTGTAATGCCACTAAGTCAATTCAACCGCCCATATCCCATGCTCAGACTGAGATTTTCAATATTCCAGTTATCCAGAAAGAAATGGTTGATGCAAACAATGCTTTTGTGCACTTTCTTTCCAGTAATATTCCCCAGAGTATTTACAAGGAGAAGCAGAGGCTGCACTGCCCATCCAGGCACACGCAGAGCCATAGCTCACCAGTGTATTTCCCCTAGACCCATTTCACCCCCCTATTTTCCACCACAGTATTTCTATCTATTCTCATCTATACCCCTGTATGTCCCACAAGTTACATTTGGACATCTCAGGAATAGATATGTTTCCTTCCCTCACAGATAAGAAGTAAAAGTGACATCCAAAAAATATCTGAGGATTGAGTCCTTTCATATGGACATGTTTTCTCTAATGGGGAAAAAATAAAAAATGATGCTGACTACTTCTGTAACAAGCATATTTGTATAAATTACATACTGTTGACAAATGGACACGCAACCAGTATTTTTAGGGGAAAATGCAATGTTTCCCCCATGATCATATTTAACACACTTTGTTTTCCATCTATCTATCTAGACCGACTGTTCAAACTGTGGCATAACAATTAGAATAAGTGATAGCGTTACATACAGAAAACAAAGAGTATGATGGTACAATTTGTCTTCTTACATTTCTTGATTTAATGCCAGTCTGGGATTTCTAGTCTGAACCAGATTTTTTTTCATACGCTATAAATATTTCCGTTTTTTCGTTTGTTCTTGATTTAGTTTGACAGTAAATAATCCCATGGAAGCTGCTGTTGGAAAGACATTGTAAAAATTATTAAGTGCCTGCTTGCCAGTTAGGTCCTTGTGTTTGTCAGAGTAAAATAAGTAAAACAGTTGGGTTACTTAAAGGAAATATATGTGTGTGCATATATATACAGTAGTGCCCCCTAATCTGCAATTTTAGAAGCATGAGAGTTCTAAGTTCTTCTTAGAATTCTGAGGCCTGAGAACTGATCAATACCTTCTATGAATACAAAGAGTTTTGGGTGTATATTCTGGATATTGGCAGCAGCAGGTACTTGTTTCTTGGTTTCAAAAGACTTGTGTATAACTCAACATGAGTAAAATAGAAATCAGGGAGTTTTTCAGAGGGGTCTGTTCTTGTAAAAAAGAGCAAGGATCTTGGAAAAGGATGAGTCTGGTTAATTGCATTTTATTGGGGATTGTTGCTGAGAATATTCTCCTTGGGAATAACGTGAGTAACATTGGAGGTTTTATGCCCTTTTTTTCCTGAGCCATAATTGCCTTTGGCAACTCTTTCATCTTTAAAAGGGATTTCAGGTCATCTGCACAAAATGACTTGTGTGCTGAAAGTGTAATGACCAGAAACAGGACATGAGAGGTCTTGAGGAAAGGGAGTTGGGTGGGACCAGAGTAGGCAGCACTGGGAAATGCTCTCTGTCCGTGTCAAGAGAAACAACTAGAGAAAAATGCCCAGCACAGGGGTAAATGCAAATCAAGGAAACACAGCTCATGGGAATGTGCAAAATTCACTGTACTAACTTCAGCAAAAGAGGATAAACTGTAGACAAATACTGGTTGTTATCTGCTGATATTAACAGGGAACACTGGCACTCTGCAAACTCCTTGCTCGGTCAATGGGCAACTTGAGCCTCCTCACCCAGTGGTGTTGTGGGATGCACAGGTTGTGGTTGTTCAGGGAATGCTCCTGTAGTCAACAGACCCCTCCTGCTAACCTAGAGTTAGAGAACAAGGTAAAACACCAACACAGAGGAAGGCCAGGAGTCAAAGTAACAAAATTAATATACGAGACATTCTAACTTCTTTTTTTGATCTGAAAGGATACATTCTGTTGAGGAAGGATAAGGAAAAAAAAGGTAAGGATTTTTTTATTGGCCTTAAATATCAGCAATGTGTACACCAACTCCAAGGCAAATATTGACAAAGAAGAGAAAGGCTGTGAAATAAATATAATGTAAATCAATAAGGAAAAGTACAAGGTTTCACACCTAAGTAGAAATAACCAATGCATACCTTCAACATAGGCAGGCAGTTTAAAGAAGGGGTTAGAGTGGAACCATAACTGAATGCAAGAATAAAAAACCAAGAGCCATCCTCCTTTGGGAATGTGTAAATAGCAAATGGCTGTTCAGCATTACTCTGCCTCAGCTGGAGGACTGTGCTCAGCTCTGCTTGCAGAAAAATGCCAGAAGAGACACAAATAAGAAGAGATGATAAAACAATGACTTAGGAAAAAGAAAATAGGAATCCTTTAATATAAAACATAACAATATTCTTCAGACATGTCAAAGGTATAGAGAGAAATTACCATGTCCATTGATAGTAGATAAATAAAGGGATTTATGGCCAATATTGGGAATAATTGTTAAACCAATAACATTGTCAAGGTTTCCTGAGGAAGTTATGGAAAGACTTGCAGCACCACAGGCCTTTGAAGCATGACAGGCAAACATTTATTGAGGGTATTTTAGGTGCAGTTACTTGTTGCTTGGGGCAGGATTGATGTATAAAGGTACCACCCTGCTCCTTTTCCTCTGTCTCTACTTTGACAGAATTATCTAAACTTCAATTTCCTTTTCTTAAACAGCTCAAGCCATTTATAATTTTAAATAGTGCAGAAGTGTTTCAGTAAACCCCAGATGTGTGTGAAGTGGGACCTCAGAAAAGGTTAAAAGAAACTCTGCTTTTTGCATCTTTTTTTTTCCCAAAACTTAGAAGCCTATCAAGGTTTGATCATTTTCTGCTTGAAGTGGCAACTAGCAATGGTGCAGCTGGTTTATGTGTCTCCCCTGAGACCACCTACAATTTTTAGGTGAAGTTTATGAATTAGGTCCCTTATAGAAGTGGGATTACTTCCAAAAGAGGTGAATCTCTTNAGTGAAGTTTATGAACACCTATGAAGAGAATTAGGCCCCTTATAGAAGTGGGATGACTTCCAAAAGAGGTGAATCTCTTAATTTTTTAAAAAACATCTCATTGGTATCAGTAATAAGTTTCAGGGCAACCCTGTATTGTATGTTTTCACACTGCTATGAAAAACAGACAAGTGAGAAGAGAATATGGATCCGTAAACTGGATCATAAATGTAATTTCTCAGTGGAAAATTCGCAGCACTTAAAAGGTTTAGAATGACTTTATGATTTTGTAAACCCATTTTATTAAGAGATTTCTGGTTTCAGCTGTTTTATAAACTGATTCTCAACAGTGTAGAGTTTGCCCTTTGGGAGAATAGGCCAAACAGATACTTTTTTCCTATTTAATTCATCATATGTTGACTGAAATGTCAAAGGAAATTAAAGCAAATTGTTATGTAAATCCTTATGGGTGAGTATTTCATTTCTGAAGAATAAACCTTAATGCAAGAAAGTTTGTTTTGTTTTGGTTTTTTTACATAGTGTACATATGACATTGTATTGCCCTCTCCTCCCATATGAGATCTACTCTTTCACATCAGACACTGCTTACATTGCAATACATTCACCAAAGGATCCTTTCTGGGATCAGAAGCCAGATGACTACAGGGCAAGAAACACCATAAAGCGTGATGATCGTATAGGAGTCAAGAAGAGTACATTTTTGCAATGTTTCACACTTTCTTCTAACCTAGCAACAAGTGGACCACACACAGATTTTGCTTTCTTACTTGGAGAAACTCCTGTGCAAGTGATCTCTGTGCCACATGGAGTGAATGGATGAGTCTCAAACATTATGCACGTTTTCTATTGATCTTGTTTCCAGCTTTGTGTCATTTGGGAATTATTTTTGTGCTGGCATGATCCTACCTAGGCTATTTATTGCATTTTTAGTGAGTGAGTCTTCAAATGGTGCAGCAGAACATGATTTTACATAGGGAAAATTGGAGTATTTACTTCAAATCTGCACTTTAATTACCCAATCTCTCTTCCTGTTTTTACAGAATACCAAGGTAGTCACAGGAAGACACACTTTACTTTCCACTGATTGGATGGGAGGAATTTTTGACCTTGGAAAGTGGAGATGGTGTTGCTATGGAAACTAATAAGTCTGCTGCCATTCATGAGCTGCAACACAGGTAAAATGTTCCACTATTAGTGTTTGTGATTGATAAATCTATACCAGTACCATAATTCTTCTAGAAAGGAGAAACGATTACCAAAACTAACAATCCTTTTTCACATGAACAAGTGACTAAGGAGCTTTTCACTGGGACATGCTTTAATAGTAAGCAACACAAGGTGCTGCCTTTGAACCAGGAAAACGTGTTTCAAGATTGTAAGAAAGCTGTACTCCAGGTAATAGCTTTAAAAAACATTCTAAACTGTAACATTGAGAAAAAAGTACAACTGTTACTTGACTAACAACATGCATAACTAACTCCCAAGGCAGCAAATTGAGCTGGTTTAAAAACCAGAACAGTTGAGTGAGGTATACGGGAGTGCTGCATGGATGGTTTAGATTCCACATTCAATATCTTACCCTTTAAGTGCCTCCATACTAGCAAAATGTCTTTAAATCACATTTAACTTAAAGACAAATTAATTTATGAAGTCTAAAATAGGTAAGAATCATAAGGACTATCAAAACATATATACTAAAAATTAAAGAAAATCTTGCTTAACGCCCAAAGCAAGTGCCAACATTCCTTCTTTGCCTCCAGTTGGCAGGATGACAGACCCCCATGCAGTCCACCCTGGCACTGAACCAGATGTTGGGCGTCCTGACAGTCCTCAGGTTGTATTCAGAGGAGAAAGTGTGGCTGGAGAATGTTGGACTGCTTTCATTCACTCTCCTTGATTATCCCTTGTGCTTAATTAAAATATCAACAAGTTGCTAACATACTGTAAGATAAAATGTTCTTTTATGCCTGGCTGGGCATTGTTCACATTGAGGGTTTGGTATTCTGAGTTCATTCCTTTTTCGAGTCTTTCTTCTAATTCTAAGCATATAACTTGACAATCCTGCTTCATAAAACCATATAAATGGGATTAACTCATGTGACTCATTATAGGCTCATCTAAAAACAGACATAAAATGGTAACTGAACTCTTTGAGGTTATAATGAATTTGGGGATGAACTGACCCTTCACACTTGCCTTTGATAGAAACCATGATAACTGACTTTCGCCTACAATTACTGTATTGAACTCTAAATAGCTGGGACGTTATTCATGTACTTAGGAGGAAATTGTATTAAAGTAACCTCAAATGATACTTAAATTAATTATGTAGTGCATGAATCAGCAGCTGTTTGAAATGAAGAAACAGAAGCAGAGTGCAGACTTCAGTAGTATTTTAAAATATGATTTAAATTAAACTGGATAATATTTTATCTAATAGACTCCAGGTAAAAAAGTAAATCTCAGGATCAGACTTTCTGTTAAATCAACACTAAGTGCCTATTTCAGTAACAAACAGCCAACATGTTAGGGACTTCATATTAAAATATTTGTAGAGATTACAGTCACTCCTTTAGGCCCAGATATGCTTAACTAAAGCCAACAACCACCTATGTAGGACCCTGATCTTCCCTTCAATTGCCCACTGCACTGATGCAGCATCTCTCAGCCCTCTTGGGTGTTTCTCACGGATCACTTCCTCATTTACTAGGCTAAGTAAAGGACTTGTACAGGATTACCCTATAATTTCTTGACTGCTTTGAGAAGTTGTGAAATAGATGCTGATCCTGGAATATGAATCACTGGAGGAGCAGTACAGCTTGGAGATGGGCAAGTTATTTTTACACCCATGTGCTGTATTTCCACATATAACGTTTTCCCTCACTCCTTTCCACAAAGCTTTCATTTTTCAAACTTTTTTTATCATCTTCATCTTTCTTGCCAGAGGATCATCTTTTAATGAGACCAGTATCCTGGGCCAACTGAGTTGAAAGATGCTAGGAGCTCACTTCTACGTTAACATGTTCCGGTTTTTGAAGACTTAACAATAGATAAAAATGTAAATGTTCTGTATTCCCAGGCACCAAGAGTAGATCACAACGGCACCTTTGTCCTGATCCTGCTGTCAATTAAAGGAACAGCAAAAGCTCCCACTGACTTCACTGAGATAAGTTCATTTATACTTAGGTATCAATTAACTCCGTTGATTTCAGTGGGGCTATGCAGATTTTCCCTACATGACACTCTGAAATACACTTGATGGTAATAGTCAAACCTGCAGTTATGGGCAAAACTTCTTTGATATATTATACAGATAGTTCACATCAATTTAGGAGTAATAGAACTGAGTGGGAAAATTAGGAACTAGTCACGATGCTGAGAGGAGCAGTCTTGTGGGCTGGGGCTTGAAAGGTAATTCATGTTTTCGGATGACATTGGTCAACCATTCCTTCCTTGTTTCTACCTCAGTTCTACCAGAGATGTAGGATGAAAATTATATTGATATAAATGAAATCTAAATCTAAGGATTAATTGTGCTCTACAGGAGAGCTAGATATTATTACCCCCCCAAAATGGTAATTCAATTACTCAAAAATCAAACTACTCTCTATGTTCTCTCCGTATGGAAAGATCATGGAAAGAGTAGGTTTTCCTCCAACTCTTATTTTCCAGCAGAGCTTTTTTATGTGACTCAACAGGGGTCTTTGGGGTTTTCTTGCAAGTGCCTTAGGGGATAAAATAAAATAAAATAATGTATGCATGCAGAGTGACACAGTGAGGAAACAGATTAGATTTTTTTTCATAACCCATTGCTATTTAAATGAGATAGTCTGATCTAAGCAGAGCACCAGAGGCAAGAAGGGTAATGAAGATAAACTCAGAGATCATGACTTTAAATTCTGTGTACTTGTTATAAGGATGCATGACAACCACCTCCTTAGACTATTGATGAAATTGAAACAATGCTTGATATTAATATGTTGAGAAAGAGCACTCACTTCTGGATTAAAGTTCTAGAGAGAATTTTGAGACGCTGATCTGAACAGTAAAGTGCTCAAGAAATAAAATAATTGCTTCTTCACACTAAAACTGTCTCAAGTTTTTCTCCTATGGCTGCTCCCAGCTCGTGCTCCTTCCTCTGGAGCTATTGTGCAAGTCTGGTTGCCATCAGTATCATATTGAGAGAGGAAGCTGTCTTAAGCATCCATCAGCTGCATCTTAGACTGCTATTTGGAAATGGGTGCCAGGCCTGGTTCTGCAGCAGGTTGTCCACGCAACAACAGGCACCTCATTGATCTGTCTCTCTGGTGCCTTCATTCTCTCCCCTGTCAATAAGGATTTATGGATTCTGTCTGATGCTGTAATACAAAGAATAATTTGATCATAAAGCTATTCTCCCACCCTCTTCTATTATCCAGTTAAGAAATACAGGATAAATACAGGTTGTAGACCTTGTGTGAGAAAAGGAACATGCACAGCTTGGTTTTGTCCAATGGCTGAGCCATATGATACTGGAGGGACAAACAAGTCTGTTGGTAGCTCCATACACAGCAGGTTACGTACAGTCCCACTTTGACACCAGTTTCTCTGCAAATATCTGAGCTTCCCTGTTTCCTTCTTTCAATTCTCCGAGGCTCGTTACTGTTCAGGAAGAGGAGGAGAGTTATCTTCTCATTATTTCTGCAGCTTTTGTCTTCCTCCTGGACAAGCTCATCCAAATATTCTGTGTCCCTCTCATTCGCAAAGGCTGTCATGACCCCTCTTTTATCTGATTCCTGGTGGTTTCTGTCCTTCAAATAAATACACGTAGCCTGCCATACAGAGATGGCCTTTGCAGCTGTGCTTCACTCTGCTGATGGTCTTGACCCCATCACAGAAGCAAATAGGTTTTCCAGGGTTAAAGATGAGGAAAAAGGGAAATGTCAGTAAAAGTTATCAGGCTCTTAAAATTAGCTATAGAGAATATAAATATTAAAAGCCAAACCAGCCAGTCCGAACCTTCATTTTGGAAATGAGGCAGTAGCTGTATTTTTACACAGTCCTCTGACTTATTGGCTTAAATTCAATTGGAGATGCAACTGCAACCTCCTGGGCTGTATTTTGGCCCGTCATTTTGAAACTGCTAAATTAGAGAGAGGAATTTCATGATGTAAAGTGTCCTCATACTCCTTTGGGTCACAGTGTGATGAATATTGAATACATCACATCCCACACTCTGCCTGCAGTCTCTTGCAGATTTATTGTTAGCATAACAGCACCTTTAGGAATGGAACAGGAGACCATATATTTTAAGACAAGTGACATCTTTGCTATTTCTAACAGCAAACTGTGGAGATGAACTAGTCCAGACCAGAAATATTAAAGCTTCTCTGAACAACCAGAGGCATTTGGAGACCCACTGATGAGTCAGAGAATGGTAATAATTAGGTGTCCCTTGAACAACATATAAGTTTTCATGACTTTGGGAAACAGTGACCCTGAAAGCTGCATTTCTGTAGATGGTTTCCAAGCACCTGGCAGGAGAGGATGACTGGTAAAGCAGTGACCTTCTCAGGAGAGTGAGGAGTGACATTTAAAGAAAAACCTTTGTTTCCATTTTATAGGGTGATATCAAATACAGCTCATTTCCCAACATCAGTGAACAACAAACATACCCTGGTACAACAAAGCCAACAAAAGAGAGCACTGAATGCCCCGAAGATGCAGTGCTGGGGTGGGGGAAGGAGTGGTGGTGGTGAGCCACAGGGAGGTGGGCAGCCCTTCCCATGCCAGTTCAAAGACAAGACATTTTTTGGCTATTGGCAAAATGCAGGAAGAGGGACCATGACTGTATTTAGAGAGGATGGACTATGAAATTATTTAGTTACTTTGATTTGATGTCAACAGGCGTTACCTGATTTCTGTTCTTAGAAAGACTTCATAAAAATTTTGCTAGTTGCACCACAGCTTTGCTCTCCTTAGTACTCCATTGGGATGCTCTAAGGGATACTGCTGGAGGAAGACATTGTCTCAGGAAGTTATTTTCCTAATGGAACAAATTGCTTCTCCAACACCTGGAGGCCCTGGCACAGGCTAATGTAGGCAGTGGGAGATGGGAGAGAAGGTCTCTCAGGTGTGATGTTCACTCTCATCTTCCTCTGGTACCTCACCTGCTTTCCCCTTATGCACAACAGATCAATGGGCTGGGTCTGGCATGGGCCAGTGACATCCCAGCTAAAAGCCAGTACTGTGGGAATGGCTACACATGCTCAGTTATAAAACCAGGCCCTAATACTTCTTGTATTAGCAGGAAAAATACTATTATCACAAAAGACTTGAGAACACATGTGAAATAGTGGAGAAAACACCATAAATAAGAAGGAAAAATCAGGTATTTCTCTAATCCATCACTCAGTTTTGCAGACATTGCATTTGGAAAATATTACCCTAAATACTGCCTTAAACTGAAGAGCTGCTCTCTCCCTCTTCATTTCTGGAAGGGCTTACACAGAACTGGCCCCTCTGTATTTAATTTTAAGAACAAGAATGAGCAATTTTACTACTTCCATTTCCTGCCTCTTATCAGAACCACAAACTGTTTCTAACTCTAGGGCAAAAAACAGACAAAATCTGCCAGTATGTGAGAAACATGAATCTCTGTTCTCAGTGCAAGGCAACATAAAGGACAGATCTTCTTGTGACAAAGAGCATCAGTGCACAGGAAGCCTGTGAGCAATTTCTGGCTCTACCACTTGCTGGTCTCTTGAACAGGAGGATGTTACAAAGCACCACGGACTTTAAGATCACCATGTCCTTGCTGCTCAGTTCAAAGAGGGATACATTCACAGCGATTTGTGGCTTCAGCTGCTATGATAATGAAGCACGTGAAGAAAGAAATGACAATGCAGCAATGATAATAACTTCAATAAAGAAGTGACAACCCACATTAGTAGTAATTAGCTGGTGTGGCAGTGAGAAGGACTCAGCATTGGTATTTTTATGCCTCCAGATCGCAATGGCAGACTTATCACTTGCTTTGAAAAGGGAAGAATCAGGGCAAAACTCAGCATTTCTGAAAGCTTCACCTATTACATTTAGTGAACACAAGGGGTTTGGCAGCTTTTCACTAAACAGACATAAACCGACCACAGAGCTGTTCTTATTCTGAGTGGGCAACAGAGTGCAACACCTCTGGGTTTCCCAGGTACTCCACACCACATCAACCAGACCTGCTGGATACAGGGAACGATAATCATTTCATGTTCCATAACATGGGCTAGACTCACATTATACAAGAGTCTTCCTTATTATACTTAATTTCAAAGAAAAATGTCTTTGTTGAATTCCCCGGAGTGCTCAGACATGCGGTGAAAAACAGGTTAGAGCTCAGATGCTTCTTTGAGGGTGCACTTTCAAAGTTTAGGTTGCATTGATTTAGCTGTCAGAAAGATGTTATTTACAGTTCCTGAAGTGGAGCATGCTAGAATTCATGGAAGTCATTACTAGAGTTTTATGTTTTCTATATGGCTCTAGTGTAGAAGTCTCTTCCGTAGTCTGAAAGGCCTAACCCATTTTTATACCTGTTTAAATAATTACTGTTTCCTAGTCTCCTCAATTAGTTACTTTACATTAAAATTATGTTTTTTTCTATGCTTTGAATTTTGCATGGTTTCTTTCTGCTTCATATCAAATAATTTCATCTCTCTGTGTTTATTAACTTTATAAAATAACATCCTGGTACTTTAGAAGTGAATTTTTTTTCATTTTTTGTTTGGAACAGCTTCAAAGATTATTCAATTTTACTTTATTATCACTGCCAAGAAGCTGAAATTAGCAGGTGATTAAGCACTTAAAATATTTTGAGCATTTCCTATTACCACCAATAGAAAATTTAAGTATAAAAAAATAAAGATGGCACAATATTAGATCACTGAAAAAGTTCAATGAAACACACTGTTTTTAAGTAAAATGCAATTGAATATAATTCTTCCATTTAATATAAATATTTGGTGAGAAGTTTGCTTCCAAAGCTCCAGATCTGTTACATAGGAGCATAAAACAAGCTGAAACTGCCCATCTGCTGTAGCCCTCCACATTGCACAAGACTTCTCCTTGACACTAAGTGTCATACATAGATTTTGTTCACACCTACAAACCTTCAGCAAGAAGCCCACAACCTATGTTTGATCTCTCACTTCTCTAACACGCCACCCTTCAAGCTAGCTTTTAAGATACTGTTTTGCAGAGGTCACTGCTAGAGAAGGGTCCTTTGTTTATGAATGTTAAACTATAACCACAGGGCTGGATTTTAAGATCCCCTGCTTCAGAGTTTTGCTCTCTATTGTTCTGCTCAGTATTGCTCTGACATACTGTCATGGAAATCAAATAGTTGCCAATATGGATTCCCTTGGAGTTTAATAGTCAAATTGATTTTCTTTTTATCCTCACAACCAATGCCTCAATTAAAGCACTGACATGTGAAACCTTAGGTTTTATTATGGTGAGAATGATGGACACGTGCTGCATGAAATGGAGAGAAACCCAGCTGCAGTCTGCTACTTTCCACTAGTGGAGACGTGATGGAAGTGGATAGTAAGAATGAGAAGGATTTGGTTTGTTTTCAGAAAACAGACCTTGAAAATGCAAAAAAACTTTAAATCTGCTTTACTCAGAAGTGGAAACCCAGATCCAATTTCCATGCTGTTTATTATTCCCACCCAGCAGTCCTGCACAAGCTGGCACGGGTGAAGCCCTTACCCACTAACTTTTAAGAGCTGAAACAGTATCTGCTACTTCCATGTAATCACAAGCTGATCATCTCTTCCATTGTTTGCAGAAGCTTGAAAATAAAATGTCTCTAGATATTGATTCGCTACTTCTTTTTCATTTAGCGACTATTGATTGCTGTTTATGTGTGTGTGTTTCTTGTTGAGCAGAAATTAACATTGAAAACTTCTTGGAATTCACTGCATTCATACCTACTTGACATTCCTGGGGAAAGCTTGCTACCAAAATCACTGTAACTGGGGTTTTCAAAAATCTGTTTTGCTTTCTCCTCCAACCTCTTGGCAGGAAAAAAAAGATTTATAGACAAAATCTTTTTATTATGATGATTATTGTTGACACTTACCTGGGACAGAAAATGTGGTTGTCACAGAGTTTGATCTCACAGAGTCATTTCAAACCACACAGTATTATTTAGGCTGAGGTTGTCGTGCTTACATTACAAAAATAAACCTCTTAGGGATGTGAGACATTTTTTCATGACTATATGGAAGAGAAACTCTTGTGATTACCTCTAAAATTGCTTGCTGGTGTGTGTAAGAGAAACCAGCTCTGAGACACATGCTGATCTGTAATTTGAGAAAAATATGGATAGATTAGTCTAGTGGGACCGTGTGTAGGGGCTGGATGAATGAAAATATCTGAGATAGAGACGAACCATTGTTTGACTGAAGCTAGTACATCTGTACCATGTATAAAACAGTCCTTTCATTGGTCTGATTACATTCGGATCCTATAGTTTTCCTAATTTTGGTTCTATAAGCTCCAAATACAGTCAAAAATCACAGACCAAGTACATATTTTCCATGAGACCAGATTATAGTCCTGAACCATCTAATAATAAAGCAAATAGATTCTTTTTATTTACGTCGTATTTGGTTTTCATCCTCCAGAACTCCCTTTTTCTATATTCTTTCATTAAACTTTAGGGCTAGACTGTAATAAAAGTAATAATAAAAAATTAAAAGCAACATTTAGTTCTCATGGAGTTGCACAGCTTCAGGAACTGGACTGAAAAATCACACCTACCATTCCAGGATTTATGTTAGTAATTGCTCTCGTTGATGGCATAGTTATCACAATTAGCATCCAGACAGAGAAAAGGCTTTCTATGGCTTCTTCTGCAGGAGTTAAGAGGGGAGCAACTAAGATGAAAACTTCTGAACGTGGAGGTAGACTTCAGACACACAGGAGACCTACAGCCCCCACCTCTCTGGGGCTCTCTGCTTCCCTCTCTCTGTGCAAGGACCACCTGGAGGTGACAATCCTTGTCCTACTAGGGCAGCTTAAGGAGAAAGCTGTTTAAAGTCCCACCAGCTTTGCAGCAAGAGGTGAATTTATAGACTTTAATCCCAATCTTTATGACTTTACTTTTATATGTTTGATTTTTAGAACCTTTTAGAATTTTGGCAATAACATTTTTTTCCCCTCCTGTGTAACACAGTACCATGGTGTTTTGTCCTTTGTTGAATATTAATATATGCTTTATTGTTCTATTCTAATTACAATCTCATTATTAAAGGGGCACTATGTTTTCCTCTGACAGATATTGCATCTCACTGTTAGTGGATCTTGGTTACTTTGTGCTTATTGTTATTAATAATTTGTAGCAATTGAATTGGTATTAGAATATTACTCTGCTAAATCACTTTTGCTGCTAATTAAGGCACTATCTGTGACATTGTTTAGCTCCAAACATCATGCTCCTGCTTTTCAGCCTGCTATAATTACCTGTAAGTCATTCATTTCAGCTTGTGTAAGTCAGGTCTTTTAATCAAGACTCCTGTGAGCTTTGCCATGGTGTGAGCTGCCACTGGTAAGGATGAAAAGTTCTCATGGACAAAGATATTTTTGCAATGACAAATGCACCTTTCACTGCAGCCCTGGAGGTCCTTAGAAAAAAAATAAATGTACTTGATGGTTCCAAAGTGGGCACAAAAGAA
Organism: Aegotheles bennettii; assembly: GCA_013398125.1. Taxonomy (NCBI): domain Eukaryota; kingdom Metazoa; phylum Chordata; class Aves; order Caprimulgiformes; family Aegothelidae; genus Aegotheles; species Aegotheles bennettii. The sequence continues at coordinate 617,247 of VZRW01002591.1, forward strand.
GAAGGAGGGTTTTGAGCAAAAAGTGAAAGATCACTGAAGTAACCCAACTATTCAAGAAATTAATTCTATTATTTTTTTTCAAGGAAATTAATTTTATTTCTTGGGGTATTTTCTCTGTAGTCATTTTGTGTAAAAAGGTAGCAGATACCTGTACTGAAGTTGTTATGCTGGAGCTGTTCTGCACACACGTGTGCACACACATACTTCACATGTGCACAACAGAGCAATACTTCCATAGAAATTGGTTTCTGCCTCTTCCTTAGTCCATCTGCATTTCTGATTTAAGCAGACAATACCAAGGAAGCTGCAGTAACTGGTGGTGTGACAAGCATACACAGACTGGACTGCAGTCACATCTCACCTGCTGGAAATGTCCCCCTGAGCCCCCTGTTTTCCTGCCAGTGCCTGCCCACTGAGAGGACTGCTCAGGGAAAAGTCTCCAAAACAAAGGCAGGTTCACTCTGCTGGCAGCCTCACCTTTCTTTTATCCAGCCCATGCCGGAGAAGTTCTCTTTCCCATCTTCCTCCCGTGTATCTTAGGGTGGAATGCTCTCTGAGCCAGGCAGGCACTCAGGCACTTCAGCATCATTACAAAGCTTTGTTGCACTGTAGGTTATTTGTATGCACTGATCTTGTGTATTTTTGTGTCGTTTGTTAATGGATCTCCTCAAAAGCAGATGTGAAGCTCATTATCATTTGGGAGAACTGTCTGGGAAAATAGAAGCATGGTATGAAATCAGAGAAGAAACACTGTCCTTTGGAACCAGCTTCCCCTTTGCTGCATTGCTGTGTGCTCTTGGACAGATTTTTGTGTATATTGTTTAAGTGCCCCAGCAGACATCCAGGCTGCTGTTCCTCCCAAAGCACAACACAGCCTCCAGCTCACAGACTAGACTGTGCCCTCAGCTCACCCTGGAAAATGGCTTTGTAGTTTAGAGTAAAATCTATCCAAACATTGACTCACATGCTTAGATGGCCTTCCCACCGACACAAAAGTGATTTATGGAATACAATTTCTCCATCCTCTAACATTGTCTCACTTCATCCACTTATGCCAAATAGTTTTTGATGATTGATTACTTTTCCTGCAGCTTATAAAAAAAAGGATACCAGTACAGGCAATGCAAAAAATATTGCAGGGGTTAATCTTTAGTAATGTCTTGTTGAGCAATAATCAGATTCATATTTCAGTCACATTAGACTAAAGCTACTGAAATCACTGATGATATAACACAACTTAAATTAGAATATAACATTATAATTCCAACTACTGTTCCTAATTAGATTTACTCTGCTTTACACTGAATGTAGAGGAAATAAAAGAGTTTTCTCGGTGTCTTTCTTGTAAACATTTGTGGTTTTGCAAAACACAAATCATTTGCTCTAGGCCAGAGAAAATGTAGTCATTTATGCAACAGATATTGAATTCATATTTGCCTGATAAGTGACCTTATCAGCCATAACTTGTCATCTTCTAATTAGTCTACATTTATGTTTTTCACTAAACTAACCCCTAGCTTCTTCTGAAGATAAGTTGACAGTACCTCAAATTGTCTGTGGTGTTGCAATTAAAATGCTGGTGTGTATGTTCTCCACAATTTTGCCTTAAAGAAAGGTACATCTCCTTAATATCACATCAACCTGATTACAAACTGAAATAGCTTTTATTCCCAATGATGCCACTGGCTTGCAAGGCTTACTGTCCAGTGGTGACAATGTCCTCTTTAGAGAGTCTAAGAATAATTCCATAACACTAAAAGCACACAGTGAGATCTAGGGACCAGTAACACCTCTGTATTATTAAAACACATTCCAAGGCACAGAAAGTTCACTTTGAATATTGCTCTTGGAAATTTCCTTTTATAGCAAATCATACATAAACACCCCTTATAAAATCTGAAGCCACATGGAGTTTCTCTGGATTCTGGGTTCATTTTTATCTCCATATCTATTTTCAAGACTTTCTCTGACATAATCTTTAAATCAATAATTTCTGGAGATGTACAGAAGTACAACTTCAGGAGCTGGGTAAGCTTTATATCAATAACTTGCAAGTCTACAAGTTTTGAACACCACCAGGGACAGACAGCTACAGATCAAAAGTTTTGAAGATTTGAATTTAATTCCTTCATAAGTTAAATGACCAGGTCCTTAATTTTTTTTAAATGTTACTGTGTTTTACAGATCAAGATTGATCTGAAAGGTAAGCATTTAACATATGTATGGAAAAGAATGAAATCCAGTGAACAGAATCCAGCCTGATTCACATTTTATGCCTTAAAATAATTTGGTTTTATGGTTTGGGCTAAAAATTTAAACCACATGACTTGAAAAATCAACTAAAACTCATGAGTATTTTAGGGAAACCTAGCCTTAAACAATCTGATAGGTGTAAAATACAGCACTGTGCATATACTTAACTAATTTACAGGGAGAAGTTGAGAAAAGAGCACTTCTGTCAGCCCAAAGTTGGACGTTCACTGCAAGTCAAGACAATAAAACAACAATATGTTACATTGCACTGACGTTTTACTACAATGTCCATATAGTTTTCGAGATAATAGAGACGTGAAAATCCTAGCACGCAGAAAATAAACGTGATAAAACAAGACGTGTTGTAAATTCAGTCGGATACAATTATGGAGGAGAGGAAACATGCAATACCCTACTTCTTTTCCCTTTAAAACTCTGCACTCCAAACCTACCTAAATTAGAGTGGTATCTATCATTGATTATGTCATTCCCCAGAAATACAGCCTTCAGACGGTTTGTCATAACTCTACTGGTGATACTACACAGCAGACACATTAAGTATCAGTCAAGATGATACAATTTTCCAACTACTACAAGTCAAACAAATATGTTCTCAGCCTTCTGGGACAACCTTCCCTGTAGATGGATGACACCAGGCTGTGATGTATGGACTGAAACAAAGCAGTTCCTCATAGACCTCTATCATGCTTGTCCCCTGGTTTTGATCAGGGCCCTAGCCCTTATGGGAAGGACAGGTAGTTAAATACTTAAATCCCACTGGAGTCAGGGGATGAACAGCCTGAATTCAAGTAACACCTGGACTTTCCTCTTTACAACCTGAAATTCTCCACCACTTCAATCTCTTTTGATTATAATTTTGAAATAATACCGTCTTTACATTATTTAATGTTTTTGGGTCTTTGCCTTTGCACTTTATTTTATTTTGCCTTTACATTTATTACACTTTACTGCTCATGTTGCCCCCATAATTCAAATACTCTCTTCCCAGCTCAAGTTTGCTGTAATAAGTGGCTCCAGTATTGAGTGTACTTCTTCCTTTGGCATATTACTGCATCAAGCCACTTTTCTTTTTTTTCAAATCTGCTTCAGTTTGAATTTCAGCACTGGCATAGATGAGATGACTAATCCAATTTCCCTCTATGCAGAGAGTCCTCTTGCAGTTCTTTCTACACTTCTACTTTTTCCCTGAATAGTCGTCATTTAATGCCCCGTTATCTTAGATGGCACTCATTTAGTGGTTTATTAAGCAGTAATTTAGCAGGCTGTTATCAGTTCCTTCTGCAGCTAGGGAAAATATGCACTCCAAGTGTATAAGACTTCTGCAGAATTACAGCATTTTTGTGATTTTTGGATTAGAGAAAAATTACCAAAAGTAATACATGGGAAATGTTTTCCCTGTATTTCATTATTGTCCCCGCACTAAAGCTCCCATCAGGCTATTCAGAATGTAGATTGTCTGATCTCTATTTCTGTTTCCAGCCCAAGCACTGAAATTGCACAAAATTGCAGAGAACTCCATGGACTGAAACAAGCATAAGGAAGTCCTAAACCTGGACTCAGTTCTTCTGCCTGCACTCGTGCTGTCCTTTCTGTAAGGGTTACAGGTGGGGAGAAGGCATGAGGCTTAGATTAGTTTTTGTGAGCTTCCTAAAAACCATGGGCATTTAAATGAAGTAATGGGCAAGGGTAGAAACAGAAGTGTGCCCTAAGCATTAACTACAGCAGTTTAGAGGGATCAGTGTAAATCCCAGCTGGAGAAATGGTTTTTGCAAAATAATTCTGATGATCACAAAGACAAAAATCTGATTTGACAGTATAGCTTTTAAGATCTCAATGAAAAGAGATTTTTTTTTATTATAAATTATTCCTGTTGCTTCAAATTGCCAGATTACAACAAACAATGAAAATAGAGATAAAAGGAAGCAGCTAAGAGGGTAATGAGATGCCAGCCGGCTGAACAGGCTCTGGCAATCGAGCAGGTACCAGAGATGTGGCATTTTTCATATCTGTTCATGGAAAGCATTTCTGGCTCTGGTTTCTCTCTGGAAACATGTGCACAAGAGACAAATCTTACAAAATCCCCCCGAGTGGCATATCATCCCACACACTACAGGCTCTTCTCTAGAGAGTGCCTCAGGCAGAATTAACAGGGACACCTAAGGAAAACTGTGTTTTGGACTCCTGCTGTTTGTAACAGTCCAGTGTTGAAATGATGTCAAACATTGACATCCGAAGGGAAGGGGACTGTCTCAAAGGTATAACAGTAGGTCTCTTGATCTTTCTGGTTTTCCCTGGGTTTCTCAGCCTGCTGACATAGCCAGCAGTGCTTCCACTTCACGTTGCCCTATCAGCAGTCCTGCTGCGGCCAGGTCAGCCCGTCCTGCTGAACCTCTCTTTCCTACCTCTGCTCCAAAGCAGAATTTCAGTGCAGCCCTATCAGTCTGCATTTTTTTTCTCTCCTTTCAGTTTGGTTTTCTTTTGATATTTATGCTGTCATATTTTTTTAATAATGGATCAGATAAAGGTCTTTTTTTACCTGAATGGAAAAGAACAGTAATTTGACAGGGAGACATTCCCAGGTTGCCATACATCAGAAATGTTGATATTAGCTCCTTTAAACCAGGGACTAGTCCCAAAAATTGCCCAAGCAACTCAATTGCTAGCAGTTACTTTTCTAAACATGAGCATTTACAAAGTTGTATTTGTGACTTCTGCTAAATTTTAGGATGCCATTACTGAAAAGCCTTTAACTTCGTTTGTGTTTGCTCAGAAAAAGATCATCAAGAAGATATTAAACAGTCACAAAAGATGATGGCTTCAAATAGTGTCTTTTGGCTGATCTATAATCATTTGCTTTGGCAATTTTATTCAAGAACATTAGCACTGATCGCTTATGCTGTGTTCCTAATTATTTCTGAAATATTGTGCTGTTGCTCATGCTGAAATGCATAATGAGCAAAGCGGTAGGTTCGTTCGAAATGCAATGTTCTAACTGGTTTTTAATCAATGAGTGATAATGATAGCTTGTGTTTTGACTTTCACTGTTTAATTGCCAGTAATAAAGCAGATCTTAGTTGATGATATTTAACAGAGTTCAGTTTCATTTATCTCCGTTTATTCTATTTATTTTACAAGTGCCTGTGAGCTTTCAGTGCTTGACACAATAACAAAACGTAAAGTGCTAATTATATTTCAGTTGGCTAATATTTTCCACCATAGAGGATTAGGATGCCCCTTCCCGGGAAGCTATTGCACCTCCCTGTTTTCAGCAGGTTTTTGAAATGGAGTAGGTGTCTAATGGTAAAGCTATGTTCCATGAAACCAATCAGATTTTTCTGAGATACAGACTGTTTAAATCCCTTCTGCTGCTTATGATAGTAGTGAATGTTTTGGCCAGGATGCCAAAATAATAATTAAACACAGATATTCTAAGGATGAGGCAGATCCCCAGGTGATGCTACATGAGAAAGTCCATCTCATCAAAACAGCCTTACTGGCCTAAAATAAAGGTGCATCCAACTGACTACACGACAGTCAGCCAAAAGCAGACACCTAAAGCTGTAAAAGCAAAGATGACATAGAGCTTGAATACTACATCACACATTCCTCTACTTTATACTACATGAAATGCCCAAAGCAGAGGTGAACTGGGATGATTTTTCTGGTCAAGGTAGCAGATGCTATTCAGCAAAACCCCTTGGCCAACAGTCAATTGTGCGATAGACTGTACTTGATTTTTGGTCAAGAAAGACCATTTTTTTGTTTAAGTTTAGTTTTAAGTTCCAAATTCAGTTTCAATCTACTAAAGAAGTGTCAATACTGTAATGACTAGCATATGTAAATCAGCCAGTCAATACGAGAAATATTTTGGTAATATCCTGCTTGATTAATCTAATTTAAATCAGGATGGGCCTTGGGTTTAAAATGATATAAATATCTCTTGCTTTCCTCTTCAATTATATATAAGAAAATAAAGACCCTTTTAATCTTGCCTAGTTTGACATTACTTTAATTGGTTAAGATGATTTATTTTTCAAGATTTTATTCCCAAGTTATCGATCATCTGAAAGCAAGAAGTAGGTGACAGCCTGAAATTTCTGTACCAGATATTCCTGTGTCCTAAGGATTTCTGCTGTGGTAGTAATTTGGACTACAAAAAAACATTCTCTCTGTTTTTCTATTATCTTTGTGATCTTTATTATTTCTAAGTGTTATTGCAGAATATAAATATTTCTATCTACATACAAAACAATTGCTGATGTCAAGTTTTTCCAGCTAGTTCCTGACTACCTTTATTCATGTCCCTTATTTAAGCCCTAGTGGGAAAAGCAAGCATCTATGAAAGAGCCATTCCGTTCCAGTTATTCAAAGTAAATAAGCAAAATTTAAATAACATGTACACAGTGCTTAAACATCTACCTGCAATTTAAGTCCCCCATAATGGTGATTGTATCTAGCTCTCTACAAGGTCTGCGACTCGTAATACTGCAAACCCCAAAATACTACTTCACATTACGACATGTTTCCTATTGCACATAAATTGGAATTACCAAGTGTGCCCTCTGGAAACAAAAGAGGAATCGTTGTTTGCTTTGGTATATTGGAACTATTTGCAAACGAGTCTTTTTCATCATTTTGTTTCTGTTCCAATGTGGCAGGATTTTTGCTACTAAGTATCTGCCTGAAAATAATGCAGCTGTCATCAATATCCAGTAGCTATTGTACACGGAATTGGTACAGCTTTCAAACACCAAAGTATTTAGTAAACCAATTATCATTTATTACATAGTATGCAGCTGATATAAATAGAAGAGCAAAGAGACATTCTTAGCAGATCTCTTCCCTCTTTCCCTACAGTGTGTGCATATTTGCTTGTAGGGATGCATATACACCATTCATTTGTATACTCACGTAAGTGTAGGATAAATATATGTTACACAGTACAGTGTTTCACACAAAAAGACAGAAAAAAATGGAGTATCAGTTTCTTACGTTTTGTTCAGTAGGGGTTGATCCACTGCCCATTGAAGTTATGAAAGGCTGTATTAATAATGTAGTATTTTATTTTGAGTATAAGCAGAACTGTAGCTTGCCATGTTGTTCTATGCTTATTTAAGTTAGTGCTTCACTCTTCCCCTTTCCACAGAGCATCTATCTACAGTTGCAATGGAGTTTTGGAGCCTTCATACAAAACCCCAGAGCTGACCAACACTAGCAGTGGCAAAAATTATCTAAGCTTAATTAATCACCATCCTCCTAAGAGAGGAAAGCACAGTTATATTTTGCACAAAAATGTTACAGAGAAGCAAAGTGCTGGATTTATTTAACGGGCAGGAGATGAAATGATATAGCTGTTATCTTTTCCTGTACTGTAAATTATTGAATTAAGCCTTCAGTCAGTTTGGCAACAGTGCCAAATGAATATTACAACAGTACAATGCAGCAAACAGTATCTGTCATCAAGTCTAGGTCTCACTTAGAACTGAAATTACAGTGAACAAAATGCTTGTGCAGTAGATTGGAAAAGGTTCATTATTATTTATTCATCTTGCTAGTAACACAAAAACTAATGAAATTTCATTGAGAAGAGTGCACGTCAGGATTACTATACATCATAAAGACACATCCCTCTAACACCATCGTGGATATTTGTCTCTGTAATTAGATGTCTGTTCCACAATAGTTCTGTATCTGAAGGACACAACCAAATTCATGACATAAAACAAATCACCTGCACAACTGAAGAGGTTTCTTCTATCTTGTCTGCATCTTGCACAATAGTAAGGACAAAAAAATCTTCAGAAAATCTTTCCATAAAGCCAACAAAGTGATGCATAGTTACTAATTCTAGCATTGTTACTCACACATTTATTTATTTTTTAATAAAATATTACGTTATTAATACAGTTCACACGTTGGTGTATTTATAGCCCCTATACCTCTTCAGGCTATGGTACCTTTATGCGTATCTCCACAATAAATTGTTCATAAATCTGTGTTCATCTGTATCCAAAAGTGTAAAGTAGTGAAGCTCCATTGAATGCTCTCCAGAAAGCATCAATTATGAGCAATTTCCCTTCATTGTAGCTTGAATTTCTGGTCTGGAATCTTTAGGGAATATTTTGGTTTTGTATTGGATGCAGTTAGTATCATGTAATTCTGCAATACTCAGTGTGATATTATGAGACACGTCACACTTTGGCATTTAGAGAACTTTAATTATTTTGGAATTAGAATGGGTGTATCTGTTAGACCAAAATACAGGTGAGTAATAAATTCACTGCTACCCAATTATATTCACAGGAAGATAGCCCAAAGTGTGGAAGCAGGACTGGTTATCATAATAGTAAAGTTAAAAAATGCTTGAAGCACCAAGTTTTGACAAAATCTTTTGTCAATATATATATTTAATTGAAAAAGACTGATAATTCAAGACTATGGTAATTTTTGCATAATACTTTCTTAACTATTACCTGTGATATATTACTCCCTAATTTTATGTGCTAGATTCTGGCAACCCTGATAGTTGGTTATATTGGTAATTGAAGTCATATTTTATACTTTTATTGTTTGTTTCCACACCCAAGCACTTGAGAAGATGGGCAGGTAGTGTATAACCTGAGTGTGTTGCTTGCCACATGATTGATGTGGGTTGATGGGGCACTTGAGGCCATGATCTAATGGTCTAATGGTTAGGAATATTATGAGATAAAGGTTGGACTTGATGACCCTCAAGGTCCCTTCCAACCATAATGATTCTATGAGCCTCAGATCACCCTACCTACACCACCATACAGGTTATGCTTAAATATTGGGGAAAATATTGGAGTATTTGAATAATTTTTCAAGGAGTAAAATTTAGGGGCCACAAAATTGTTTTCATTGAAGACATTTAACATTTCTGTGCCATTTGCCAGGGCTGGGGAAGCCTTAACTATTCCATTCCTGAAAGTTACATCTCCAAACTCAAATCCAGACCGGAGTGCTCCAGGTGAGCCGCAGGCAACCTCCACGTAGGGGAAGGAGGGACAGAGCCAGGCTCTAACCTGGCTGCTGGGAAGTGGCAGGCTCCAGCTGTGCCTCCTTTCATCTGCTTACCCTCACTATTTTTCCAATCTGCCAGGAAGGGGTATGGCTACCTACTGTGTCCCAGATGAAAGGGATGCCTTGCACTGTTGACTCTCATTTTATAGACAGCTTCATATACAAACCCGGGGCTTGAGCTCCAAGCTTTAATTCATTACCAAGACTTTCTCTGACTTCAGTAGGGCCAGGACTTCACCCTGCGTGTCTCCTCGACGCCCACCTTTCTCCCTGCATGAGAGTTAGCTAAGTGGCATTCTGGTTCTGGTGTCTGATAACAAAGACAATGTGGAATTTCACCACTGCTCCCAATTTGACTTTTTCAATAGAAGCTGAAACTTGAAAGGAGCCCTGTGTCTCTGGAGCTCGGTACATCAATGTCTGAAGGGAGAAAACACATGAAAGTTGAAGGCCCTTTGGGAAAATCCTGCAGATTTTACATTGCTTCTGCCTGCTCAAACCTAGAACATCTCTTCTAATCTCCCTTTCTCTGTGTATGTCTCCTGCTTCAGTCTGACTGAGAACTGAGTGTCACTAAGAGGGGGAGGAGGGAAGCCTGCCTCCCATGGCCTGTAGTACTGACAAGTTGGGCTATATTTTACAGAATGCTCTCATGGCCCTTTTCTGCTTCTTCTTTTCCCATCTTCTCTTTCAGCACTAATATCTGATTCCTTGAACTGATGTGTGTTACTTTATGCTTTCCTGTTAGTAAAAAGTCTCCTCTGTTACTTCTCATTTTGCATCTCTCACGCTCCTTTTAAACTCCTTGAGCTACCTGGTCCAGCCTTTTGATGAGGAAAATAATAATTCTGTTCTGCCTCTGACAAGATTCAGTTGAAAGCCCCAGTGTTATTTGCAGGGAAAGGCTCCATCAGATTTTAAAATCTGTGGGCCCTGTAAGCTCCCCCTCTTCCAATTAAAACTTGCCAATGTCTTTAGCTGTGAAGAAAATTAAACAGATTTTGAAGTAATTTGGATTTGTCATAATGTTTCTACCCATGCTGTCATTACAAGGAGGAAGTCTCTAGCTCACCTGTCCCATCCTTTTTGCTAGAACTGACAGGTGTTTTACTATCAAGCTGATTTAAAAGAGGCCTCTTAATCAGGTGTCAGCTTTGGCCCATAAAGTCATATTAATATTTTGGATCTGATATGAGGCTCTATCCAAGGCACATTAAGAAAGATTCATTAGAAACTCACTACCTCTGGAATTTACAGCCTTCCTGGAAGTTAATAGCCTGGATAAATCCCTCCTTATCTGGTTTGCTTATGTGAATTATAGCAGTTTTGCATTTAGAAGCTTTTTAGAGTACAGGTTTTACCATTATTCTGGCCTCTTTATTCTTACAATCTTCAGTAAGGAAACACTGATACGCTACGTGTACATTTGGCCAAGCAGCAGCACGGACCCTCCCCTCCGACAGACTGCAGGAGTCCAAGAGCATCCCCAGTCCATCACTTATCTGGGACTCTTCAATGAGAGCCCTCTAGCTACTTGTCCTACAGCACACAACACTCCTAATCTCTGAGCAACTCCACAAAAAATGGTGGCAACAGAAATAATCACAGAAGCTGCAAATACTGCAGACTTTGGAGCTCTCAGACCAACAGACCGGTACATTTCTGCTCCTTGAGCAATGAATCCTCTTGAGTTTCTCTACTTGGAGATGATTCACGCAGGCAAACCCAAAGCCTTATGAGGGCTTTCCCTGCCAACAGACCACTATGTTTCTAGGACACTTCCAGTTTCACCAAAAAGAATTTATCTGATATTACTGATCAGTTTTGAATAATAGTAATTACAATTCTTAATTACAATTCTGTAATTACAATAGTAATTACAATTCTTTGAAAAAAAAATTATAATAGAAAGGAAAATCTGGGGTAGGAAAGCAATGAGAGGAAAGCACTGTGATATCCTCTGCTGATGCAGAATTATGAAAAAAGGAGGGTTCCTCCTCTTCTGTTGGCACTGTGTTAACCTCTATATTGGCTGAAGACAATATTATATAATGAATAAAGGAATGTTGATTCATTTTCATATTTTAGATTTGAACTCAGACTAGCATAATTATGGTCTTTATGGAGATCAAACTGATTTGGTACCATAAAGGAGTACATTTTAACTTCTTATAAAACACTACACAACAAGAGTTTTCGTTTGCTTTCAAACACCATGTTGAGGATTTGCACACAAATTTTGTGTATAAAAATGATACATTTAATCAAATACTCATATTCCAATGGACTAAAAAAATCTGAATTATTTAAATCTTAACAAAAGTAAACAGTCTTACAAAGATTCATTTGTCATATGTATCTCTGGAGAAATCAGAGTGACTGGTATTGAATCTGGAGAATGGAGGAGAAATATATGGCCATGCTCTATATGAAACAAAAAAGAATGCATCAGGAAATTAGAAATGACCAGCCTGACCTTTTCTATAAATAAGAGATGGACTCACAGAACACCACTGGCTCTGAAGTGCACATCATTTCTCACAAATTTGATCTTATTCTCTCTTGCAGATCAGGCAGCAAGAAAAGGATATTAAAGAGAAAACAAAATGATAGCATGAAGCCACCTTTACTAAAATTCAGGGACAATATTTTTGTGATAGGGACTGTGCCGTGTCTGCTGGGAAAGAACTGTTTGGGTACACACAAACCAGTGTTCCGATTCAACACAATAAGGGTCTGCTGTATTACGGACACTCGACGGGGATACATGAACTAAGATTTTCAGAAGTCTGCAAATGATAAACGAGTCTAAATTCTATTTAGAACTCATCATGGGAATTTAATTCCAGATTTACCAAAATATTTACATTATCAACCAAACCAGGGATTTTTATGTACATCAGGTAACTCCTCACTGTTAATTTCAGGCCCACCCAGCTACATTGATTTAAAAAATTAAACAATGATCCCTAAGTCATTCTGGTGCTTTTCACCTGTATCCGTTAGTTATCAAATCAAATATCTGGAGTCTACTCATACACTCTGCAAAGTTTAATAGAATGGAAAAGTTATAGTAGCTGATATTTTTTATGTGATTTACTGCATTTTACGGTCTTTTATGTCTCTCATAACATCACGTATAATAGTCAAGTTTAATATTTTGTGCTCAAACCACTAGCTCACCCCAGCTGTTTTACTGGCCAGACTGACTTTATATCCTAAACTGAGAGACTGTATTTTTTCTCTCTAGTATGCCTACACTATCTCCTTTATAACATGAGATATTCTTAAAATGAGATGTGTCTACCCAAACAGCTATTGTGATATCAAACAAATCAATCTTTTTTTGACTGCTACTTTGAATTTCACACAAATTTTCTTGAAGGCTGTTTCTCACAGATACTGCTCATGAAAACACACTCACAGCTCGACCGACTTTCAGAGTTTACAAAGGATATACAGTGTAAATCAGTGTAACATATATATAGACATATATACAGGACATACATAGACATATACGTAACAGACACACGGAAATGGACATCTCAATTGAGACATGCGGAAAACATTGTGATTATCAGCTGCCAATCTTAAAAAGGGTTCTGGTCAAACACTTTCATTTGTTCATCACTCTCTAGAGTTTTGCCAGATGTTCTTTGTCTTAGATCCATTGAAATGGAAAAGCATGAACTGCATTCAGCAGTATAAAACAATTCTACTCCTAGAAAGGTGGGGTTGAGTTAAAAATATTTCAGATAGGAAATAAAGATTAAAAAAATATATATATTTAAAAAATTTAAATATTTTATTCTCATTACTTCAGATAAAAATTATTCATACAATGCCAATACTGGGACTCTCAGAAAAACAGCAAGTTTCACATGAAAGCTGACAAAAATACTGACCTGTCTGTTTTTTTTAAATTTAGAAGAAATAGATTGAGGTGGTTGAAAAGTACAAGAGGAGATGAATATGTATACAGCAGGTAGCAGATACAGACAATCTGATTTTTGACGTGCACTCTGTGCTGTCACTTCTGGCCCTGCAGAAGGTGCTTGGGTTGACACGGTGCCAGCAGCCAGAGCTGACCTGGCTGGGGTGAAGCTTGCGGAACAGCTGGGGAGTGCGTGCTGAGTTAATGCATCGGGACAGCCAGGTATCTTTGGGGAGGCAGGAGATGCTGCTGTTGGTAGTAAAGCGAGACCTATTTGTAGCAGCTGAGAAACTCCTCTAGGAGTTACAGAGCTAGAGAGCAAGAGCACAGCACTTGTCAACCTGGGGACTGAAGTGATGACAAAAGGTGTGGTGGAGCAATGGCCTTTGGGAAGTCAGTTGCACCTTCCCTCTCATTACCAGCAAGCAGATAAAATAGGTGAATAAAATCAGACATGATTACTGCCAACACTTATGTTGCTTCCAGAATACAATTACCTGTAGAGCAACTGTTTTTTTGGATTAATATTCTCATAGACCACAGCGAAACGTCTGTGTTTGTACAATGGGCTGCCCATGAGGCTGACACATTTGTTCAGCAGGCAACAAGGAGGCAGAAGCACCAAACACAGAAAGCCACAAGTTCATCCTTTCCTGCTTCCAGTCATGACTTAAAGCCTAAGTATGAGCTAGATGGGGGTGATTTAATAGATGACCATACAGCTTCCATAGGAAATATGCAAAGCTAGTTTTCACTGTCACTTGCAAAATTAATCACCAACACTTGAGATATGTGATTTTATTATCAATCAGGCTTGAAATACTTCCTCCTTAATAGCCAAATGTCTGGAGGTGGATTCTCTGTTGAATATAATAACAGATCCTAACTTTTGACCGAAAGCAAAGGACACCAAAGGACATTTTTATGTGTAAGGACATGTTAAAGATGCCTAATTTAAAATTTTTGGTTTTCTTTCACAGGGGAAGAAACCCTTCATGGTCCTGTTTTTATCCAAGAGCCATATGATATCACTTATTCCATGGGCTCAGCAAATCCAGAAATCCTACTGAACTGTACAGCTAAGGGATATCCACTCCCATACTACAGGTGAAGTCAAATTTAGAAAAACATTGTCTCACTGTAAATCTTTTAACTGTGTTTTAATCAGCAGTACACCATCATATGTACCTCAAAATGTGTCGAGCACTCACAGCAAGGGTACAGATAAGTATTGTAAATTTGAAGAATGAAGAAAAATATTTTTGGTAGTCTACTATTAAGAAAATTAACACAGGAAAAGAAAGCACATCACTGAAAAAGTGCCCAAAGTATTTTAACACATTACTTCTGACTCTACAGAACAGCTGTGAAAAATGGCAAAACAGAAATGCTGCACATCTGTATTTGATAAAACTTTCCATACATCAATAAATGCTTGCAAAGCAAACATCAATAAATGCAAAGCAAAAGAGCAACATCTTTTCCGTTCCTAATTCTAGCATTTCATGTATATATTTATAGTGTTAATTTAGAGAAACAGCAAGGCACAGCTCTGGTATCTACCTTACAATACTCTGTAGACTCACTTAATAAAACCTTGGTACGTAGGATTGTTTGCTTATTCAATAACTATGGCCTCATCATTTAAAATGTAACTTGTTGCACCAAGGATCTGGAAACCTCAATCTAGTAAGAGTAAAAGATGGAAATGTGGAAAATAATGACAGTGTGCTTTCTTCAGGAAAGAATGGGGAAAATATGGTCCGGAAAAAGGAAAATACATTTAAAAAAAGATAATTTTCATGCAAGACATGTAAGAAAAATGTGTCCTACCAAATACTCAGTACTTATTCAATAGCTTTTAATTGCTCACACAACAGTTTCCTCTGTAAAGTACTACTACTAGTTATCAACTTGGCTTTTGTACTTCATGTATTAATTTCTTTCTAAATATTGTGCTAGTAAAGGAATACTTTATCTCCTTTCACAGTATAACTTCTCTTCCTATGGGTAGAAATCATAAAACACATAGGATTTTTAGGTTTGGACATACCAATATGATTTGAGAAGTCTTACATTTCTATGGAACTAATGAATTCAACATCAAAACATAGCATACTTTTTAGAAAGTTTAGATTCTGAAACAACTGGTCCAGGGTGCATTTCCAATAATGGGTGGAAAGTAGTGTCCAATGGCTGCACGAAGATCTTAATGAAAATATGTAGGTGATCCCTATCTAAGAGGCTTGCGTTAAAATTTTCTTTAAATAATTCTTCAAAGATTTCTGTGTATTAGACTGTACACTGCAGAACACACACAGTCATTAAATCATTGTCTACCACATGAATTCATTAATTTGCTTCCTTCAGTGATGTAAACATATTAATTAGGAAAAAGCCCACACCAGGAGATGCACCCCTGATCTATATGCAAAGTTTAATAATCATTGTACCATGGTGATTAGAATGATTATGGGGATACTGTGAAGAATTCATTTGCGGCAACTAAGCCAACAACTTTGCATTTGTTTTGAAAAACAATTATAGAGCTTAATTGGGAGCCATGTAATGATGACAGCAGTTATTTCAGTGATTGATTCTGAAATTAAAGAGAACTGGCAAACTAAATACCAGAATATCGTATATTAGAAAATTGAAAGGTTTAGACAGCATGTACTGTGTATAAATCCTGAAATAAGGAAAAATCCTGACACTGATGCAGGCTACTGCACAGAACAGGCTCAGGGATGGGCACCAGACAAAATTTTTGACAAAAAGCCAAGCCAAAATACCGCAAAACAGCAGCAAAACCCAGACCAACTGAAGCAAATCATAAGAAAGGAACAGAGCAGAGGTACAGAAGGGTCAAAAATTAGCTGCAATTGGTAGGAAGAATTACTGATAGTCCACTGTTGCCTCTATAATTCTTAATGTTGACACATTCATGACAGTAAGTGACTGACAGACCCAGATAAATTATTAAATTTCAGAGAATTCAATTGATTTAATATTTTAATCAGTCATTACTCATATTTAAAAACAAGTGCCCACTTGAAAGGTCAGGATCCTCACTTTCTCTGTACGTATTTGTCAAGATTTCCCCTGGGACACAGAATTGCATTTCACAGCACAGTGTGAAAATCCTCCTCCAAAAGAACAACTCACCTGTGCAGTCTGCTCATGCAGAGAAAGGTCTGTGGGTGTTAGAAGTGTGATATCGGGCTGTGTATCCACATCAGATCTCCCAGGAATGTAGTTACCGTGAAAGTTTACTTCAGTTTAACTGTGGAATCACTGTCAGCAAGCTCACCTCTGCAGATAACAAGAAACAGAAAACGTTTATGTTGTGATCCTTCAGATAATTAACCAGATGAAAATTATCCTTGTTTCGAGGACTGCCATAAAGCCTCCTGGAAACCCAAAGTGAGCCATTAGCAACCCTTGTGTGGTCTTTGCATCCTATGGAGAGGTGGGCAGCACACTCACACAGGTCAGCAGAAATGATACAGGCTGAAGAGATGGTAAAGGTGTACAACTAGGAGAAGAAAATACCTGGTTATGTAGTTTTAGGATTGTTGACAATGTTAAGTGTGCCATAAACAAGTCCAAAGCTTGTAGGCATCAGTGACTGAGGTCCTTTATTCTTCCTTTGGGCCTCACGTGGACAATGAAAATTCAACCCTTATGCAATTAATGGTAAAGACACAAAACTTCCCTTCTATAAACAGATAATACTTATTTTCTTTGAAATATAAATTTTATTTTGACAGAATCCATTTTCCACTTAGTGGACTAAAAGGAACAACTCGTGTTTTAAAAAAGCAGCATTCTCATTATGAAATTATCAGTCTCAAACTTGCTGTATAAAAACTTGTCTCTGCTTTTGTCTGTCCTCTGAAGTGTAATCCTTTCCGATTCATGCCTCCAAATCATTTTTTAAACTAAATTTATGACATGTTTTATAACATTTATGTTATAAAAAACAATGTGGCCGCAGTTGAGGTGTGTACAATACTCCCAATTGGATGGATAACTTAGTTTGGGTGAATGTTATAATTTTTATAGACATTGGGATTAACACTGGTGACTAGCATAAAAGCAGTAAAGATTTCTCAAACAGAATTATTGATATCATTAAGATTTATATAAGAAGCAGTCTTGTGTGAAAAATGATATAATTTTGTTATATTTAACTACATTTTTATCATTACAGGTATGCTACAGCATACTACTTAAGATAAATATGAATAGGGTCTGTAAATTATAAGCATAATTTGATTTTTTTCCCCTCAAAGGTGGAAGCAAAATGGCACAGATATTGATCTTACCATGAGTTATCACTACAGGTTGATTGGAGGCAGCTTGGCAATCAATAACCCACATAAAAAACAGGATATTGGAACATACCAGTGTTTGGCCACAAATTCATTTGGAACAATTCTGAGCAGGAAGGCAAAGCTTCAATTTGCATGTAAGTTGGGAAGATCATATTTATCAGAGCATTATTTTCTGATTAATTCTGCACATGAACTGTAATTTATTGGATAATTAAAGTATCATCGATGATTTTGCTTAAAAGGTTTGGCTTACTTCAGCAGGGCTCATTCTTAAAAAAATTGTTGCTAGTAAATATTAATAACAAAATCAGACAACTGGTGGCTGCTAACCCTCAGGAACAAGAATAACTTTCAGAAAATTGAAAGGTCAAGGAAGATGAGTGCAATTATTTTCACTTTATAAAGGTGTTTTCACTTTTTAAGACAGTGCTTTCTTTGCTATATTGCAGGTAGTTACAATTGGGAGGGGGAGGCTATTTCAAAAAGTTAAGCTTTCTATTCTCTATAGCCTAATGAGGTCTAACTGAATCAAAAAAAGTGTATCCCTAATTGCCACACTGACATTTTGTTACATTAACAGAGTAAGAAACACTTTCTCCTTACACAGTGTGCAAAATGATGAGCAGTGCTCTGAAGTGTTTCATGTTTCAGTTCGATTGGGTAGAGCACGAATGCTGCCTTGAGATGATTTCAAATTTATTTTAGGTTTGTTCCCCTTCTTCACAACTTCACAATCTTTTTCACAACGTTTATATGCGGTGACTGAGTTCCGTTAATGTCCGGGGGGGGGAAACAACAGCAAGAACACCCCAGATCCTACCTCCATGCCTTTTTCTTCAGTATAAAGGTCTGAGCTGTCTGTTGCTGGGAGAAAGCAATTGTTTTCAAACCTCATTAATAAAACATGTGTCTAAAGCCAACCTTGTGTCACTATTTCAGACACCAGCAAACATATTAATTATTAATCTTGTTCCATTTCTCATAGCAAATCTCATGTCGCCGGGGTTATACAAAGGAGACATTAGAGGTCAGGATGGTTCACAGACTCTCTTTTAGTAGGGCTGATCAAATGGTATATCACTAGTACCTCATTTAATAGTGTTTTACCCCGAATTTCCCAAAAAGCTCTTGATTCCCAAGAGCTTGTCTAATGGAAACAAAAATTTTGATTCATTATTTTCCCAATTTTTCTGAAACATCTTTGCAAGCCAGCCTTCCTGTATGGGAAATCTTTTCAAGATCTGGAGATGCAAATTGTTTAGTGTCAGGACAAATTCCATTTTAGAAAGAAGCAAGACTCTATGGCCACCTCAAAATAACCTATGGAATCTGTAATCCCCAAGGAACCAGGATAGGCAAGAAATGGGGCTGGGAAAAGACCCAAAGGAACCCCCTCAAAGGCACAAAGGAGGCATAAAAAAGTAAAAATGAAATATCTGTGAAAGAAAGAAGGCTCCTGGGATTGTTCAGCATATCATACTACTCAATTATTTCATCTTTTTCTGGAAAATTCTATCCCTAATTCAAATTCCTGGAAGGACTTTGGTTTCCCATTCACTGCTGTCCCAGCTCACCAGGAATCACCCAGGCTTGGTTCACCAGCTCTTGGCATATACAAAGAGCTCTTCTGGCCAGTCCTCCCTTGCATAATATTTAATTGCACTTCCTTCCTATGGTTTTCTATGTTCCTTCTTACCTGTCGCCATTTCTTAGCCATGTGGAGGAACAAAGCTAGCTCTGGAAAACTGTCTTGTTTTAACTCTTTGCAAGGAGAAGGGTTTGGAGAAAGCTGAAAGAATGAGAGAAGGGAAAGAAAGCTTACGGAGAAAGCCTCACTGGTATGGAAGAGAGAGAAGAAAAGTCCTTTCTCAGGACACTGGTCCACATTTGTCCTTATATTCACAAATGCATCCCTGATAGTCCTCAGGGGAATGAAAGACACTGGTTGGCACAGATGTGTCTCATCTTCAAGCTCTTGTTGGAAATGTGATCCTCTGGAAGTTTTTCCTGGTAGAGAAGAGAAACTGTACACCACAATGCACAGCTTTCTATGCATGAGACTGAGTTTACTAAGGATCTAAACAAGGGTGTGCACATTCCAACGGAGAGCAAGGTGGCTCTGAAGAACCCTCCTGCCATTCCCCCATCCCAGTGTGGCTGCAGGACAGGGGTCTGCACTCAGACACACAAACCTGAAAGAAATCATATGTGATTTCTGGGCTGCCCGAGGCAAAGCACATCCCAGTGTGATGCGGCTGATGCCACTTAGCAGCCAGAGGACCTGCTTGCCAGAAAATGGACTTTGTCAGTGGCATTAAGTATTTTCAGTTGTTAAACATCAATTCTTTAACACTCTGTGCCAGTGAAGCATTCCCTCTGAAGCACTTAACCAACTAATAGCTCAAAGTCTCATGCCAACATACAACAATCAAAATGGGCTAAATACCAAGCAGCTCCTTTACCTAGGCTTCATACCCCCACCAAGACACTTCCCAAAGTTAGTGCAGGGAGAAGGTCACAACAAAGTCAGGTCTCGATTGTTCACAGCAGCAGACAAACCCACAGCTACCATCCTGCTGTAATCCTCTTAACAGGGACCGTATAATGGCAGATCTATCTCATATTCAATAAGCACACTGCTTTTTCATTAGTGCTGACAGACATTTACATTCTTTCCCATACAAAAGAGAGAGGACAGACAAATTGAAGGTTGTCATTTACATTGGCAAACACAAACATCCAGGAAAATGCTTCAATTTAGTGAAACTATGAGTTTAAACTTGTTTTGCATTAGAAAAAAAAATGCAGTACATGGAAAATGTTATAATGACCTGGTAAGAATTGTGAAACAAATTACCTTGAAACAGTTATTTTACAGCTAACATTGTCTTACTTCTTATTTTCTTGTTGCCATCCAATTTACTTCTTTGTTTCAACCAATACTTCAGGCTACATCTTAAAATCCAGGCAGACAGGTAGGCATGTTGATATTATGACACTTTCATTCAATATCGAACAAAATGGGACTCTACCCTGAATTGGACTGCCTGGCATATTATTGCACTGAGATACATAATTGAATCAAGCCTATTATACAAGTAACAGGGTTCATGCATATTTGTCTTTTTACTACAAGGTAACTATGAGTTTGAATTAATGATACCTCTGGAAACCTATTGTACATCTCAACTTAATACGTGAAAAATACTTCTTCCTCTGCTCGAGATAGTGAGCTCCCCGAGTAGCAAAATAAATGTGGTATGAGATTAGAAATATGTCTTCAGATTCAGCTGCAGTTTCATGCTTATCCTCTATTAAAAACAGAGCTGTCAAATGAAAGCTGCGGGAGAAATATTGTACAGAAGGAAATGGCATAGATTATTAAAGCTGCAGACTGAATATGAGAGACAGCATCAGTGAGAGAGAGCAGAGTAAGAGCACATAAATGCATTAGCGGATACATAGGATGGCAATCCTGTGTTATTCCTACTTCCTGGCAAAGGTTTGTTTTGTCATAAATAAAGTTGAAAGCTCCCTATAAATCCTGTGTGTTTCTCGCTACCCAGCACACAGCACACTTTGAAAAGCTAACGTGTGTTCTGCAAGAGCTGGAGTTGTTTATCTGAACCTTCAGCCTGGTTAAAGAGCACCAGGTCCCCCAGATGCAGGGCTCCTCATGCAGGTTGGAGTTTTGAGATTTGCTCCGAAGTCACAACCTACCAGCCACACAGTACCTTCCCCTTGCCCACCCCTCAGGTCAGTATTGACATCCAACAGTAACACGTCAGGTCTATGTGAAGGGAAGGTAGAAGGCAACAGTGTGAGGAGGTCATCTCTGTGAACTGTGCAAGAGGGTCGGCTTGCAGAGATGGGGATGTGGGAGGTTTCCCTTCAGGTTTTACCCAACTCGGTTTCCAAAGTGAAAAGAAGATGCTTGTGCACAAGCTTCCCAGATGTCACAGTTTTTGCTTCTCCTGCATGCACATCGACACAGGTACCTCTGAGGAAGCAACTACCCCAGCTCTGCCACCAGCAGAGCCACCTCCCAGGGACACTGCAGAGCCTGACCAGGGACAAACACAGCAGCTATCACTTCTGAGCCAGAGACAGCCATGTTCAAAACCCACAAAGGAAAAAAGCATCCAGGTTTAACGAAGTATTTTGATCAGTAAAACCAGAGTTCCTCTTATTCTGTGGTGCTGAGATGCATTCAAATGCATATTAATGAGATGCTTTGCAAAAATCTGTTTTTATTAATAAAGGCATCTAGATTGCATTTCATGCCTTAAAAAAGACAAGCAAAATACCTGCTAGAGAGAACTGCTTAAATATGGCTTCAACCAGAACTCTATTCCAAGGCACATGGGAATTTGTTTTAATTATTTCATCAGTTTTAAGTAAAAGTAACTGTATGTAAACAGCTCGTCTTGAGGGAACTGTATAACTAGCTGCAGTAAAATAGCCTGCCTGGGTCTGTTCCTAATTCTTTTAGTTTTCATACATGTCTGTAACAGAGACATTCACAGATATGTATGAGAAACAAGAAGTGCAATTAAACAAACTAGGAAAAAAAAGTTCTCCGCTGTGAAAAAGCATAAAGTGTGAACCTAATTCATAACTATTCAGGGCATAAACCCAGATAATTCAGTACTAATTGAAAACATCTAGTTGCCTGGGGATCTTAAATGAGATTCTCAGTCAAATTGTTCTACCATCGGTGATAGACAGTCATGGTGATTGCAGCTTTCTCAGACCTCAGGGCCCCGTTATTAATCATGAATTCTGAGAAACAATGACAACAATCTAAATTCATGAATAGGATTAGTCATTTTGTCCTGAACCACACAGGAGGGCACACAGTGGAGACATTAGACCACGTATTGAAGAGTTTCCTGCAGTGCTACAGACCAGGGAAAGACCTTCCCATACCATTTTTGGGCTGCAACCATATTCTCACGTTTTTCAAAGGGGTGGTGCTCAGGGGTTTTGGTTGGCGCTTATTCTCAGTAACATTTTTCTAAGTATGCACATCCTCCCTTTCCACTTGGCCAGTGAGAAGGTGCTCGTAGCAGCGTGGATAAGAGTGCCAGTGCTGGAGGACCTGGAATAAAATCTGCAGCTCCCAAGTGCCCTCACTTGCTTTTTGTCAGATATAGAGAAGGCAGCACACTTCCACTGAACTAACAAATTAAAGAGGCAATAATTCCTCCTGGACAGAGTTTTTCCATTCCGAAACATAAAATTATAGTCTATCATTAGCATTTAACTGTTTCAGGGGAAATATATTAAAAGCAACCAAGTTTGTTTAGTCTTTGCTGGATCATGACAGTTTGAGCACTTTCAAAGCTCTGTTAGAGGAACTGTCTATGAGATGCTCAGCTAGCATGAAAGCCCCACTTTTCATTTGATTACTTCATCATGTTATTTACCTTTGACTGCACACAAATTACACAAACATCACAAAGCAATATAGCATGCCTCAAATTGTTATAACCCTTTTTACTTGTAGTATATACTTTGAAACAGAAAATGGAAAAATCAATACACTCAGATCAGATAGTCTGAATTTGCAAAGTCTGGACATGCATGAATTTGAGTCTAAATGGCACATACACTTCTGGACTGGTTGTACTGCGGTACCGTGTGTGTCCAGAAATCCCCTTGTAACAATTGTATTTGATTAAGAGGTGTGCTAGATGGTGTAACTACCACCTTGAGTAAAGCTCTCTGGGTCTTTAAACTGATTGCTAATTCATCATGGCATGCCAGGGCTGGCATACTGATCAGGCTGTCTAGAAGCTTATATTGAAAGAATGAACACTGCAACTTCTTTCTCTTTCCAACTGAGGTATGTGCTTCTCAATCCAGCCTTCAGCAGGCACTGAGGGGTGGCTAGCTGATAATTGAAGAGCAAACAGGAGGAAGAGCTCAGCTTTCCAGAGGCAGAAGCAGGTCACTATCAAAGACATCCCTCAAAGTTTTCCTTCACCTGCTACATTCCCTTAGCCTCTGCAGGGACACTGCAGGTGAAGTCACAGACTCTGCTCTATTTGCTTCATTTTATAACCTACAAATGCAAAGCGATGAGTTAAACCCACCTTCCTGTTTTGAAAGGGCTTCCTTATGTATAATGCAGAAACATATGTCGACTTGCAAATATGTGAAGAATCAGATCTAAACCAGTGTCCTTTCCAGGCTCTGCTCTGCCCTCCTGATGATCCTGGCAACACCTCACAATCTGCATCTTCCCTTAAGCAGACGAGAAAAAAATGCAATGTGCAGTAGCAATGGTCCCTGCAGATTGCTCCTGTCTGGAGGATGGCAGCACTACTGTCACCTCTCCTTATGTCACTGGACAGGCTTACAGCTCACAACTGCCTTTTGGACTTCTAACCACAGTTACAGAATCCAATATAACTACAGCAGCAGGACCTGCTTTCCTGGTGTATGGGTAGGTGGAGTGGAAGCTTCTGAACAGAACGCGTTACAGTAAACATACCAAGAATTCAGGTTATTACTTGGAAATAAAGCCCATATTTTATCAAAACTCTGCCTAGAGTAAAAAGAAACTGAACTTTGATTTATCACCTCTGATTGCTATGGACACTCTGTGCCAATGCTCCAACACTGCACCAGTTCCCCATCGTGGAGTCCACATCAAGGTCTTTGCTTAATGGATGTTCTCCGTGGAGCAGACCCAGCAGCCTCCAGCATATTTCCTTTTATATTTCTTTACAATGCTTCCACACGAAATTAGGAAAAACTTGGTGAGAACCTGATCCGCATTGCTGTAAGGGGTCTGTACACTGCTCTAGACACCCTGAAGTGGGGCACTGCATTTCCTTCAAGGATATTTTGAGCAGAGTATTTGCAGGGAGCAGATTCTAAGCAACACAGCTTATTCACTCAAAGACCCAAAATGCTGCAAGATCTCACCACATTCAGCTCATCAGTGTGTATCTCTGTTGAGCTTTCCAGTATTTATTTCTTTGCTGAAGTCTGTGCGCACTGGCTCAAGAAAAAACAGGAGCTGTCAACCACCATTCAACAGCGATGGAGCTGGAAGCCTCCAAGGGTTTCACCTTCTTGCTGACAATACAAGGCAGGGTGATAAAAGCATTGCTATTTTAAAGCTTAGATACTACAAGAATAGATTATGGAAATATCCAGACATTCCCAAAGACAGAAAGAACAACTTGAAATCCTAAAAACAGAAGATATGGGTACATCTATGTAACAAAGGGGTTTTGCTTTCTCCATCATGCCCTGAAGGTTTGAGTCCACTCTGTGTTCTCAGAGCCCATCTAATGTTCACCGACCCCAAATGGAGTCATGACCTCGTCTTGTTAAACACACGAACTGGAGCTGATGGCAGCAACATTCCCCTTTTATTTAATGTCTCAGCAGACCAAGCAGCATCAGAAACCAAACTGCATTATTTTTTCTATCTAAAATGGTTTTAAACATCTCCATCAGAGCATCTACCACCTTCAAGGCTATGCTGTATCAGGACACTTTGTTAAAGCTCTTATTCCATCAGG
Organism: Aegotheles bennettii; assembly: GCA_013398125.1. NCBI lineage: Eukaryota > Metazoa > Chordata > Aves > Caprimulgiformes > Aegothelidae > Aegotheles > Aegotheles bennettii. The sequence goes on from VZRW01002591.1 coordinate 642,377, forward strand.
TTTGTTGCTTAAACTTGTGTTACAAAAGGAGGCTCTCACTCTTCTTATACAGGAATCCTTTATCTATGAAATGGAGACATACATTGCAGAGATGTTGTAACGAGCCTTCCAGGCAGGGAGCTAGTCAGATAAAGTAGTAATAGGGAATGTATAAGTATTTGAAGATTATCTTTTAGTTATATATTACTTACTATTCTGTAGTTCCTATGAAAGTGTTTATCCTAAATCAGCTCACTGCAAGTTGTATTGGCAAAGCAATATATGTGATTGAGATACAGCAGGTTACAAAGCATCTACAGATTCCAGAGCTGCTGGATTCCGATTGATAAAATTTAATATTTTTGAAGGATAAAACCAGTCTCTATTTTCAGTCTGGGTGATTTTCTTTTTATCTGCTCTACTTTCATTGCAGACAGTATGACTTAGATTCCAATAAATTATTGAATGAAATATCCATAATGCCCACACGAGCTTCCTCATTCTTTCATATGACAAAAAGTTACAGGTGGAAGCTTGCAAGGAAAAAAAAATACTGACTTAAATTCTTTGGAATAGAAGAATGGCTTTTTTGAATAAAAATAATGAAATTAATTGATTAGTTATTTTGCAGTGAAGGTTGATTCTGTCCAATACAAAGTTTTTAAGGTACAAAATGATAAACTTCTCTATTCTGTAGCTGATGTTCAAGAAGGAAGAACAGTCTGTGTCATTGGTACTTTCCATGGAGTGAAGGAATAAGGCCACAAAGCTTTACTCAATAGGCAAACCACATCTGGTACAGAGAACGAACCTTCATTACCAAATGTTACTGAAAGAACAACTGACAACATACCCCCACCTGAAATCCTGGTTAGAAGGTTCATATTCACAATCCTTTACATCAATCACTCAGGGAAATCTTGAAATTCCTATTGGAAGGAAGTCTTCAATGGCTTTGCAGCTGGAATGAGCGAGATAAAGCAGTGGTGTCCAGGCATAACCCAAAGTAATTCTATGAGAAGTAATTCTGGTCTGGACTGAGATCTCCAAAGAGCTGGGCAGGAATTTGGGAAGAGCTCAAATATGCATGGACACACTTGTTACACACCTTCAGCAGCGCATGAGAGCTCTCTCTTCCTTGCCATTTTTAATTGTATATATTATAAGCATAGATAAATTATTAACTTGTTCATTAAAGCATTACAAAAAGAAATTAATAGCCTGAGGTGAGACTGTCTGGTGTTTACCAGGAGGTCTCAGCAGGACCCTGGACATTCCCTGCAGAACATGGGGTATGGAAGTTCACTGCTGACAAGAAGGTCAAAGTCTAAGGGAAGGGGTGAGTTCATGAACCATCTCCACACACCCTGACAAACCAGGTCTCTGCGGGAGCATGGGCAAATCTAAATGAAAGAAGTCAATCTGGGGTAAGAGTTAACACCCCTGCTGAGAGATAGTCTGACACAGGAGGCCAGGGCCACCTCTGGTGTAAGTCAGTCAAACCAGTGCAGCTCTAGCAGGGATAAATCTGGCCTGTGAGATTTAGGCTGGGGAAAGAAATCTGTTTTTAAGAGCACTACAATCTGGAGAGAACTCACGCAGACGGCAAAGTGACTCTGTGATGACAGGTGACAAATGAACTCTGCTGTGACAAGTGAGAAAACTGTTCAAGAATATAAAATATTAAAAATATATTTCTTACATCTTCCTCCCTTTGAGAGGGTCAGATCCTCGAATATGTGTCTGGCCTGTAGATGGGATTTAGAGCAAGAGCCCTAAGGCTGCATCAGCACTTACTGCTGGGTGCAAGTCCTATGTTTGGTTCAGAAGAGAGCTTTAATATTTTATGCTGCTAAGTCCATAAAAGGGGGGAAAAAAATAACAAAAAACAGATGTAGACCAGCACTACAGCTTCATGGCAGATGTTTTCTTTGCACTGCATTTCTTGGTGCATGAACAAAAAAATCAAGTCAGCTAAGAATTTCACACACTCTCTCCCTGTTTAATATAATTGTGACCTTCCATTTTTCCCTCTAGAGAAGCTTGATATTACTTTGTAAAGGGCATTTTCACTCTTTAATTGAAAAAGACAATCAGGCTGTGGCAGAAATTATTGTTCCCCACCTTGAAAATTAGTGCCTGGATTGGCTATTCATACCATTTAAGCTGAATTGAAGACCTGGGGCCTGTGTGCATCCTAATGTGTAAATTACAGTTCCTCTCCCCTTAGAAGCTCCACAGCAATTTAACTAAATAAAGCAGCACTGATGAAGGTCCTTGGTTGATTATGCACCTTTGGAGAAGGACAAGACCCAGCGATTGTGCTTTTCCCTCTTGGTTTGGCAGAATGCACTGTTGGAGCAGGGCTTTTGGGTGAAAGCGGGGCTCTCCTGGTGACCTTCATCAGGTGGAGCTAGAACAGAAGTGGGAATTAGTTCATTTTTAATCTGTCCTGGTAAAAAGAGACACTCATCTGTTGCCCAAGCTCATTCTGGCTGAAGCAGCTTCAGGTGCTACAGATCCCGTGATACAATACTGACAAAGCAGAGACTCATACGGGAGAGGAGCAGAACAAATCAGTAGGTGTTTGTTTAGTAGAAAATGCAAGTATTTAAAAATCAAGAAATGGGAAATTCTAAGCAGTTTTCAGACACCTTAATTAGAGATAACACCGCTCTTAATCTCAGAATTGAATTCATAGAAAATCAATTAGAACATTAAAAAAAATTGAGATTAGATGGTAAAGGGAAAAGATTAATGTATTGACATTATTATCGAGACAAAGGAACAGTCAGAGGGTTTGTTTACCAAGTTGACTACAGCTGTAAAAGCTGAAAGAAGAGTTTACTTTCCAGTGAAAGTTGTAGGAAATGAGATTAGTCATTCCTTTGGGAGATATTTGGAGAAAGGAAGATATTTCCTTAACACACCCTATTGGTAACCGAGCTACAAGGGGTTGGTACTAGTCTCCTGCAAGGCCATTCAGCACAACAATATTGAGAAGTAAGAGAAATGACTAGTTGTGCAGGAGGTCTTCTGGGGTGGTCTGTACAGATGATCACAACCCTTTGGCAAAGGCACAATCTGTATCTAAGTGTTTTAGCCCAATAAAAGTTTGGGTCTTCTTGTATGTGAAATAAGAAGAAAATCAAACCCAAAACCTGGACAAGTATGGGACCTCACAGAATTTGAGATAATTTGAAAGATCAAATAAGTTTCAGTTCTATTTTTTGTGGCTATGACAGACCTGATTCCTCTGAATCAGGCATTGAATTCAGATCCACACTTAACAATGGGCCCACTCATTCATTAGTCACAGGCAAGTGAAGGTGAATTAATTGTCAGTTCTTAACACAGGTGTTAGAAATGCTTATAGTAAATCATAGCCATGAGCTTTTCTTTAAAAACTGCTGAGGTTGCAACTTCTATTGTGATACATTACATCCTGTACCACCGGACATGTTGCAATATATCACAGCCAATAAGAGAAACAGAAGAAACAGGACCAGATGTGATGTATCACAATTTGACACAGCCGCATGGAAATGTGACAAATTTTATTGATTTGTCCTCAGGAGCTCAGCTAATTTGTAAAGTGCTCTTACTACTAATGCCTTAACATTCATCGCACATTTCAATAGCAAGTAATTACAATGATAATATTTGGGATTATGTAATGACAAAACATTTATGAAAAAAATCAGTTCAAGAAAGCATGAAATTACATTAATTCAGATGAACTGTTAGTAATTATGCAAGGTGATAAATTGGACTTTCTCTAATTGTCTGTAACAATTGCATATATGAAAATGCCCCAGTTTCTTTTTTTACCATTCCATAATGCAGAGATGTCCTATGACTGTTCTTAAAACAGACTAGTTTGGAAGGGCTACACCTATCCCTGAGCAGTTTAAGGAACTTCAAACACATGACTGAGAGGCTGAAATGAATGAGTTGCTGCTTGTGATTAGGGTTTTGTTCCCGTTGGACATATCTGAGAAGTAGTTCCCTAATCCCAGGAAAACTGACCATGGCTTCACACATTCTGTTGTGCAAGTTAAACCTGCCATTCTATCACTTTCAGTACAGTTTTATATTAAAAAAAGCAAACAGATGTGTGGATAATAGTGGTGGTGGTGATGAAATTAGAAGATATATATTCATCACATAATCAGCAATTATGTCAGTGTTGAGCTTTAATACACTAAAGAAAAACAGTGTAGCTGAAACTATTAATTAGCCTATTAACACAAATACTTCAGCAGGAACTAGTTGTGAATATCAGTTACATTTGTTCCTATCTCCATAGATCATCACATCAAGAAACACCTCACTCACCAACGTGGGTTTGCAGCAGCTCTGTCCTCAGGAAAGCTGGCCAATGGCCATCCTCATCCCAAAATGCTGTTCTTGCCACCTTCTCTTTTTATTGTAATTGAATATCTGCATTGAAGACTCACAGGCCAGATCCTTTGCTGCCATAAATCAGAATAATTTCCCACCCCCTATAAGATACTATTGCCTTACATCAGCTGAAAAAAGATCTGGCCCATTCCTTCTCCCTGCTGCCCACTCCATACCTGGTAAGGAGCTGAAAGGCTTCTTCACCTCCAGCATTCCCGCTTACAGCAGAGTAAGCCCTGTCTTTATTTCATTCAGGTTCCACAAAATGCTGTATGTTCTGCTTGTTCTGAGCACACACTTTTCTTGCTTAGGTTTGCAAGTGTTCTCAGCTGAAGATGATGATGACTTCTTGCCACACGTAGCTGAGTCCATATATTTCCATTCTTCACTGTGAAGAATCACTTGTTCACCTGAGCATTTTGCTTAGCCTACATGACCTCATTATCACATCCAACTGATTAATCGTGCTATACCAACAGTAATTTGCCAACATGCACAGTGCTGGAAAAGAGTTGGTTTTCTATTAAAACTCGTAGCTGAGAGAGCAATGCAGTGCAGGGGAACTCGTTGTTCATAAAGTGAGATAAATACAGATGAAGAATGGAAGGAATTATGTAGGAACTAGGTGATTATTTATATATAGATCTCTGCAGAAAGACTGAAGTTAGCAAATATACCATCTGTTAAATAGTTGCATTATTCCTAAGTGGATATTAGCAATCTAAATGCGTGCCAAACACCTGATCCTTGTGCTCTTATTTGCTACTCTTTTTGACAAGCAACATTGTTTTATTAGATTATGTCATGTCATGTTATAAAGCCGTGCTAGGTAATAGAAACTGGGAGGTGGGAGTAGCTGGGTTCTGTTGGCGTAAATGCCTGCTCACGGGAAGAGAAGTGGTCAGATTTTCAAAATAACAAGAGCAAAGTAGAATATGTACATTTTATATTCAACTTCCGGTTATTTTTTAAAATATACTTAACAATTAATCATTGAAAATACACACACTCCTGTAGGGGGAAAAATGGATGTAAAAATCTTTTGGGCAGTAAGACTACGTCCAGCAAGGAGAAACATTATTCCTGATGGTCCACCTCATTCCTGTTTATCACTCTTGGCTACCTAGCAAAGACAGATGAATTTATTGAATCCCATCTGAATGAGGTGTCATATTATTTCACATGAGACGCTGCCTGCCTGGAAAAAGGGTCCCGTAAAGATGATGACAGAAGACTGACTCCCCTAATGAGTTATTTTTACATACCTTGTTTTGCTCTTTGAGGTTTTTTTAATATGCAATGATTCTTTATTACAGAGAGACACGTTGAATACATTAATTTTGTACAATGGTCTATCAAAATCAACTTCAGAAAGGGAAAAAAAGATCACATCTGTTTAAGCCTACTAAATTTTGAGGGGTGGGGCTGCTAAAAGATGCGGTCTGATGAAGACCTCAGAGTCCCCCTCGACTACCCAGTCTGCAAGGCACAGATCTAGTCAGCAGGCAATTAAAAGAACGTCAGAGTTTAAAAGACTTTCCCAGTGTATTGACAGGTACCATCCATTGTGGCAGAGCAAGGAGATGCGTTACAGCTGCCTGATTCAATTCAGTCACCTCTGAGGAGAGAGAGTCTTCATAGGAGACCAAAATACAGGAGGTGAAGAGGAAAAGAAAAATTAACTGTCTAAAGTTCAACTAAGGGGGAGAAAATTGATATATTGACATAAATAGTTGAGCCTTTACAGGTAGTAATCATTATTGCTTTGTCCAGCAAGAACTGTTTCCTTCTATTGAACTCTGGATCAGGCAGTGATTCAGCTGATGAAAAATGGAACAACTGTTTGAAACAAGAATCTGCAGCAGGGTAAAGAAAATAAGCTTAAGGCAAGCAGTATATGACACTATGGAATAAAGATTTTTAAGAGGAAGCTGATATTATTTATTGCATTAAAACATATTTTGAGTGTATTTCAAGCAATCATTTCCCAAAGTGCTCTGGCAAAAGTAGTAAGTCTTCCCCTTAGGATGAGAACTAGATCAAGTAGTAATTTTTTAAAGTACATCTATAGTGTCATGTTTTGTAATTGAATTATTTCAAGGCAATGAGATAGATAATACTTCCACATCTCAGTGAAATGTGAGAAAGCAGAGGAGATAGAGTGTGATGTTAGATTCAGTAAAAAAAACCCTAATAGCCACAAAAATCACCTATGGGAGATGGGCATGGACACGTTTATACAGATTTCCCCAAACCATCATGTGATTTCCTACTGAAGTATCCCCTTTCTCCCCTTTAAAACCAGTTCTAAAGTTTGAGTCAATTAAAACAGATCCACTTACTGCAGCCAGCTTTAGGTCACAACAGACTCATTAAGAATACAATATACTTTTATGATCACTTAAACACACACTGTGGGAGCCTGATGATGTTTAATTATCAGTTGCATATACAGAAAAGCACACCTGGCTTTTTATTTCTATAAAAAAGTAATCAATGCAAAATTATTTTTTTCCTACACATGCAGATTAAGAGTCTATGAAATTCCAAAATCTGTTGCTAGGAAAAGTCATGGAATAATGCACTAGCTTTGCAACTAGGAATTGCAAATACAAACCCACAGGATCAGAGTATAACTGTTTTATGAACAGGTATTTCCTGATTGCCAAAGGAATAGATGCTCAGTTGGACAAGCCATTTTCCATAGTGTGGCAATGCACATACTAAGATTATATATTATATTATGCTATTATATATATATTATGCTATTGAATACATGACTATGTTCTTAAGTTACATAAGCATTGCATAACATGAGGTACAGTTAGGTATAAATCTGACAGATAATAACTGGGTCTTGTTTTCTCCTTCTCTCTCAAGATCTTGAAAATTATGAAACGAAAACAAGAAGTACAGTGTCAGTCAGAGAAGGACAAGGAGTGGTTCTGCTCTGTGGTCCTCCACCACATTACGGAGGTATGATGAACAGCCCTACATTGTGTGCAGCCCAAACATGGACTGCTATAGCTCAGAAGTAGCCTATGCACTTCCCTGCCTGATTAACACTGGAATCTATTTGTGCACAAAGTATATGGGTTTACAAATTTGGATTCCATTTATTTAAAGGACACTGGGGTTTGCATTTCTTAAGGGGCCTTTTTTTGTTCTGTTGTTACTTGAGGGACTAGAGCATGCAATACAAAGGCTTGAACACATATGTACACTGGTGCTGTCATCCTCTTCACACTTTTTGTACCTACCACAAGTGATAAGCTCTCGAGTGATCTTTTGATCTTTATTTTTTCTCCCCAACATGGACTCTTGCAAGTTTTGAACCACATACATTCACAAATCTCCTCCAGGGATGTTAGAATCCAGATAAGACTGTTTCAGATCTTTTGAAGTCTGGAGTAAAATTATGTTTTCCCAACATTACTAGCTGAAGACTGGAAATTTTACCATGGAAAAGCAAATGTGTATTAAAGGGGGAAATATTAATAGCATAGTTACCAAATTGTCTTGTTCTGGACTGAAAGTATCAGCAGTTTTTAAATGGCTCATGTTCTGCTTTCAGCAAGAGTGACCACACATCCACAGCCACTGCAGTTTTCTGTGTGCTAAAACCAACACTCTGCTCCCAGCAACATTTCCTCAATTCTTAAAGAAAGAGTTATAAGACAAATTCCCATGAGAAGGTAAATAGTGATCTATAAAGAAGATGCAGTGTATCAGAGATGTGGAGAAACCCATCAATCAATTTAAAGCCCGCAAGTCCTGAACAGAGAGAAAATGTCAGTTCACTTAGTGTTTACAGCCATATAAAAGAAGTATATAATCAAGGAAATGAAGTGAAACCTGGTCCTTAAGGGCAGAAAAGGCTTGAAAGAGTTTCTGAAATGTATCAATAGGACAGGAAGATGACAGTCAGTAAGCTATATATTTTCCTCTTGCTGTAGGGCAAGATTATGATTTGACAAACAGGAATGAGCAGAAGAAAACATTCAGAACAAATAAATAGTTAACAAGTGAGTTCACCCCAGGTTAATTGAATTGACAAAATGGTGGCCATGAAGAAAGCCTTTGCCACAGTGTACCTTAAGCTAGAGATGTGAGCTGTTGGCCAATAGGCCTGAAAAGTATATTATCTGAAATAACAAGTCTCTAGAGAACAGCAACTGAGTTCTTTTGTCAGCCATAAATACTGTTTGTGATCCAAAATTATATGCCATGGAGATGAAGTACATGGTATGAACTACAATAAGTTGTATACTATCTCAGGATGCTAGGAATTTTTTTATTGAAAAGGAGTGTGTATTTAGCTCTTTTTTTAATTGAAACCCTTGCCTCCAACTCACAATACCTACAGGAAAAAGGATTACTTGCATTGCATGCAGCTTCCATTCCAAATGTTCTGTACAGAACCTTAAATTACAGAAACTAGTTAGATGTTGTAGAACTAGGAAGATACACCATACCAACAGGGAAGGAGTTGCCTTTTCTATAGTACCAACATGAGTAAGACAATGCAAGCTGTATAATGCATCCTATACACTATGAAACAAAATTACTCTTAGAATTTTCTATGCAACTTAGTCGATAGAGCCTGTAAGCAGTGCAGACCTTTTGCTATGGTGAGTATTTACAGAGGAACTGAGGTTAACTGTTTGGGTAGAAAACACTGACTGTGCTCTTGTAAAGAAGTTACCCATGTCATTGAAAAGACACCCAAGGGAACCAGAGCAGATGGATACAGCACTTCAGGCACTGCTTCCTACAGACCAGCTGCTGCTTTCCCCAGGATGAGTCACATAACAGACCTGGCCCTGCCCATACCACACATAGAGGGAAGAGGAATATAAGCCTGATGGTTACTGGTTCGTTTTCCTTTGACTTGAAGGAAGACTGAAAACCTCTGCACAGCAATTATTTGAAGCAGCTATCATCAATATAGTTATTTTGGAACAGGATGGACTAGCTAAAGCCTCCTGCCTTCCTGCTAACCTAGAAGGTCTGTGTCTGCTTTTCCAGCAATGTAAGAGACAGAAAGACAAGAACATGAGAAAGCAAGAAGTTGTTATTATAGCATATATATAACATTAAGAAGAAGGAATAGGTAGATAGCATGAGAGCTCAATGGTATTTCTTCCAATTATGTTATCTAGAGAAATGGTTCATTTCTCTTTCTACCTCGCACTACAAAGACCAACACATTGTCAAGCTTATCTAGCCCTATATCACAATCTGAAGTTACATTTTCTGCTAGGTTCACAAGAAAACAAGCTCTACAGTTATTATTTGATCAGTCAGCCATTTGTCATACAATGGAAATATTTTTCAACATTTAAAATATCTAAAAAACTTAAAGCTTAAGTTAAACCAAAGCTTAGTTTTCTAACAGGAACAGCTATGCTACTGCCTGCTTTGTATACATGCTTAACTGACAGCATATTGATAAGCTATTTTTGTTTTTACAAGAAAAATAAGACCTTTCACTCTAATAGGGGAGAGAGAATATATTAGGCAGCTAAGTGATAAAAACCAAAAGTTTAGAAGACTGCTCCAACAGCTTTCACATCAGCTTTAGATCTTAAACTAAATCTCAGAGAACAAAAGCCTTACAGAGTTGCTGTTAAGGCTATACTGAAGCCTTCAACACCAGAAGAAAAACTGTTCCATGTTACTATGAACAAGCATTATCACTTTGAGAAAAAAAAAACAAAGAAAAAAGACACACTTTTTAAAGCCATAGCTAATGCCTTATATCAAGAAAGACATTAAAAATCTGCTACAGTTAATGAACAAAAAACCACACCCTGTAATTACCATTTTGAAAGCCAGAGGGGAAACTGCCCCATGCTTCCTGAACCAGCTCAAACTCTCCATTTCTTTAATCAGCCCCTCCTTGCCTTTTTATGCACCAGCCACCCTCCAGCCTCAGCTGTTGTTATTTATGGGGCTCATTAAAACACCATATAAAGTTCAGCATGTGACTTTCCTCTACTTGTTAGTAAAGCTCTGGAGTGCAGAGGTGGGAAGGTAAGCTGTATTTCTTTCTCTGGGAAGTGTCTCTCCTCTAACTTAATTTCTTTAGGTCAGCTGGTTTTCCCATCTGTAATCAATTTTTTTTTTTAATTTAAAAGTAGTGCTTTATATTGAGCCATGAAGCAGCAAAAAGCATGTAGGGAGGAGGAGAAAGTAAATTTAAAGAAACTTTTGTTTCTGTAACTATATATATATATATATGAGCTTGACCTGACTATGATTAAGAAGCTGCTGCCTAAGTGGTAATACTTGACACAAGACCATGGGGTGGACTGATATTTGTTTATTTTCTTACAAGTGAAGCCTGATGTAAAGCCTATTTCTTTTAAGCTGGCTCCCTGTAGAGCTCTAAGGAAGTTCCTAATCTTGTTAGAAGCAGCAGGAGTCCCCATGCATTTGCATTTACTTGTGCATAAGAGCTACTAGGGTTTGAAGCTGGGGTGCTGAGTCTGTAGGTTTTTCTCTATTACTGACACTAATACACCAAGGCTATGCTAAAGAAACAAAAATAAGACTCTCTTAAGGCTGTGGACCTCCATGGTGTGGGAATATGACAAATCTTCAGCCAGAAGGGTGGGGAAGGAGATGCCTGTGAAAGCAGGAGATAGGAAAGTGGGTATTTGGAGAGGATGGGATGAGAAGAGCAGTGCTGCCTTAAATAAAAGGGTCTTTGACTTCTGCCTCAGGTTGTTTCTGCATTTTATATTAAAAAGTTATTTGATGAAACTGTAATCTTAAAGCAATGATTTGAAGTGTATCTCCCTTGATAAAGCTGAGTGCCTTAGTTATGGGTTGAGTCCCTTTCTCTCTGCTTCTGTTTCTCAATGCTTCTATGAAATCTTCAATTCTTTCCTGCCAGCTCTGGCAGGAGGGGGAGAGTCTCTTCCCTGGGAGCAGCCTGCAGTTGTTCTCCTGCAGAATGAGCAATATTGATTTGAATTTGCTTGGGCTGAGGGAAGTACTGAAATGTTATATTCCCTAGACTAGTATATCAGGAGTGATTATCAGCTGCTCTTCTTTCCCAGCTGTGCTCTGAAAGAAAGTGCTCACAGCTGACAGGCGTAGGCAATGCTCTCCTGCCTGGCCAAGCTTGGGATTTGCCCAGCAGGCAGTGCTTGGTTGGAAGGTGAGGTGGAGTTCACATACTTTTGGGGGCCTCTGGGATAAAAAGGGAGACTGACCCCACATACTCACCTGCTTTGGAATAAAACTTACCAAACAAACCCAAACATAGCCTAGGATTGCAGCACTAATAAAATAGCTCATGGTCTGGTATATGCAGAATGAAGTCTACATTGCTGTAATTTATCCTTCCACGGACGTGTAGTCCCTTTGAAGGAAAGGCAGTTCTGTGTGGAGTCAATAACTGCATTGGGATCAATGTCTTCTCAGAGCAAACATAATTTTCCAGGGTTTAATGCCCAAATATGTTAAACTGGGCTAAGACCAATCAGCTGTACATGTGAAAAGGAGCTGTGCTGTGATATTTATTATGTCATGGCGAGACAGAATTAAAAAATAAAAGCCCACAAAAATCTTTAGTGCTGACAATGGCTAAGACTTGTGTAGGACCTTTTATGCTGAAGCCCTTTCACAGTGGTCTCTGAAAGTCATTAATTCTGAGACTGTCACAGGGGTGTTGAAGTGTGATCCCAATTGCTATCTGTTTCAGAAATCTGTGGCTAAATGGGAGAGAAAAAATAAACTAAAAAATAATTGTGACTTTACTTTTCCCCTATAAAATAGCTGGCAGCAACAATTTTCAGGTTCATTTTAGCTAGACTTCATTAGCAGGTTACTATCTCTCCGTAATTTCCTTTCTATGCCTCTAGTACCTTCTCTTCAGCATTACCTTCACCAGACTCCTCCCAGCTGATTTACTCATGTGAATGAGTGTAACCCTCAAAGTGATGGCATGGGAATTTTACTACTTTTATGTGCCCATTCAATGGGTCTGCTCCACACCTGATTTATTCAAAGTGACCCAAAATGGACATGTTTAAGTAATAGTAGCTTCTTTTATAATGAATTGTTAGATTTTCTAGCCTATTGCACCTGTTGATTTTGTCACTTGACTTACTAAGAAAAGACATTGTGTAAGGGAGCAGACTGCTGGTATTATGTCTTGGAAGAGAAAAAAAGTTTGATCTCCAAAATTTCATTCCTTTCTCTTGAGATTTCTTCCAACTCCCATTGAAGTCAATTAAAACAAGGGTTTCTACGGAGTCTAGTGGAGCTGAGTTAAGCTGTCAGCAAGTATGGCCTGCAGACTGGGGACAACAAACCTGCAGTTTGAAGTGTGGTACTGTCTGTATCACTCATACTTGAGGGAAAAAAGTACTTAAATATGAAAAGGAGGGGCCTGATCTTGTTCCCAATTACTGAGGAAAATTTATCACCTAAGGCAATGGTGGAGTACAGACAGGGAGAGTAACAGAACAGAAACTTTGGAAGATAAAGTGAACTGGAACCCTCTGAGAACTGAAATCAGGACAGACAAGGACTAGTTCTCTTTTACTGATTAATTAATTCACAGACTGACCTCATGAAGAATGTCTGTGTAGCATCAACTTGGTTTTCATAGAGTTTTATTAGGAATTGTATACTCTATCCTACACAAAATTTAGTTGAATCACCAGGTCGTACAGCAGCAATCTGATTATGATTGCATGCTGTAAAGTGGTTTGAAGGTACTTCATGGGCACCCATCTGGCGTCTTAGCAGGTATGATGGTGCCCTGTTAGAGTGGGTCAGTGCTTTCATCAGCCCTGTAATTGCCAGCATCAGAGCTGGACTTTGGGAAGAGAACCGCCAAATTCATGTTTCCTATTTATCTCTCTTTTTGAACTACTTCCAGTTTATCACTGGATACACCAACATTTCATGAGTCTGTATGTCCAACTATCAGTGGTTCAACCTCTCCAAGCAGTTTTGTTGCACGTGAGCCCACATGTGCCTTTGTGTAGGTCTGTGAGGAGGAAAGCAAGGGTTCCAGCTAGTACGAAAGGGACATCAGGGCACCAGAGCTCAGGTGTTCTTGTGAAGTTTGAGGATATTGCAGATCCAAGGTATTCCTTCCATAGAAATCCCAAGTTTACAACACAGTGTTCAATTGAACATAGATTATAAGGTATTTACCCTGTGAACGTTCAACACTTTGTTCACAGTTCCTAACTTGCAGGTTAGAGAACTTAAAAAAAACTTAGTTGAAACCATGAGTTTGTCTGCACCAGTCACTTTGGTCTGTTTGTCCAGCTAGACTATAGCCATCCAACTTTGTGCCTGAGACAGGAACATAGTCTGCATATAGTAAGCCTCTGGAAGACTTGTCAGATCATGACTCCATCGCTTATATCCATCTTATAGGCTGGTTCTCCCTGTGGAAAAACCCGCCAGTCTCCAGATTTTCTTTTGTAAATAGATGCTTTAACCAGGTACCTAAAAGTACATGGGCATGCAAATGTGAATACATGTTGCTTTTATCTTGTGCATATGCACATGTACACACACACATTGGATTACACAATTTTAGTAATTGTTTAATCTCCTAAGTTGTACATCAGAAAAAATTTATCATTAAGCTGTAGTAAAATGGAGCATATTGCAGGATTTAGCCAAGTATAGAAAGTGTCATTGATTGCTCCCTGGAGATGCATCATTTTTAATGAGTCCTAAAATATTAGAAGATGGTAACTTAAAACTCCACAAAACTACTGGAGTTTGCAGACTTATTAACATATTGTACCCATGTTGTAACTAGGGGGGGAAGAAACGTAAATAATCTTTTTATCTCTTTCAAATGGGATTGTTGATGGGGGAAATGTGTAGAAATGAAGCTGTTGGCAGAACACTGTTAGCTTATGAATTATACATTTAATTAAGGAAAGCTAAACTAGTAGATTTTGAAACTGCTGATTTACTGTGTCTTACTAAAGGCAGAATTTCAGTCCTGCTTCTGCTGCTGGGCACCGGCAGTGCTGTGCAGCAGCCACAGTGTGGGGTTGGCAGGACACCTTGGGTGCACCCCTGGTGCAGATGCTGGGTTACAAGCACTGGACCTGCATCTGCAGTACTGATGACAGTGGTACAGGGCTAGGTCAAAAAGTAAGGTCATTGGATGGTGAGTTCACATGGAGATCTGCCCTTCCAGAGCAGGCTAGTCAAATAAATTAGTTTTAAGTTGCCCAGACTATAGACAGATGTAGGTACACATTGTGAAACAGTGTGTGGAAAAAGATGGCAGAAAAGGGTTAGGAAGCTGGAATAGAAGAAGCACAGAGCAAACGTATGTATGGAAGATGAAAGGGTCAAATGTGCAATAGGATCAAATATTAAATAATATCCAAAATACTTGGGTGCAGATGAGCTTCCAGCTTCATGAGAACCTCATTATAAAGCTCCCATTTCTCCAAAAGGAGCTGTAACACTGACCAGCAATTTGCAGATGTTTGGAAGGAAAGTGTTATAAATAATTTTATTTACTAAAACAGTTTTTTCATAGCATTGCAGTACTGTCATTCCTGTTTAAAAATAGGCTAGTAGCAGGGGACAAACTTTTGTGACTTTTCTGAAGTGGCTTGAAGTGAGTTTAAAACTAAAGAAATGCTTACCTTGCCTGTGCTAATTCACGCATCCCCAGTGGTTTGCCCTGTAACTGGCTTGTTCTTTCAAGTGGCAATATTGCACTTAGGCACTAATGGAAAGCAGATTATACTGGAAAGGATGCGTGATATGTATCTGATGTTTTCTAGGCTTGTCCTATACATGGATCTTCAACAACAGTACCTTGTATGTTCAGGAAGACAGTCGCCGCTTTGTTTCGCAAGAAACGGGAAATTTGTACATTGCCAAAGTAGAGCCATCGGATGTGGGGAATTACACCTGTGTTGTAACTAACTCTAAAGCAGAGCAAAGTGTGCAGGGGCCACCCACTCCTCTCACTCTCCGCAGCGATGGTAAGTTACCTGGGCATGCTTGCTTACAAATATGCAGCACAATGTTAACTGGTTCATCTCTGGTTACTGGAAATTGGTGCCACTATACATCCTCATGGAGGTAAAAGGCTCCCAATAAGAAGTTGTGCAGTGGGACACTATTCCACAGCTTCTGCTGGATTGAAATGAGATTTGAACTGTCAGGACAAGTATGATGAGATAAACATTTGCAGAGAAAGCCGTCTTCAATCTCATTGAAAAATAGCAAGAGAATGTCAAATGGTATGTTAAATTTTTCATCTTGTGTGTACTTGTGTTGAGGTTTGAATCTGGCAAAGCTTTCTAAATTTATAATCTAGGTATAGCTCAAGTAGCAAATCAAGAAAGCTGTTGCAAAATGAGTCATTGAGGTGAGAAACTCACCTGCACATATACAAATACTGTTCTGGCAACACTTCTAATTAAATGTTCACAGAAATATCTAGCTGGGAAATCTTCATGCAAAGTTTGTTTTGTAAGTTTGCTCATCTAAATTCCAATATACTTTACTGTTTGCAAAGCAGTGGCAACAGTAACAAAAGTCTGTTTCTAGGATAAATAAAACTCAATTGTGCATTATAGAATAATAGAATACTTCCACTATGAGACTGTGCTGCATTATAACTTAATCGGATCACCCAAAACAAAGCTATAGTTAATAATTTGGTATGGACTGTGATTGTAAATGCTTAAGAGTTTTTCTGATGATTTTCTTCCTTTTAATCACTTTTACTCCTTTTCTCTGACACATTCCATCAGTCTCTTTTTATCTTCTCCCATTCACTTTGGTGGCCTCTGGATTGGGTCCTAAACAGGCACCCTGTAAGGCAATATTGCAAGTTGTGTGTGTAATATTAGCCAGATGTCTGTTACATATAAAATAAGAATTGGTTCATTTTCAGTGTGGGATCTGGGCAAAGACACTGCAGGAAAATACCTGACTGATACTTGTCATTACTGCTGCAATGAGTTACACTGAAAGTACAGTTTAGTGTAACTAAAAGTTTAGTTTGCTAAAGCAATCCCTGCTGCAAAATTAAATGACCTAAAGTAATACTGGACTATCTGTGGTTTATCAGATGTTCAGCCAGATTTTCAAATGTGGTAATTGCATCTAATTACTTCAGCCTTTCTCAAGTCTTGAGCTCACATTTGGATATTTTAATGTTTTAGGTGTTTTACAGATATTTTGGCACAGATACCAAAATTCTCTCTTGCACCCAGAATCTACTGTGTCCTGAGAAGTGGCCAATGTTAAAGGCATTGCTTGTTCACACCTCTTAACAAGAGGTGAGAACCCTAAATTATCTCCAAAACCTTACTGCACATACTTGTACATGCAGAATGTGTATAAAGTCATGCTCTTCAACTCTTAAATGTGCACAACTTACAGATTTCACATAAGTCTTCTGCATAGGGTTGAAATTCACCCAACAGGCTGTCTGCTCCACAGACATCGTGTGTTGGTTACCATGGGTGAAACATAAGGTTCTAACACTATTAGTGCCACCCTTTTACACTGAAATTATGTTGTACTAGACAGGTCTGAGGCTCAACTGGAGTGCTAGCTGTTTTGATGTTCAACAGGTGTGATGGGGGAGTATGAACCAAAGATTGAAGTACGCTTTCCAGAAACAACATATGCAGCAAAGGGCTCATCTGTTAGACTGGAATGCTTTGCCCTTGGAAAGTAAGATTTTTGTCTTTTATTAAATTGTAAGTTCTAACACTTCTACAGTGAGAAATTATGGTTCTTTCCAACTTGCTTAGTAGAATTTTTTGGCCAGAATGTGAATTTGTAAAACTTACTGGTTTTAACCTTGTCTTGGTTTGATTGCTTCTGTGCGATGCATTCCCAAGGAAATAAAGAAAACTATACCATAACTGAAGCTCACTCAGCTGCAACTTAAAGGGGGGGTTGGAGGTGGGGAAGGGCAGAAAACAGAGGGAAAACCTGAACAAAAACTATTCCTTGAGAGCAGTTTAACTTTGAGATAGACTTCGGGTTACAGCTTTCAGTGTAACTGTATGTTCACATCCAATCTGCATCAGAAAGGAATGTTGTTCTGTGTGGCATCATTGTTCAAAAGGAAACTTGGGGAAACAGACTGTATTTCCAGAGTACATGGGCTGTCTAGAATGAATGTAACAGGTTCACGTGGCTCCCAGCACCTTCTTCTCCAAAGTGATGCTGGGTAGTCCTAGGAAGCCATAGCAGTAGCCCTTCCTGCCAAAATCTACAAATCTAGTAGATTTATGGCAGCCTGTATTTTCCCTAGGTTGCTTACACTGTTGTTATTTGTTTACAGAAGTAGTAATGCATTCCAACAGCATGGGATGCTCTCTATTCAAATAGAGATGGTTAACTGAGTAAGTGTAACCACCCTACAAAAACTAGTCTTTCCAATGAGCAGTTGTTTTCCCTGGAAAAGCTAAAATAACCTTAGGTCGTTGACCTCTATTTAGTTTAAGTTCACTTTGACAATCCTTTTTAAGGCTGTAAGCTTTTAAAGTGTTCTGAGCTTTCCCAGAGGTTAAAAGCCTGACTTGCAGACAGCAGAAATTAATCAAATGTTCCTCTGGAACCTACACTGGAAAGTAAAAAAATAAAGCAAATAAAAAGTTAATAAGACAGGAAATGGCCTTCCCTTTCAGATGAGATTTTTATATAAACTAATCTTGGGGATAATTTTTATTTAAGGATGAAGAATATTTCTCCAGAGCTATATTCAAAGGCATAGGCATTTTTTTGGCCCAAAACAAGAACCAGACTGGAACACTCCTGCTAAAGCTGATTTTCCTTTCCAAATACTGTCAAGCTACTTCTCTTTAAATACCTCCTTAATTGTGTGTGAGTCAGTGCAGGCTTTACATTTCAAGTTGTCATTTCATATTTCCATCTGTTGCACAGAAAGCATTTAACAATGATACACTGCAGAAAAGCATTTCAAAACCAGCAAACGATACTTACAAAACACTGCCTTCTTACTGATGGGGTAAAGATGGGTCATGTTAATGTGGCACACAAGTTCTGCCATTTTAAGAACATCTTAAGGAGAAGAAAAAAGGTAGGTGGAAAAGACATAGATAATCAAATCCCTCAGTGAGCACAGTACTTCGTATGCTGTGCTTGGAAAATTGAATGGTTGAGAGGGTTAATGGAGCTTTAATATACATTCTTCATATATAGGACTGCAATTGAAACCAGTGCTGCCATACCTCCCTGGAGTTACACTGTGTAAATACCAGTTACCCATAGCCAGAAATCCTTTCTTCACAAATGTGTTTATATCATACTCCTAATGTGCATCTAGACTAGTGTATGTGTTTGTGTATGAAGTGGCATCACTGAGAATTTCTCTCTAGATTTTTTGATGGATTAGATGCCTCAAACAGAGCTGTACTGTTTTCAGTTTGCTTTTTTCTCTCTGAACAGAGCCTTGAATCACAATTTCACTAACATGTCAATCAGTGAAAAAGCTTTATTTCAGAGCTGCTGTTCATATGTGAATAAAGCAAGAGAAACAGATTGCAGGTGAAATACTTTAACTTATCTGATAAGGCCAGATTTCTAAAGGTATGTAAGTGATCAGTGGTATTGTTAAAAGCTCAGAATTTCCTACCTCCAGCTGTTTATAATTGTAGTTAGGCACACATAAATACACCAGTGTGGTCATCTGCACCTTTAGATGCCTACATTCCACTAAGCCTCTACTATTGTCTGTTTATGTTAAAATCAATTCAGCTCAACAATTATTGAGCTATACCTCTGATCTGCCACAAGCACTAACGGTTATTATCTCTCTTGGATTTCAGAACTGCTTTCCCATTATCCATAATTTTCTATATTCATACTGTTAGTCCAGTGGTTCAGACAATGTTGTCAGCTGCTACTGCCTCTGTGTTATGAGCAACAGAAATCTTTCACATCTAAGGCAGATTACAGGCAACCTGCTGTGTTTTTGGTCTCTAAAAGACTTAAATAAAACTACTTCATGTTATTTAGAGAAATAGCATCTCTTTTCTATATGGAACAGCAAATCACACCTATTGGACCTTGCTCAAAAAGCACTTCCACATATAAAACACAAGTACAAGAGGCCACATATATGGCTGAATTGTAAGAATTTTTACCTGATAGAACTCCTTCAGTCAGGCTGTGGGACATCCAGAGGTAAGTACATTCTGCACAGCTCTGTTTCAAAGCTCTGTTTTTGCATTTTACATTAAAAAATCATGACTAACTCACAAATGTCTTTTAGTCCAGCCATAAATTCTTGCTTATTTTGAGGAAAATAAATATAAGAGGGGGGGGGGGGGCGCA